>CAHIKZ030000626.1:0-52500 GCA_903632075.3 Acanthosepion pharaonis
TTTCAAAATTAATGATTTTATTAATGTTATGTTATTATCTTTCAGACTGCAATTAATGTTCTTTTTTATGTTTCACTTACCCCTCAATTGGGAAGAAACCGTTCTCAAGCAAAAGGAACATTGTGTTCCTTGGATCGTAGAAATAGAATGGGATATTCGAACACGAAGCATGTCTAATTAAACATGTAAATATGAAAACAAGCTCCAGCACGTCAGTCGATTCTAATGACTTTAGGGACAACTTAAGTTATCGGCTCACTGCATAGGAAAGGAAATTCTAACGTATTATGTACGAATATATAAAAACGTCTCCGGCCAAAGTAATTAATTCATTAATGAAGAGCGTTGCGTTCATAGAGGCAATGGCTACTGTTTTGGAATTACCATTTCCCAATAGCGCACAATCGAGCGTAACATAGTAACAAATCTATTTATATATATAAGTGGAAATATAAGTCAACACTAAATGTAATCGTTAGGCTATGTACACATGGTCTTAGGATTGAGTTTAGTATGAAAAAGACTGTCGTTTCTGGGTGTTGAAACCATTTTTCACTTCTATATTTTATATATGCTATACTCATGATATTAAGCACATTAACCCTTAAATATAGCATACCCTACAACCACAACCATCATTATATATATATATATATATATATATATATATATATATATATATATATATATATATATAAACTATAGTTTATCTTATCTATATATATAATCAAAATTTTTATCATATATATCTATATAAACTATAGTTTATCATATATATATATATATATATATATATATATATAGAGAGAGAGAGAGAGGGGGAGAAAGAGACAGTGTGAGAGAAAGGATGAAGTGAAAGAGATATAAATGGACAGAAATGTATAGAGTATGGTCTGAAGGTGTCAGTGAAGTCTGAAACAGTTTTCATTACTGAACCGTTTATTTCGATCACAGGAATAGACTTTTCTCGTTCCACGTGCCATTCCTAATGGATTTCAGTCATCAGTTATCTCCTGTTAATTCCTCTCACCAAGTTCTCCACCGCCTTAACCAGGTATTGAACTCACACCCTTTTATGTCCCGTACAACGGCCGAAACTGTATGATAAATATGGCAACATAGATGAGGACAATATCCCAAATAATCTAAGTAGTGTACATAATACCTCATCTCAGAAAATATATATATTTATGTATATATATATATATATATATATATATATATATATATATATATATATATATATATATATATATGTGTTTATATATATATATATATATATATATATACACACACACACACACACATATATATATATATATATATATATATATATATATTGCTTGAAACATATCTGTGCTGTTAGTATTTCCTCCCTTTCACTTTTATTAAATGTACAGCACACATTAGTTTCTCTCGATATATAACTTTTCATTCTTATATAACTCACCTTTCGATTCTAACACACACAGACAAGCACACACACACACACACACACACACACATATATATATATATATATATATATATATATATATATATATATATGTCGTGTGTTTGTCTATATATATATATATATATATATATATATATATATATATATATATATATATATATATATATATAATATAATATAATTATACATCTTATCCGGATAATATGTTTTTGCAGTTCACTTTCTTCACACGACTGGGATACATTTTCCTCAGCGTTCACTGTTTATTGGTGGTGACACTGCAAATAAGTTTAGCTGTACTGAACTAAGGATTACGTTGGGTCACATCTTCGGCAACGCATTCGTTTTTACCCATTGTAAGGGACAGGCTGTCGCTTTCCATTAAACTTCAAGTTAACAAACTGAGAGACCAATTTGATCTGATATGAATCAGATGCAACTCGATTTTTTTTCTTGTTATGAATAAAAGTTATTCTTGTTCAAATTTAACTGATAAAAGTTACTGGAGTTTTAAATTTGATTAGCTCTGAAATACATCTGCAGTAAGACGTGAAGATATTTACTTTTGTCTACTAGACAATTCTCCGAACTTTGTTTCATATAAGACGCTCTATGTCGATGTATATTCTCTTAAGTTTGACCAGCTAAAAGACCAACTTTTGCAAACATCATGTATCCGACTTAGTAACAACGGCTTTTAAGATTATGTAGGAAATATTGCCTCGTGAAGTGCATCGCCGCAGAAATTAGTTATGAAGGCCTGAACAATGTCAGAGGACGATGGGCAAGTTCTATTAAAACCAGAATCGTGAATACATTTATTATTGGATTAATTATTCTCTAGTTTTAAACGATCGATTTGTCTGTTTCGATTACTGAGACTCAATTGTATTTATGTCTGAACTCTCATTGCGTTTCTATATGATCTCCTCAACCATTTCCATGGCTTAACATATGAAAATTATTTCTCAAGTCTTGCAGACGTATAGCCCTCCGTCAGTTATCTGGAGCGGCGACAGAACATTATCAATGAAAGATTTTCAAAAACTATTTTGAATATTATAACTGTATTATTCCTGTCTATATAATAACAATAACAACAAAGAAAATTGCAATATGAGCTCTGTTAAAAAACGGTTACTGAAGACATTAAGTTTATAAATCCCAGAAATTCATACACATACTCATATATCCTTAAGGACATTGTCACAGTGGGTAAATACGGGTTAGATCCAGTGACAGGATCCAAAGAGTTCTGAGTTCAATACCTGGTTAATGTAGTGAATTAAAAGGCGATGACTGATAACTGACATCCATTCGACATAGCACGTGGTACTAAAACAGACTACCCCAGCGAGCGAAATAAAGTGTTCAGTTCGACATTCCAACCGCCTGAAGAAGGCCGAAGCGTACAACGGGCGAAACGTTGTGATAAAGATGAGGACAATAGTCCGAATAGTCTATCATACTTTTGTTAATTTCCATGCTATATATTTCCATGTTATATATATATATATATATATATATATATATATATATATATATATATATATATATATATATATATATATATATATATATATATATATATATATGCATGCTATATATTGTCTTGAGTGTTTTTTTTGATTATATAGGATAATTAAAAAAGAAAACCGGATTTTACATTATTCGGATTATTGTCCTCATCTTTGTCGCCATATTTATCACAACGTTTCGGCCGTTGTACGCTACGGCCTTCTTCAGGTGGTTGGAATGTCGAACTGAACCCTTTGGGTCTTGTCACTGGATCTAACCAATGCCTTTATCCACTGTGCCATGTGGCCTTGTAAATAATGTACATAATACCTCATCTCAGAAATATAGACAAAACCGGAATTATTTTTATTTTGAGTCATCGATTAAAATGCTAATATTAAAAAATAAATTTGATATTTTTAAATTTCGAATATGAAAATATAGGTTTCATTTTATTTTCAGTAAAGAGATACCACTGATTATATTTGACGCAAGTTTGAATTAACAAGGATAATCCTTGTTGTTTGTTGAATGGTGTATCCGGAAAGTTACAGTTGTAATCATGGGAATTTGATTAACCACTTGCGAAATACTAACGAAAGTAGGTTTTAGAGTGGGGGGGGGGCAAGCCATCATACTAAGAGAGGTACAAATACATAATTTCATGTCTTTTTAAAATTTAGTTTACTTTACGCTTTTTGCTACTATTTGATTGCATTATATTATTATTAATTTAGATGCAGCGAATATTATTGGTCAAAAAAGCCTCCAATACATTTTCTATGTAATAGTTTCTTTCGATGGTGATTTTTGTACAAACTAAACACCAAAGTGGATCACAGAAGCCTTGAAAATTTTTCCGATTTCTGATTGGCTAATATATGTGAAAAAAATTACAACGCCTACGGAGTTGTGTTCAGAGTCAATTTAACGTCAAAATCTGGTTATGTGTTCCGTGGAGAAATCACGTTTTCTTCCTTGGGCAAAAACGCTATCAAACTTCATCTCCCACACACACACACGCACACACACACATATACACACAAACACACACATATACGTACGTACGAATATCGCACATCTACGGACATCTTTTCACTCCTTCAAACACAAGGACACAGAAACTTATCATCTTCTCACTGTGAGATTTTCATCAGCAGAGAGCACGTCGCCTGAGCAAGTAAGACTTTCGATAATTCATCTCAACTGATTTCATCCCTCTTCGTTGAACGAATTTTCAGCGACAAGATACTTTAATATAGTTATGCTGATTTTCAACTCGGAAGTGTTAAAGTAAAGAATTAAATTTTTATTATCAAATACAACTTCTCGATTTCCAAGCGAAGACTACAATTTTCTCTCACTCAACAAGTTTCGTTGGTGGTCATCTTACACCAAACTGCTCAATCTACAATACTTACTTATCGAAGAACATCCCTTTCATTGAGATTGACTAGTATTTCAGGAACTGAAATCTTTACCGCGAGTTCAGTTAAAAACACTTTTCTTTGAAGGCCTTAAGCAATTCAAAATAACAGTGGAAGGTAAACAACTCCTGCTATATTTATATATTGAATTTTCAACTATAGAATGTGTGAATAACAAACTGTTTAATTCTCTTACAAGTAACAAGACATCTTACTAAAGTTTTCCAACCTCACCAACTTTTTAAAAACATCATAGTTTATCAACAAGAAAATGTTCCTCGATCAAAATTACACGGACAAGTAAATTTCAGCATTTCAAACACAATTGAATTGTTGTCTGTACAATTGTTGTTATGAATGTATATAAATTCCTTTTACTTGTTAGCACATTTGTAAAATAAAAATAGTAAGGTTCGAATCGAGACAATTCAAACCGCTACACTCCGTCGTATATACCTTCTATCCCACTGGAAAAGAACAATGTATATGGCCTTATTCTTTTCGTACGGGAGATATAGATTTCATTATAATAAAGACAAAGCCGCAATGACACAAGAAGTTACTGAGTGTGAAAGAATACAAGAAAAAAGGATAATATTATTAAGAAGATCAAATAATAAAAGAACAGTACTTATAAATACAGATGATGACGATTGACAATGAATTTTATTTTTTGATGTTCAAATTTGGCTTGAAAGGAAGAAGTCGGGAGGAAGTTCCACAAGTGAGAAGTGTCAGAGAATAAACTTTTAGCATAGAATTTAAGGCTACGTCTATCTATTAAAACGGTAATATTACGTGATCTATCAACATAGTACTTAACTTAAATTCGAAAATCGAGATACCAAAGAAGGATAACACATTACAAAAAGAATCCACGGAGATATTTATAGAAAAGACACAAAGTAGGTTACGGCAGTGAGAAAGTAACTAAAGCCGAATTGCCAGATCCGGACCGACAGGATTTCTCTTGTAATGTAAGCAAAGAAAATGCTGATATTGGTGGCGGAAACACCTAACCGATGGCTTTTCCAACAACGAAGTTGATAATAGGGAGAGTGGGGGAAGAGACAGTATGTAACAATGCCTCAGCAACCACTTGATGAACAAAATGCCTACAGGAAAGACTTCACAAGACACCTTATCTCGCCGACAGCTGTTTATTTATTGACATGACGCATCTTACAAAGAACTGGATCATGACCAATTGTAGAGAGAACCGTATCGGGCTAGACATACCAAAATGTCCTTCTGCTAACGGGATAAACCGGGATGAAAGTGATGTTGACAAAAATGTGCTACTGTACTGACGCGCGTTCGACTCAATTTTATAACGCATATATAAAGTCTTTAAGGGTAGATGAATTCCAGAGATGCAAATTATAAAAGAGATTATGGCTGAAGGGATTTCTCAAGGTTCATTCGATTTAACGATTTTCTGTCCTTGACTTAAGAGTTCTACAGAATGTCACCGTATATTTTGATATATATTTTACAGGCTAATAATGTACATATTAGTAAATTCTTAAAAGCTTTACGAATTTAGTTTAGTCGGAATTGCTTAATCGATCGAAGATCACTCTCTCGAGATCAAAGAATAACATTTTAATTAGAAAAACAGCATCAGTAGTCGATAAATGAGATTTTTTTGGCTTAATTTCCATAATTTACAAAAGTTTCTAGTGTGCAATATATACGATTGGGTGTTGAAACTTCTTTCCAAGGA
Source organism: Acanthosepion pharaonis (assembly GCA_903632075.3). Classification (NCBI taxonomy): domain Eukaryota; kingdom Metazoa; phylum Mollusca; class Cephalopoda; order Sepiida; family Sepiidae; genus Acanthosepion; species Acanthosepion pharaonis. Next base: position 6,128 of record CAHIKZ030000626.1, read on the forward strand.
TCAATTCAGAAAATGTTAGAAAAGACCAAATATCAGAATGATTCATGGAATCTTTCCTTATTCAAATTAAGAAGTGTTACCCTCTGATTGCACGTAATATCCCTAAAAGAAGTTATATTGGTGGAATCCTATTTTGAAGTTGTATATATATATAGATCAAAAATTTAAAATAGAATAATTATATATTTTTCCTTCTTATTCGTAGTCCTAACGTAACCATGAAGCGAAAATTAAATTTTCCTATATTTTTGTTTAAAATAAATTTATAATCCCAACAGCGGAATCTAAATAATTTTGAATAAATTAACATGCGTTTACTAAGCGTAGCACTAGACTGAAAATATGGGGGTTCCCAGTGAAGATCGAACTTTCTATTCAAACGTAATAACTCCAGCGAGACAAGCTGGCTAAACATTACACCACGCAGAAGTGCATAGAAATTAGTATATGTAGATTGCTCAATATTAGCAAATTGTCATTTCTTATTCCATTTTAACCATAATTTAATAATTGTTTAACTGGGTGAAAATTAGATGGTTTATTCTCATATTGGTCGTTTAATAGAATCTAAGTAACGTATCGAAATATTCTTCGCGTCTTTCTGTCGTAAATTATTTTGTTTCTGATTGTTAATTAATAGAATGCATTAAACACTTATTTGTTATTCTACTTAGCCATTTTATATTCTGAAATTTTTATAGTTTTTTCTTAGCAGTTTCATGGTTAGGATTTCCAAGCTTCTGTAATCTCCAATTTGCAGGGTCTAAATAAACGACCTGACCCTGTTTGCTTGCGGAGGACAGAGGTTTGTATTTATCTATGGCATTCTATACTGCTAGTCTCCGATATGAACGTTTCAGAGTGTTTAGGTGTCAATCTGAGAACAGTGCAGAGGATCCGGAAAGGGTTGGACGATATATCCAGTCAACATCATAGTGTTTGCATTGATCACTAGTGATGAAAACATTGGGTCTCCATACATCTTCCCACAGGGCCTCAGTCTCAACACAGAGGCCGACTTGAAGTGCCTTGAGTAAGTAGTGCTCCCCTGGGTCAAGAGCGTGTTTGCTGGAAGGTCCTATATTGGCAACAAGACTCTGCATCGTACCACACAAGCAGGGGAACCCAGGCAATTTCTGCGACCATAGAACCCCTTTAATCTAGCCAACTAAATCTTCAGACTGCATCTCCTTTGATTGTTATGTATGGGGCAACGTTGAGCGGGGGACCCACACAATTTATTGTAATACCAAAGATGAATTGAAGGCAAGGTTTACGACAGCACTCACAAACTTAAACAAGAAGAGCACCCAGAAAAGATGCAGAAGATTCTTTAATCTTCCCAAGGCTTGTTAGAAGCCAATGGCGATTTTATTGAATAAATTTACTTTTAATATATCAAGATAATTTTGTGTAATTTTGGTAAATATATCTGTTAAAATATGGCAGTTCTATTTTCATTTTTTGCGTAATTTAAACGGTAATTTATCCATCGCACTCTTTATACATTTAATTGTATACTTACATTATTCTAAAGATACTTTCATTGAGAAGCGATAATTTTTTAACTTAAAATGAATATAATTAACAACAGTATATATATATTTAAATTTATATTTCCTTTAAGTTTAATCCGATTTTCCATACTATCATTATTTGAGTAATGGAAATAGACAAATTGTACAGAGGCGAATAGTTGCCCGATTCTCACTTGCCTATCATGAAAGATTTCGAAAGCCTCTACGCGGCATTTTGTTTAATTCTTATTCCCCACACTACAGGCAATTTTCCTCAGACGAAATATTGCGCAACTATGGCTGCTCTATCGATTTTTCAATGGTATGTGTAATAACGAGTTACATTCCTTAATCTCACCACACTTGATCTTTACAACAAGGATCTACCATGACACTCACACGCCACCATTCCCATTCCGTTCGTATGTCAACAGTAAAAATATTTTCTATTCAGAAAGCTTTTTCCCAATAACTGCTGCTTTGTAGAACAGGCTCCGGCAAGATGTTTTCCCAATAACTAAAATCTTGACCTGTTCAAGACAAAACGTTAAGTGTTATCTTTCCTGCATATCAACTTCACTTCTAGTCATTAATTATGCTCTGTTCTACGCTTTATCAGTGCTGAGCTATGCCTGATAATTTATAGCTGGTGGTTTTGCTGTTAAATTACAGCCATTACATATTCTAACTGTATCTTAAATATCTTTGTTCAACTTTATCCAATAAACATAGCTTTTCGCCACACAGTAACGCTCTACTTTGGGTAGCTCTTGGTCCTGATATTAAGTGAAAATTAGTATAAAAAAGAAAAAAAAGAAAGCTGTTAATATTAACTAATAGGAGATATTCACTAAGAGTAGATATAAGGAGAGATGAAAGGCAAAATAGTTTTGAGAGATATTTGAAGAAGTCTGGAGTGAGAAACGTCTGAAAAGTCAAGTCAACATCCAGAGATTTGATTATACCGCAGCCGGTTTCCCAGTGACAACATTCGGTTTCCCAGTAGGCAACATTCAGTTTCCCAGTAGGCAACATTCAGTTTCCCAGTAGGCAACATTCGGTTAACTCTCATTCCTTTTTTCCCAAGCATCCCTGTCAAGCGAGCTGTGTGGACAAGGCCGCACTCCTGCACAACCCTCTAAATGCAGTGGTTCAAAGTTTCTATGTCTACCCCAATATATGCGATAAAGAACCTGGAACAGCGAGAGAGTCCTGATGCATGACGAAGCTCATTGGACGTGACCAAAGAATCTAAGACGATGGGTACGCAGCAAGGATGATATATCCTCACTAGCGAGACTTGTTCTGAAAGGGTTTCATACTTAGGGTTGGTGCCGCAAATCCAACGAATGAAATCGTTGCGACGGAGCCGCTGTAAGACCGAAGCATTTGGTGCCCAAGATCCACTGACGTGGAGCAGTGTAAATCGAACATACGCAGAGAGCAATTTGGCACGAGTTCTCAACGATACATCTTTGGATCTGAGAATGGTTAGGAACTTTTTGAATTTCAGAAACATTAACATAAATATGGTCAGCTGATTGGAAAAGAATGTAATACTTCAGAAATCACCCGTCAGAAACCAACAGAAACAAAACACACGTATATATATATATATATATATATATATATATATATATATATATATATATATATATATATATATGTATATATATATATATATATATATATATATATATAGCATTCTCTACATTCCTCCAGTTGATAAGAACATTCTGTTTTTTTGTTATTATTAGTGACGTTAATTAAATTCATTTCTGTTTTTTGTCTTTGAGAAAGTCCACATTGGACGAAACGCGTCAGCTATAACTACAGTTTTCCTATTGTCATTTATATTTATGAATATTTTCTTTTCTACAGGTTAACTCTGGGAAAATATTATATATATATATATATATATATATATATATATATATATATAGAATAGAATACATACACACATACATACAAAAATGGCCATTGATCCCGAATGATAAATCGGTATTTTCAAATGTCCAGTCGCTTAGTATTTGCAGAAATTCTAAAAGTCACTAGAAGTAAATTGAGTTCCATTATCGGATACCGAACTAACGTGTTCTTCAAACCTTGCAAAAAGTTCACGTTGAGAATGTAATCATTATTGCGGTTGTAGGTCGTTTACACTTTAATATCTCGGGCCATTTTGTGAAACTGTCGACCAGAATTAAATAGTATGAACAGTTTAGTGCTTCAGCCAATTTTTTTTTGTAGACTTGCCCACGCTTTATCTGTGCTGAGCCATGCCTGATAATCTATAGCTAGTGGTTTTGCTGTTAAATTACACCCATTACATTTAACTCTATTTTGAATATGTTTGTCTAGGTTTAGCCAATAAACGTAGCTTCACATCAGAGACTTCACCCTACATGTAATTGTCTCAAAATCCTTTTTTATAGTTTTAACAGAATTACTACTCTCTCCACCTACAAACGTACTCCATCAGATAGAAAATGCTGTATTATTTTTACTAGGTTTAATTTTAGTATAACTCAATTTCAACTTAACGTCATTCATAAACGTATCCGTTTTAGAATGCATTTTGATATCGTCTATCCTGACCAGCAATTCTTTAATAGTGTTACACATCAGGATTTTGATTTCGCTTTCGAATTTCAGCGAAGCAATCACAGTTTCTTCAAAATCGTTTTTACATTTCGATATAAATCTGAACAAGCCATCTACGTGTTCCAATATTCTTTTGACGACATCTTGAAAATATAGTTCACTACAATCGTTGACCAATGCTGTAGTCTGTTTGCAGTATAAGTCGGAATCTCTCTCACAGAATTGATTAACTTAATAATAATAATAACTTAATGAACGATTATCACTTTGCAGTATGAATTTACTTTTTAATATCATACTGTGAAATTTCGTTACAGTAAATGATATAGCAAGTGATTCCTTTTCAATTTGACTGTAGCATTTTCCATGTTTGTCAAACTTCTTGGAGTGTTAGCAACTGATTTCACTGTATCCTCTTCGATTTTATAGCCTGTTACCGACCCTTTGCCGTATACACTCGCGTCCTACCCTAGTATTATGTGTTGCTGCGGGTCGTTATGAATCAACGTAAAATCAGATTTTTTTTTTCAACTCCTTCAAAAGCTTTTTGATTTTCCACCGATTATTTCCAATTCTTACCCTTCTTAAATTATTCAGAGTGGGGCGCAATTTGTACAATAACTCTCACATAAATATTATAACAATTTTCTAATACGATAAATACTTGTAGGGTCACCAAATTTATCACAGGAGGCATGTTTGCTTTGTTTTTTGGGTTTTTTTTACGGCATATCAATCAATATCAAATTTTCAATGTTGGTAATAGCTTTTTTCAAAAAATCTATTTCTAGTAACATTTTTTTCCTTCAAAAAATCTATTTCTGATAATATTTTTTCTTCGTTGGTAATATTTTTTTCCCAAAACTTTTTAGTTGGTAATATTTGTTTCTTTACAAAAATGTATTACTGGTAATTTTTGTTTTTCAAAAATGTATTATTTTTAATTTTGGTTTTTCAAAAATCTATTGCAGTAATTTTTTTTCAAGACGTATTACTGGTAATAATTTTTTACAACTTATTTCTGGTATTAAAACTTATTTTTACACTTTCATAGTGTTTTGAACCCAGTTTGGGGGTTAACTCTTTGCTCATAACTGGGAGACTAACAGTTGTTACCTCCTTGGGTCAGGGTGGACCTGGAAACACCAGCAATTAAGAGGTGGTACCCCGACACTCAAAACCTCCTGATCAGAGGCCTTGCTGTTGGATGTAGTTTACCGTCTTACCAAGGACGCATGGGAGACATGTCTTTAATGGCATTTGTTCTAGCGGGAACTGGTCTTCTTCATTATTCGTCGATTAACTGACTTAAACATTTAATCTTAGTCATAAAGCACTGATATTTCTGTTCACTGTGTTTCAAATCATAATCATACCTTCTCTGGAATATTAGCTGAATCAGTTATGTATGCCGTATTTTCGCAGCCATCTTAATAAGTATATAATCGATGTAAGCGACGGTACCGTCAATTCAGCCAGCATCGTATCCATTATTTGTTGGAAAATACTTGGGCGTAATTGTACACTGAAAGGTAATCTAAAATTTTAGAGTGTTTTTTGTGTATTAATAGTAAAATAATTCTGGCATTCCTCATCCAGTTTAATCTGAAGTTAATATTTGAAAAGTATTTACCACCATTTACTTTGGCTTATATATCTTCTGGACTTGGAAGGGGATATACATCTGGTTGAATGCAGTCATTTAACGAAGTCAAAAAATTCGGGCAAAAACAAATCTTATTATCTTTCTTTCTAATATAAAACGCTTGCGTGACCCATTCTGAATAATCTTCTTTTTCATTAACTCCGCGGTCTTCTAAACTATCAAGTTCCGAGTTAACAGACTCCAACTCAGCAAAGGGTATTTTTCTTTTAGGTTTAAAAACTGGTATCACATTATCTTTTAATTTGAAAAAAAAATACCTTTGATTTTGTACATCGTCACACATCCTCTAAAAAAATATTCGTGAATTTATTTTTTTTAGTTTTCTCAATGTTTCTTTTGCTGTAGTCATTTTCTCTGAATAACAATTATTTTTCCACAGAATGAATTAATCGGCCCATTTTATTGTTCACATGATTCTTGCCTATCGACGCCTAGCAAATTCGAGATGGATTTTTTAATACTTAAACATCTTTTTTTTTGGGGGGGGGTTTGGGTTTTTTTTACCCGTTTCAGTTTACCGTAGGTAACCAGAGCGCGTACCCGCGGACAGCTGGTCAAAAATTTGATAATTTCCAGGGGAAGAGCACTTCGTTGTGAGTTATACTCAACCGAGTCTCTATTCGTAGACAGTGCACCGACAGAGTTACCCCTGCTAGAGTTCTTGCCAATCGGAGGCCAGACTGCGAACTGACTGACTCGAAACGGTTATGTATTTAATGAGGCCTCCCCACTTAGAGGCGATGCGACACATATTCAGGTTTAACATGGGGAACCCGATCGTGAATACTCGGGTAACCGGTCTGTTTTTTGTTTTTTTTCAGCCGAGTCTCTATCCGTAAACAGAGCTTCGATTGATTCTTCCCTCTTCGCTAAGACAGAGGTCTTGTCAATCGCAAGCCAGACAGAGAACTGCGTCCTATGTATGACGATAAACTACATCCGCGTCCTGGGTAAGACAATAAACTACGTCCAACAGTGAGGTTTTGAGGAGCGTGGAACCAGCTCTTAATTGCTGGTATTCCCAGGTCCATCCTGGCTCGGGTGGTAGAACTTGTTAGGGGTCCCAGCTATGGGCAAATAATTAACACACAAAGTTGTGTAAGAATAGGTTTTAATACAATAATATTTTGTAATAAAAAAAAATATTACCGGCAATAATTTTTGAAGGAAACATTATTATCAGCAATACTTTAAAAAAAAAAAGTACCAGCAATACAAACAGCTATAGATTCTTTGAAAAAAGTATTACTAGCTATAGATTTCTTCAAGGAAAAATATTCAGAGAAAGAGATTTTTGAAGTAGAAACGTAAAAAATTTTGTCGGCATTAAATAACCCATTGAGGTTGATATGCTGTAAAACAAACAAAACCGAAAAAAAAACAGAAAAAAAAAACAGACAGGAAACTTCCCATTTAGACTGGATTCGACACACCGTCAGGAACCCGAGCATGGACATGCGAGAAACTGGCCCCAAATTCACACATTCCCCACTACTGCGGGGACGGGTACTATGCTTGTCAGTTTTTCTCATCCGAGTCACTCTCCTTATTACGGGTTTGACCCTACTGATTTCAATAATTTAAATCATTCATAATTACAGTTCATGCTTTGTAGTTTAGTAATACAAAATATCAGAGGTTCGATCCTTACTGTGTTCAATAGCATAAAACATTTATAATTACAGTCTTTTTTTGTAGTTTATTAATGTAAAACTATTAATTAACAATTAAAACTTGACTGTAATTATCAAGCTTTGTATTTTTTCATAACTGCAGAAGATCGATCAATTTCTGATTTCTCAGTATTTGTTTCCTTGTGCCAGATATTTTTCCATAATTTTGATTTATATATTTAAATGGACATGAAGAATAAACAGCAAATAATGTTCTTTCAGTAATCGTTGATATTATTGACCGTTAGAACCATTTACACTTATTCGGAAATGATAGTAGCTTTGAGTAAAAACATAAGGCGTAAGAGGTTAAAGAAAGAACTGATTTTAAAATAAAAATAAATAGAATTAAAAATGGCCGCAAACGCTCACGAACTGATAATGTGACGACAGCAATGAAATCCCTTGAAATAAACCTTTCAGTTAGAACACTAATAAAATACCTTCTCTGTGCTGCCAAGTGTACAACTTGTTCATTAATTTTAATTTGTTGCAGCAATCGAAGGTACACATGCGCCGAAAAATGCCGCTCATAAAACACACATAAACTTGGCTTCCATAGCAACAAAACTACGATCACATTATTCTGTTGGCTGAATGGAGTCTTGTTTTTCGTAACGAAGTGTCCCTTGATGCATATAAATTTCGAAGAGTTGCTTGCTATCTTTAGTTCAGTAGACGATCGCTCGGTTAGAGAGATCAATTCTTGAAGTGAGAGCTACTTCGCTAGAATTTTGGCTGGATGATATCTCGTCTCCACTTCGCGACTCGCTAGTTAGCAATCTATCCTCACAGATTAGCACGGTTAAAATCTTTTTGTTTCTTGTTGCGATCATTGTACTTCAAATGTAGTTCAGATTTGATGATTAGTAAATAAATTTCTAGTAACTGGACAAAAATTAAAACTATCGACGTCAAGAATACTGTTTATATTTACGCTAAAATGGTCCATTCAGAAAAAAAATGAGTTGCTTAGCAAAAAGAAAAAAAAAAAAAAACAATAATTATATTTTCTAATTGTCATACCAAAGTGAAACAAATGAAATATATAATGAAAAAAAAATTCTTTTTCAATCATTGTTGCCAATGAAAATGTGTCATAATTATTATTCACGTGCGTCATGATTCATTTTCAGCGATATCTGTTAATGTTTGCAGTAACTGTATACACACAAACAGACAAACACACACACATATATATATATGTTAATATGAGTGTGGTGTTTGCTTTGCGATAAAATGCTCGGGGTATAAACAATAGAAATTATTAGTCTCAAACTAATTTCTAATATCTTCAAAGAAGAATTTGTCTGCTGCTTGAATGGTACTCAAAATTGTATTGCTAACTTGTGTACTTAAATTTATGTACTTTATTTATAGTATTATTTACGAAATAAAACCCCCAAGAGCCACTCAAGGTAGGTGGTTATGGGAATAGGCTGCTGAAAGTGTGTATTTGACTGTTCAGAAAATAATTTGCGATTTTCGAATAGACCGTAATTCCTGTATAAATATCTCTAATTAATGCTTAGGAAAACTGAATTTTTTTACATTTATGGCATCGAGGCACAAGACAGTTTATGCTTTAGGATAAAACTCTAAATGTTTGGACGTTAACAAAACTTTAAATGCAATTTCGGCATTTTCTTTGCAGTGGAACGTCTTGGTTTCAAAACTTATCATTACGCTTGGAATTGTGGTAGTTAGTAGACAGATAATCAAGGAAATATGATGGATAGGGCAAAGTATCATATTCAAGGTCTTTAAACTTCTGCTGTGCTACCCTATCAACAGGTGGCCGGGCATTGTCATGAAGCAGAATTGGATTTCGTCGATTAAATAGTGTCGATCGCATTTTGCTTATCTGACATTAAACTTTAATCGTGATGCTCTGGTTAGATGCCAGAAAGCTGTAATAGAATGTGCCAATGGCGGACTATCAGACTTTCATCATAATCATCTCTTGGTGAAATTTCAGTTTTGTAAAATATTTTGCCCTTCGTCACGAACAGGTCATTAAGCCAATCGTTTACGGTTGTCGTAAAGGATACACTTCTTATCACAATTCAATATTCGATCAAGAAAAGAATCAATGAAATTTTGCAGATGAAAGATTGATCAGATTTCAAAACATCAAACTGATTTTCATGAGTTCAAGTGGTACCCATTTATTAAGGTTTCAAATTCCCAATTATCTTCAGATAGTCCGATATTCTTGGAATCCTGACACATTCTCTTACACTTTGACGTGTTTTTTTTTTCTCGAAAGATGTTTTCATATATTTATTTCCAACTGAAGATGGAGGTTTTCTATAACCTTAATCGTCAAGACTGGTATTCTCACGGTCGAACTAAGAAGTCAGTACAGTCCGATCACAAATGCATATTACATTTCATGCTGAATGTTGGTAACTGTTGGGGAAAAATTCCGACTCCAAAAAGGTAAACGAGGAGGAGGTATAATTTTTTTTTTCTAGTTTTGTTATTTAATCGATTTCACCTAAAGCAAGGCAATCGAGCCACTAGAACACAAAGGGTTACTAGGTGTGGAAGAATTAGCAAACTTTACTAAGGGGCAAGAAGAAATCGATTGACATTGCATTTAAATTTTTGAAGATTAAAGTTGGCTGGAAAGGTTGGAGTAAAGTAGTGCGATAGAAAAAACTTAACGTAGAGTTTACGGTTATAAATAACCAACTAGACTGTGAGACCGCTACGCCAATCTAGCACTGCGCTTAAATTCATAAAGTCTAGGTACCACGGTGAAGAGATCACCGAACAGTTGACACGGAAGTATTTATAGAAAAAGCTCAGAGCGGCAAATCTACGGCGGCGAGAAATTGAATGAAGTCAAGACACCTGATCAGGACAAATAATAGTGCTGATTCATTTTTAAATTAAACTCTGAAAGAGATGGTTATAAAATGAACAAAGTGTACACTTCAATAATTAAGAATGTGTAATAAATTTTTGTGAAGCAATTATAATATTGTGTTAGAACACAAGTGCGTTTTTATTCTACAATCGAATATTATCTTCCGTACAACCAAATAAAAGAATGAGTTAATAAGTAATTTAATGAGAATATATAAAATGAATAATGGATTACCCAAGATTTGAATAAAGTAAGAGTTTACCGATCGGAAAACAATTCTTTCCGGGAGTATATATATATATGTGTGTGTGTGTGTGTGTGTGTATTTTAACTTCCGGAAAGCACACACACACACACACACACATATATATATATATATATATATATATATATATATATATATATATATATATATATGGGGGTTTATGTGTGTGTACATTTAGCCAGCAAATTCCCTTTTAGGCATGTCTAATTAATTAAATTACAAACCTTATGTATGCTTATTTTTAGCATAATCCGTTCATATTCACGGATATTTTTCCGTGTATTCAATCAAATGACGCAAGAAATGTACTGTTATATTTCTCAAGTACTTTCCATCTATTTCTGAGATCATCATCAGTGGTGCAACTAGTAAGGCAAAGATTTTCTGTAGCTATACATTATTGATTTTTTTCTTTATTTTTGCGTTTAAATGCAACGACTGACAGTTATAATTTCGAGTGGAATGTGTAAAATTATCTACAATGGATTTTTTCTTTTATGTTTGAATATCATTATCTAGCGCGCATTTAAGCGTGCAAACTGTTTTTATAGGAAATTTAGAACATTATTACAGTATTCTTTTCTCGAAAAGTAAGTATTCTGGGTTTGAAATTAAATTATTCTGTCATTCGCCAGTATTTTACAGCACCCGAGGAGACATATTTGTATTGTTGTAACATAATCGTAATTGTGTAGCGATTTTTAAGATGTTCTTTTCTTTTAATATCCGAAAATGAATATATATATATATATATATATATATATATATATATATATATATATATATATATATATATATATCAGCTTAAGTAAAGACAACTGACAACCTATTTTGTAATTAAGATTTATATTAAATTGATCCTATATAAGTGTCTTCTTTCCTGGATAAAAAAAATTGTCAAATTTCCCAATTTTCTATATGTCCGAGTACTTTCGTTTATACTATAAGCGCTCGTATACACTGAACATTTGGACACTTTTTACAGACTTTATATCAAAAAATAAAGAAAAAAAAATAATTATACAGATACAACAAAAATTAAATTAAAAGCTTCATCGCAGTAACTAGTCATTTGTCTTTAAGGAAAATTATATAAATGGTAGATTGTTGCCCAAATATACAATTGTATATATATATATATATATATATATATATATATATATATATATAGATAGATAGATAGATAGATAGACATAATGCAAGAGTGAGATAAAAGGAGTGAGAGAGTGAATGTTCAGTTGTCTGAATACATACATACATACATACATGCATACATACATGTGACTTCGTGATAGTACAGCTATTGGCGGCGCCCAAGGATTCCACAAGGCTTTGGTCAACATGTGGTATGGTTTTCAGGCACTTTCTAAAAATGCGATACGCTGGTGTCGCCACTTCGAGACTCATAACATCAGGAAGTCGAACGTTCTAATCACACACACACACACACACACACACACACACACACATATATATATATATATATATACAAATGTTTGGAATCGGAGATTTTGGAATCGGTCTGTATAGGATTTAGAAAACCTTCTCTCTGCCGGCAGAAAGAATTTATAAGGTCTCTGAATCTGTTGGGGGATATTTTATTTTAACTGTCCCTCGCTATTTATTTACACGATAACCTTCCTCGTTACAAGTATATATACTTGTTCGTTATTTTAGTGTGTTTCCCCCTTTTTGCTCTTCAATATCGCTATTATTCATTTCGCTAATCCAACGATTGTCTCCTGATGAGATGTTGGCTGAAAGGGCTCTAGAGACTTTTAATATTAAAATCAATGGTTTCCTAGTTTTAAAACTATATATATATATATATATATATATATATATATATATATATATATATATATATATATAGAAATCGTATGTTTTGGAGGATGTTTATAGTTGGTAATATTGTTATTATTAAGCTGTAAATGCGTTTTCACCTTACATAATCATGTTATGATTAGGATGGCATTAGTAAAATCCAATTTATGGCCTGTGTAATACAAGGCAGTTAGAAACTTTACCCAAATGAGAATTAACCCAAACAAAATAAACAATTTTTTTTGTATTTTTCTGTTTCACTTAATCTCTTATGAAGCTTTAATTAAAGTGAAACATGTTGGATTGATAAACTTTTCCTATTTGTTCTTTATCTCATCATATATATATATATATATATATATATATATATATATATATATATATATGTGTGTGTGTGTGTGTGTGTGTGTGTGTGTTAAGAACGCTTTCTGACCATGAGTCCCAGGTTCTAATCAAACTACGGTTGGTTTGTCAGGAAGTAGACTTCCTGATGTTATCAGTCTGGAAGGGGCGACCCCAACGTGTGGCACCTTTAGAAAGTGCCTGAAAACCATACCACGGGTTGACCAAAGCCTTGTGGAACATTTGGAGCCGTCAATAGCTGTGCTAGCACGAAGTCACACGTCATCGTAACTAAGGTCTGCTCAGCATAGTTGCAGTAAAAACCAAAGGTTGGCTCTGTGCGTTTTGAACAAACACAGATGTCCCTGAGCAAGCGTCTGCAATAGGGATTGGCTATACGCCCTAGAAAACTGTATCCTGGAATACGAGTGGCCAGCTATTAGTTATATATATATATATTGAGAGAGAAATATACATATGTTCGTATTCACACACACATACCCACATATACATATATATGTGTGGGCGAATGAGAGAGAGAGAGATAGAGAGAGAGAGAGAGAGAGAGAGAGAAAGAGAGTGGATTTGGGAAGACATGCGCGTAAATATTTTCCTTACAGAAAATCGGATTAGAGTGTGCTGTTTAAATGCCACCCATTGTCATTAAGATCGCCATTGCAAAAATACCCGTGTAAAAGTAGGAATCTCTTCCTCTCTGCCGACTGGGAGTTAATAGAAGAAAATACGTGTCTCTGCAGAGACGACAACCAGGTTAGGTGAATTCAAATCTAGATGGGCAAAGAGATAGCAAATCCATTCCCGAAAAGTAACATCTGGTGTCTTGGGGTTGTGCTCCTCTACGCTAGTCTCATAACAATGAGGACAATGCTGGTCAGAATAGAAATGTTTTTTTTTTCTTAGTTAGAAATTCTGTCCCAAATTCAAGCTGTCCTGGGTATGACGATAAACTACATCCGCGTCCAGGGTAAGATGATAAATTACCTCCAACAGCAAGGCCTCTGATCAGGAGGTTTTAAGGAGAGTGAAACAGCCACTTAATTGCTGGTGTTCTCAGGTACACCACAACCCTGGGTGGTAGCATCTGTTAGGGTCCCAGCTATGGGCAAATAGGTAACCCCAAATCTGAGGTAAAAAAAAATATTATGAAAGTGTAAAAATGGGTTCGAATACCAGAAATACTTTGTCAAAAATTATTACCAGAAATACATTTTTGAAGAAAAAAAAAAGCAATTACCAGCAAAATATTTTGGAAAAAAAAAATATTACCAGCAATCTGTTTTTGAAAAAAATATTACCAGGAATAGATTTTTGAGAAAACAAAATATTACTACGAAAAAAAAGTTGTCTGCATTAAATAACCCATTGAGGTTGATATGCCGTAAATCACAAAAAACGAAACCAACCAACTTCAAGTACTTCATTGAAATCATGTGTATGTCAGAACTCTTTTTAACTAATCACTTGTCGTGAGCGGCGGGTAACAAGGAGCTGGTCCCTTTAACAGAGAAGAATGGAAGAAACTATCCATTGATGTTCCAGTTCTTACGGAAAGGAAGAAAGAAGAACAAGAATTCAAGATAGTCATTCTGTCCCCAAAGAGTATAACATCTCACAAACACGCGAGGTTACATAAATAAAAAATTAGGGATTTGTTTTAGGCTGCAACCGCGGATGCTTTCCATCTCATTATTTCGAATTGATCTCTTCTTTTCATTGGCTGCTATTGTATTTAGTTAAAGGAGATTCAGAGGAAATTCTACGCACGTTGAATGAAAAATGAGTTCGAATAAAAGACGAAGCGTACGAAAGAGAACAATCGTAAGAATAATAAGCAGCAGGAAAAGGTTAATAGAGGCAAAAATCTAACACAGACGCTACTGACAGGGTAAACAGAGCAGCGTGATTGAAGATCTCATTTTCACTGCACAATATTCTGTTGGTGTAACAAAAGAGAAAGAGCAACATACAATAAACATCTTCAATTATGTATATATCTATATATACGTATCTGTCCCAACATATATATATATATATATATATATATATATATATATATATATATATATATATATATATATATGCGCACACAAAGGAGAAATGTGTAGACACTACAAACACAATGACCAAAGCACTATTTATAAAATGTATACATAAATAGACAATGCGTAATGTATGTATGGAAAAAAACAGTAAATTTTACTTCTGTCCGCGACTAAAAGTTTCATCTGATCGTTTATGTTACTGTCGCACAAACCTCAGCTGGTAAAAATAGCAGTGTAATACTCATTAAGAGAATATTTTTGTGGTGACTTTTAATGAAAAATATATCGCTATGTTACCCCCTGAGGATTTTGTAGCTCTTACATTAACCTCATCGAAGGATCGAACCTTTCAGTCTGGGATAGCAGTAAAAGTTAAGTATTATTGTTCACACACACACACACACACACACACACACACACACACACACACACACACACACATATATATATATATATATATATATATATATATGAATGATTAAATAAATTAAGCACATTACATTTGCTTATTTTTAGCACAATCCATTCATATTCCGTAGTATTTTTCCGCGTGTTACTATCAGATGAGACAAGAAATGCACTGTAGCTGTGAAAATCTCTTTTAATTCCCCAGTACTTTCAATCTATTTCTGAGATAATCATCAGTGATTCAAATAGTAAGGCAAAAAAAAATGTGAAGCTATCCATTTCTGATTTTTTTCTTCTTCTTGCGTTTAAAGTCAACGGCTAACAGCGTTCATTAGAACGTGACAAAATTATGCACTATGGATTTTTTTTCTTTTATGTTTGAATGTCATGAACAAGTGCACATTAAACATTGAAAACTTTTATTTTATAGGCATTTTAAAACATTTTTGAGTATTAATATCTGATTCTATACCGTCGACTTCCTTTTATAATTCTATCTGTATACACACACACACACACACACACACATATATATATATATATATATATATATATATATATATTGTTTAATTTTAATTTAATTGAATGTTACAGGCAAGAAAATTTTTATAATTTTTTAAGTTTTCATTTCATGTGAACTAAGAGAATGTAGGAACTGCCGCTAGAGATTATTGTCCCAAGAAAATTCGGACAGTTAATTAAACACGTACACAGTGCAGTAATGATAATTTTAAAGTTAATATTAGCCATTTATCTATGAGAAAACGTTTGACATTCGCTGTCCGAGATGCAAGAGCTACTCTCTGTTGAAATGTATAAAATATTTCTATGACAACTCTAGGGTATAAAGGCGTTGGCTAGATCCAGTGACAGACCCAAAGAAGGTCAGTTCAATTCCTGGTTAAGGCAGTGGAGAACTTTCAGAGGGAAAATTAGCAGGAGATAACTGATAACTGACATCCATCAAACATGGCACGTGGAACTAGAACAGTCTACCTCAGTGATCGAAATAAAGGGTTCAGTTCGAAATTCCAACCACCTGAAGAAGGCCGGAGCGTACAACGTTGTGACAAATATGGCGACAAAGATGAGGACAATAGTCCGACTAATGTAAATAATGTACATAATACCTCATCTCAGAAATATAGACAGATAACTCTTATGCTGGAAAAAAACTCAATTCATCGCTTTTATCGCATTTTTAGTATTAATGCCAGATTCTTTTTTAACATTTTGTTTTGTAATTAGCGTGGAATATCAAAGTGTTTATGATACTATCTTTTCTAGTTACAGATGATATCAATTTTAGTTGTTAACATTGTTCAATGTCCTCAACTTGTGTAGTTTCTGTTCCTTCGAGACACTTATTTGTTTGTGATTCTGCAGCGCCTATCCACAAGGTTCGAAGAAGTGAGGTTCCCGTTATAATGTTTCATTCGTTTGTTGTCATTTTTAACGATTGATCCAAGCTTGCTGTTAATGACGGTTTAAATATTTTCTCAATAGTTTTGGTCCTGTGTATGATGTCCTTATAAAAAATTCGATCTGACGAGGCTATTTTTTTTAATTTGCGGCAAACTTGCCCTAACCGAGGTGCATATGTTGTGTTCAATTTCCATCGCTCCTATACCAACTTTGTTATAAATGATACATACATAGAATGTATTTTCACTGTTTAGTATTTACTAATTTCACATCCTGATGTTTATGATGGATTAAGGGTAGTTGCCATCAATGCTTTCGTTCTAATTCCAAATCATATTTTATGTTTTGGAAAGAATTACCTTGAGTTCTATTACATGGAAAGCTTAGAAAATAATGCTGATTATTTGTTCAAGATCAGTCTAATCTCAACTAAGTATACTGATGTCATCATCAGTATATTGACCTGGGGAAGAAAGCAGGCGTTCCATGTTATATTAATTCATTTGGTATATTTTTTGCAATACGTAAAGGAACAATGTCTTTAACTTCAGATTTGTCCTTGTATCTGCGCAGCGTACAGTCTAAGAAAAGTTGAGATAGTTTGTGGTTCTCATTTACTTCTTTATGTACTCCTGATAAAGAGACGCTTAAGCAGTTAATTGAAAGAGCTTTATGAAATTTTTCATGCATTATAGAACCTGCCTCTTTGATTAAACTCATTAAATACGAAATTTTAGACTTTCTGGGGTCACATGTATATATGCCACCACTAAAAATGGATTGCATGTGTAATGTTTCCATTATTGAAGCAGGGACAGTTGAATATGCAGATTATAACCAATTAATCTTAGCAGCATTGGCCAATTGTATTAGCGGCCACGAGGACGACACTCACTTTTAAATACGGCATGCCATTTGCAAGTTTTATTGCACAGACGATAGATGAGGTCGTTGATATTTACAGGTGGTCACACTGCGTGATGTTTCATGTGACTGACGAGACCAGCTCCGGATAAACAGAGGTGATTGTTGAAAGTACACACACACACACACACACACACACACACACACACACACACACACACACACACACACACACATATATATATATATATATATATATATATATATATATATATATATATATATATAATGGAGGGATACTTTGTTTCTAAGTACAACTGATTATTAATAGGGCAATATAACACCTGCCACAGAGTCCCGTTCAAGCTCACGTAGCACACCTTTGGTTTATACTGAGAAAAACACCTGTGACATCATGCTAGCACAACCATCAATCTCTATCATACAGATCGGTCTATACAATTTCCCACAGTTGGTATAAGGGTTCAAACACTTTTAAAGGTGCGGCTACAGACACCGATAACATCAAGAAGTGAAGAAGTGGCAAATCATCCATGTCGTGAGTCGAATTCAGAAATCGTACGTTGTAATCACTTCACCACCTACCATATATATATATTAGTTCTAAGTTTATATATATATATATATATATATATATATATATATATATATACAGAAAAATTACTTAACTATATCAATTTTTGATGGTCTTTCGCCGACTTCGAATTTTCTTGGAATTATTCATTATTCAAGGGCTCTGATGTTTTGAATAAATTTATTTCTATTTTTTCATTTTTCTTCTTTAGAAAAAATATCTTTAGAAGAAAAGGGAACGACTTTAAAAAAAAGGAAATAAAATTATTCAAACAACAGACCACTTGAAAAATCGCCAATTCCAAGAAAGTTCATAGTCGGGGAATCAACATAAAACTGACATTTACAGTTAATTAATTTTTTGTATATAAGATTATCAATTCTCTAGTTTTAATATAAATATTATTTTAATATGTTTAATATTAAGCAATATATGAAAATATCTGCATTACTTTTGAACGATTATATTCTTAAATCTTTACACACACACTTTATATATATATATATATATATATATATATATATATATATATATATATTCTAAGTTATAGTTTATTTATTTATGTCAAAAGTGATGTATATTCGGAATAGAGCGTATGAAAATATAAGCGTTGACCCTGAGGTCAAGACCGAGCTGCGATAGTCTGTTTCATGATTGAACCCAATAACAAAGCAATTTGTGTGACAGCTCAATTATTTGCATAGGTCAATTATCTGATGTTTATTTTTATAATGTCAGTTATCTGGTGTGTATTTTGTTATTCATTAGAGTAATTAAAAATAACTTCTAAGGCCACTCAGAATAGAATAACACAGTGTACTGGAAGTAATTGACTTGCTCTCTATAAGGCCCTTAGGACTAGCATATACAAACAAACACTGACCAAATCCGAATAGCCTGAAGATTGCATTCAATCCAGATATATTGTGTTTCGAAAAATAAATTTTCATTACAGTACTTGCGATAGATATCGCTTTTACGGCAAGAAGACCTTGTAATTAATATCCTCAGTATTATAAAATAGAACATTAGAAAAGCCGAAATAATAATTCAAATGAATGAAGTCCCGAATTAATGTAAGCAAAATTTCACCCGCTCATATCAGAAAATACAATTCATTTATTGTATGATCTAATACACAAAGGATTGGATTAAATCTTAAGGCAGGAGATATATTTTTGAAACATTTTATTTATTGAGGTAATTTATATTTACCATTGGTTTAAATGCGTTGACAAGGAAAGAGATGATGTTGAAAAATAAATATCTCTTGGATATAATAAATACCCATTTCCATCATTAGGTTATGGAATTCTTAATATACATTCATATATTCCCACCCGGGCACACATACACACACATATATGCAGATAATAATGTGGAATCAAACACAAATAGATATATAAATTCATACCAGCGGTGTACGTTGTAACATACATAATTAGAGCTAATTTCTTTAATAGCATATAACATATATACAATACAAATAAAATAGTTGATAGAATAATTTGGACATGTTTATTTTAACAAAAACATGTTCACTTTCATGCTGAACCAATATAATTGCATTTTTCCACACAATAATGTCGATTAATGTAAACAGAATATCTAGTTCTTATCCACCTCCATTTTCCTGGTATCACGTTTTTCCCCGACGGAAATAATATATATTTTTATCTACAAAATTACACTGTCATTTTCTATTTTGCAAAACTTACATTCTTTATTCTGTTTTATTTTATGTAATACAATATTGGCCCTGATTATTTTTTCTTAAATCAGGATAATAATTCACTTACTGGGAAGAAAGGTGAGAAATTCGCCATGAAAATATTAATAAATAAATAATAATATCGTTTAGCAATATTTGATATAATTAATCAAATATATATTTTTCATATATTTTATAGGATTTTATATGCTTATAAAGGATGTATGCTTATCACTAAAATATATTGAATTACTGATTCAGATTAAATATACAGAAATTCACCTATAATCATAATAGTAATATTAGTCGTTTTCTTGTAAGGAAACATTTATCATTGACCGAGCAGCCACTACTACTTTCAGTTGAAATATATAAAATCTTTCTGGTAAAAGACATTTTTCAGAAAAATAGTTTTCTTAAGTTAGCTACGTCTGCTCAATCTCTCCAGTATTGATGGGGTTTGCTTCCCATTCGTTTGTTTGAAGTAATGGTGGGAACCAGTATCTTGATTATATCACTATAACCTCCTCGAGTTACCTGTGATAGCCATTTTCGGATTTGCTGCTGTTAAGAGTCCTCGTGTAATGTGGACTCTGTTTATGTGGAAGATTTCGTTGTTTGTGTTAAAGCTTCATTTAACAAGGATCGAAGAAGGATGGTTTTCGCTATGGCCCACAGGCTTCCTCACTCAAAGACATTATTAACCATTGATCCGAGATAAGAAGGTGGAGAAAAGAAAGGGATAAACTTGTATATTTCTTTTGAAGTTAGATTCTACTAACAATACGATTAAAATATAAAGATAATCTATGCGAAGGATCTTCACTTTGCAGACGTTAAAGCAGTTACTATAGCAACAAACCGACAATATCTGATCAGACTTAATAACATCATCACTGAAATATTCCTACATATATATATATATATATATATATATATATATATGAAGAAATATACCCTTATGGTGTGCTATATTTATGGGATAATGTGCTCACTATAAGGGATAGAGCGTGTGTAGATATAAAAGTGAACATTGAAGTCAATGCTTATAGGCGAGAGGCTGTTTCATGCTAGACGCAATGGTCTGGCCACGATTGTTGTTTTTTGCTGGACTATTTATATATACGTGTCAGTGGTGCATTGTTGGTAGTTTATTTTTTGGTGGTTATCTTGCCAGAAGTCGTTTATTTTTTATTTATTTATATATTTTGGTTAGATAATTTTGCTTCTTTTTATTTATTTATTTTTACTATTATTTATTTTTTTTTTTTATATATATATATATATATATATATATATATATATATATATATATATATTGGAATAATATTTTGATACCACAAAACAAATATAACGATTTAAAGAAAATGAATTTTTTTTGTATGACCATTTTTTTTTTTTTTTTTTTGCAGGACCTAGGTACCTTTCAAGCCAACGCTTCATCAGGGTCTTTCGTTGGCAAATGATTTTAAACAAATAATGAAAATGAAAAAACGCCAAAAAATGGTATGGTTGAACACGTCTAAAATTTTACGAAGATATATATACGTAAAATTAAAATAAATTTACGATTAAAATAAATGCGTAAATAATGAATTAATAATAATGAACCAACCTAGCAGTAAGATAGGAAAATAAGTTGCTCATATATCAAAAAATAAATTTAGCGATCGTGAAAAATTCTCCTTTTGTTTAGAAAGCGATGGTTTAAATAATTTGAGACAGATGGCTTCCAAAATAGATAGATGATATTTGGACCTGCCTACGCATATAATTGAAAACGAGTCCATTGTGAAACGTTTTGAGCATGACTCATTTTCTAATAGGTGTTGCCCGATCGCCGAATCGTGAGCTGATTGCGAAACACGAATGCGATTATCTAAATTCAATTTAATGTGTCTGGGTACATGTTGTCCGATTCTTGTTTCCAAACGAAGACATGTTCGCCCTATGTATTCAGCTTCGCACTGACATTAAAATTTATATATAATCGAACTTTTATTATGATAGGGCAAACGATCCTTGGAAAAAGACGGAAAAACAGTACGAGTACCAAAGACAACACGTAATTTGGCCGAAAAGAAGGTAGCAGAAACAACATTTGAAACTTTATTAGTCAAAAGTTTACATTTTCTGCCCAGCCAAGGTAATTTCAGATAAATAGGGCAAAGACCTGGGCCAAATTTTGGGGTCATATTGAAATTCTCTATTTTCCGCTTTATTGTGCGGTCAACAATGTTGGCTGGAAAACCATTGTTGATGAGAATGTCTCGAATTTTGTTCAACTCTTGTTGAAGTGTGCTAGAGGAACAAATTAATAAAGCCCTATGAACTAAGGTCTTAACCAGATTTATTTTTCTGGTATGGGGGACAAATGAGTTCCAATTAGTGTAAAGACCTGAAAAGGTTTCTTTACGAAACACACTAGTGATGAAAATATTATTCTTTCGTTCCACATGAACATCTAAAAGGATATAGAATTATTCATTTCTTCGTCTATAGTGAAGACTAAAGACGGGTGCAAGGGAATTTAACGCTTCACAAAAGAGAGTGGCTTCCTCTATGTTATTAAATAGAGAAAAAGTATCATCAACATAACGTTGATAGATGTAAGGTTTTTGATATTTCTCAAATAAAATGCTCTCATGATATCCGACAAAGATGTTGGCTAAAAAGGGACCCAAAGGACTACCCATAGAAACACCATCTACTTGGGAGTACATAATATTTTCAAAGCTAAACTCTATTCCTTCTGTTACTAATGTTAGGAACTCTAAGAATAAGGGTTCAGGAATAGAGGAGGACTTATATATATATATATATATATATATATATATATATATATATATATATATATATATATATATATATATTATTTATTTTTTATTTTTTTTATCGGCGTTCGATTAACATAGTAAAAATTAGTTTTATCACTTAATTAATAGTTTTGTTTTGGTTTGGGAAGATAACTAAACCTATTTATTCAATTTTGGGATTGATTTTAGTAGTATATTCTACGTATTATTTTGGTGGAAGCAGTTTTTAATTTTATTTATTATTTAATTTATTTACTTGGATTGATTATCTTTACTTGTTTTTTTCTAACGATTAATTTATCGGGATCGGTTTGTTAGAATGTTTATTCATTTGGATTAATTTGGATTAATTTATTTTACTTGTTATTTACTGTTTATTTATTATACAGTATAATTTTATCTACTGTTTTCGATTTTTAAGTATCGTAGTATTTTTTATCGTTATATAACAGTTATAGCTATGTTTTTCGTCCGATTACTGGTTTGACTTTTATAGTCAAACTAATATGTTGATGATAATAGTTTATTAATTTGTTTATTATTTACTTTATTTATTTGAGTTCATTGATATTGGGTTTTTTATTTTTTAATTATTTATTCTATTTCGTCTATTCTAACGGGCCTGATTTGGTAATTTTTTGGGTTAATTTATTTTACTTATTTTATTGTCATTTTATTTATTTATTTATTTATTTTATTTCTTTTTCATTTTTTTTAAGTAAGGTAGGAAAATTTTGTTTTCATGTCTGCATTTTGAGATGAGCTCGGATCGTTTATTTAATATTTTCTTTTGGTCTGGGGAGATAATGATTGCTATTTTTTTCCTCCAAGAAAAGTTTGCAAGTTTTGGATTGGCTGTTGTAGGCTGATGATCTTTTCCTTATTTTGGTGTGATGTGCGTTTTGTTTTTAATTTAAGTATATACCTATGATTTCGAAGAGTGCACCATCAAAGCTTCCCATTGTAGTTTCAAATATCTCTTCATTCTTTATCCATGCTTCTTCATTGAGAAATAGTAATGATTTACGGAAGTGTTTAATGATGTCGATTTCGTTTGTTTTTTTTTATTATATGTTCTTTAACTAAGTTGATGGCCTTATCCAGCATGTGTTTTGTTATGGATGAGTAAAATTCTTTTATGTCTAATTAGGAAATGACAATTTTGTTTGTTATTTATGCTGTGGGACCAGTCAATAGTTGCTTTTGGGGTTTTTTCCACTTGCTTACTGCTAACTTCTTCTTAAGTTCAGAATTAATTCTTTCAAGTATCGTTTTACTTATTTTACCGAGTTCACTTTTGGTTGGGTTTATGAGATTGCATGCAGGGTTGAAATTTTCCTTGTGGTCTTTTAATGTGATAAAGGCTTGCGCCTTGCTGATGCAACTTTTTTGGTCATCTAGGGCTAATTTTTGGGCGATTGCTTTAGCTTCCTTTTTGGTATCGTGTTCTATTGTTTTTTGTGCCTTTTTGTATGTTTTGGTTAAGTTGTTCTTGAGTAATTTATTGTGCGTAGGAGGAAGGCTTAGTTTGTATAAATTTCTCGTTTTGTCCGCAGCGATAAAAACATTTGCTGAATTGATTATTTTAATTATATCTTCTCTTAATTTTTGTATTTTTTCTTTTTAAATGCATCTTGTTTTTTATGGAGTTTTATGCTTCTAATTAGATCAGTTTAGTCTTTCTCGAAGTCATCTAGTTCTTTTTGTTACGCGGGGGAGGGTGAATTTTTGGCTTTTGAAGCCGTATTTTTCTTTAAGTGTATTGTTATTGTGAAGGTCATGGTTTAAAAAGAAGTTGGCTTTCCATCACATTCTTTTTGTGAAACTTTCTGTTTTTTCAATTAATTTTAGCATATAGTTATTTTCCAAGCATAGCTTAGATGTGACACAAGGCCGAAAGTATGGGGCATCTAGTGAGGAGCGAACTCGCGTTTCAGTTGTAACTGATCTAGCGAGACAAGCTTGCTAGCCATTACACCACGCTGATGTGGCCAATTTCAGCATATATATGAAAGTGGATGGGATGCGTATGTTTTTTTAGGGAGCAGTCTAGGCTAAATGTTTTCTATGTCCATACTGTGTTATAAATGTAGCAAAAATGCTCTACTGTTTATCAGGAGCTGAATGTGATAATAAACAGCCCACTTTAAATAAAGTGTACATCACCACAGAAGATATCTTGAAGATTTTGTGATATATTGAAATTGTACGCTCGCACAAACACACACAAGCACACACAAACACATACATATGTGTGTGTGTATTTATGCATGTAAGTATGTGCGCATGGTTGTGAAATTGAATCAACAAGACCATAGCCTGAAAAGAAACAGTTATTTGATTTTCTCTTCGAAATTTTCAGCGTACGTTGTCCGTTGTGATTAATATTCATCGCTATTTTGAATGCATTTGGGAATTCATCGAAAAACAAATGTTTGCTTTAATGATATCGTCCTTCATCATTAACCAATCTACTAATTGACATATTTAGCTGTACATACGCACTCACACACACACACACAGATAAACATACATACATACATACGTAGGCAACGGTGTAGTAATGATTAGCGGCTTGGATTGAGGAATCGAAGAGCCGAGTTCGAATTGCAGTCGAATCCATTACATTCACTTATGTGATAATACTCTTGGGAAAGTTATGAATCCTCTTCTTCTCCCTCCAGCTATGGACAAATAACAGGACAGATTGGGTTCTATAGCCTTGGATAGCAACTATTCTAGGAGAAAGACATCTCTGTATTCAAAAACTGCGGAGGGTTGTTTGGAGAGCCTGTGGCACGTAGTGCACCAAGTCTCTGTATTCGGCCCTTCATAAAGTGGGGTTGGTTCTGAACAAAGCGTTCAGCATTATAATCATATATCATGTGCTGGTTTCGGGTTATCGGTTCCTGGGAACTCAACTGCCTGACCCTGATACGTCAAATTCGACGGGAGAGTCGAGTATATACAATGGGGTTGAATAAGTAATCGTACACATGAAATTAACAAAACGGTAAAAATGTATGCATATAAAACTAAATATTCAATGCTTAAGAAAATATAGCAATATTTAAATTTTTAGAGGTTTAAAAAATGATCGTACAGCAGAACAAAAACATGTTTTCTCCATTTAATATTTTGTAACAAAGCCTTTATTAAGTTCAACAGCAACCAATATCTTCCCGTAGTCTTTAACGATTCGCATATTTTAGTAGGTATGTTGTCCCAATCTTGCTGAATAATTGTCTTCACGTTTTTGATGTTTTTGGACCTCTATCACGGATCTTATTTTTCAGAAACCGCCATAAATTCTCAATTGGATTCAAATCCGGCGACTGACTGGGCCATTGTAAGATGTTAACCTTGTTATTAGCAAGCCAATTCTTCGTACTCCTAGCAGTATGCTTGGGGTCATTGTCCTGCTGGAAGATCCAATCAGAAGGAATCCCAAGATTCTCTACAGAATGCGATAGATTTTCGCTTAGGATTTGTTGATATTTTTCTGCATTCATTCTGCCATCTATAATTGCTACTTTGCCAACACCTCGCATCGAAAAGCATCCCCAAACCATGATACTACCCCCACCAAATTTGACAGTTCTTATGGTGTACTTGGGTGCTTATGCTTCAAAGTCTTTCTTCTATACATCATTCAGGGAACTGCGACCGAACAACTCAGTTTTACTCTCATCTGTCCAAAGAAATCTTTCCCAATAAGAATTTTACTTATCTTTATGTTCTGTCACAAATTTCAACCTGGCATCTCTATGCCGTTTCAGAAGGAGTTGTGTCTTTCTTGGGGATCGCGACTTTATACCGTCTCTGCGTAGTTCATTACTAATCGTTTGCTTAGTTACGTTAACTCCTGACAAACTGAAGGTCTTGTCTGATGGCCAGTGGGTTATTTTGGATTGTTACATCAACTTTCTTCGTAATCTGGGAGAAATCGTCCTGGAAACACTGGGTTTGTCTTTGTTCTCAACAGTATTATGTTTTTATATCTTGCAATAAATGAACCATTTGTTTGAAAAGTTATTTTCGTATCACTGTAGATGTATCTGTAAGTTTTTTCCATTGTTCCATAGCTTAATCATTGGCTCCTTTTGAGCAAAAGTCATTTCTTTACGTCTAGCCATTATTAGAACCATTATCAGTGGATAGTGACGAGAGTGATTCTATTTTGAACTTAATGTTGCAATAGAGTTACTATGCATATTCTAGAACAGTTTAGAATCTTCTTCTTTGAAGTACAACCAGGATCTACCGTATTATAATGCAGAAATTGATACTATACGAACAATTTTTCCAATATTCGAAATATAAAAATGTGCATAAATATCACTTATTGATGAATTTCTAATTTTAAATTGCGGATTCTGATTCTATGCTCCAAAATACATATATGACATTGATATTCGACGTCTTCATACGCTATATGTGAGAATAACAAGCATTTGTTTGCTGTACGATCACTTATTCAACCCCACTATGTGTGTGTGTGTGTGCATCTATCTGTATACACGCACACGCACACACACACACACATATATATATATATATATATATATATATATATATATATATATATATATATTTGAATATATATATATTATATTATATATATATATAGAGAGAGATATTTTTTTGTGTTGTGTTATATATATTTTCTGTTTTTTGTTGTCTTTGGTTTTGTGTGAATTTGGTCGCGTTTTGAGTGTGTATTTTTAACGGAATGCGTGTGGTGGTCTTTTTAATGCTTCAATTTATGCACGTGTCTGTGTGTCTCTGAATGGGTATGTATTTTTTTCTTTTGTGTGGTAATGTTTGTGTGAGCATGAATCTGTATATGTGTGTCTCTCTCAGTATTTTGTCAGTGAGCGGAGTTTTTGGTTGTTGTGAGTGTTTGCGCATGCTTTTATTTTAGTATCCTTTTTTTGGGCTTGCGTATTTATATATTTGTATGTTCGCGTTTATTTATTTTTGTGCCTGTGCCTGTTCGACTACATGTTACATTCTGCGTACGTTTTTGCTTTATTATTATCATTGTGTAAACTTTGATCTACTCAGAACTGTGATACAAGTAGTTTTCAACTGAAAAGATAGTCGTATATTTAAACTTAAGTAGGGGATAGAAATTTTGTTTCGGTTAACTTGTCAAGGTTTGAAAATTAATTCAAAATTACATTATTTTAGCATACAAATAAGGTTGGTAGGAGGTTTTAATAAATGGTTGTAGTGGAATGAATATACAAATTGGATGAACCGGACAAAGAAAATAAACAGGCTTCTGGTTTAAATAGCCGTCTATTCTGTATGTATCTACTGTAAGAATCTAGATATAAAAATTATTCATAATCAATTAATAGTCATACAAAAGCACATCAAACAGATTGATTCAGATGGAATTTTTCAACCGTCACTGTTAAAATGTGGCTAGTAAAAAGAATAACATTTTATATATCTTTATTTTTTAAGCTTAAAATATCAAATGGAATGATAGTTATATAAGAAGTAAATTTGAGGAAGTATATTATCTAAAATTAAAAATGCTTTCAGCAAATTATCAACTTCGATTTTCGTTTCAAGAAAATAGATATAAGCAATTATGCATTAATTGTATACTTTATTTTTCTCAAACTCATGATGGTAAGCCAGATAGAAGCCAGGCTTACAGTCATCTCTCAAACTTTATCAAACGAAAAATTGGATGTACGTGAGTATTGCTTACCTACTTATTAGGTACGAATTAATAGGCGTGGAGATGTAAATATAATTTGTCTTTTTCTGTTAATGTAATTTAAAACTTTTAGTTCTTAACACTTATTTCTATTATCTTGCATAGATATACAATATCCTTTACACACAAATGCACAAACACCCACAAACACTTATATATATATATATATATATATATATATATATATATATATATATATATATATATATATATATATATATATAGCTTTTGTACTACTATAATATATAGCTTTTTTACTACTATATATATATATATATATATATATATATATATATATAGCTTTTTGTACTACTAATAATTATAGATTCTTCATCGCTATTTGTACAAAAAAACGACTAGAAAAGTGTATATTTCTCATTAGTGCACACACACACACACATATATATATATGTGTGTAATAGTGTTTCAATCAATATGTTTAAATTCATACACACAGATTATACATATATATGTGTGTGTATGCGTGTGTGTTAACCTCCATATATATATATATATATATATATATATATATATATATATATATATATATCCATCCATCCTCCCAAGACTATGGTGTACTGAAAGCATTTCCGACAATATAGACAAGGATATCTCTATCTATCCATTTGCTCATATATTTCTGTTATCAACGAGCAGACTGGGACTCGTTCCTGGATTTCTTTCGCGATATCCCCTTCAAGAATGTTCTTCAGAGGTCTCCTCCTGGTTAAAAGCTGGAATCGAGGCTTTCATCCCCTTTAGGAAATGTAAGGTTAAATCGCGCTCCTCCCTTTGGTTCTCTGCTTCTTGCTCAGCTACCATTGCCCATAGGAATCACTACTTCCGCCTATATCTTAGTGACATGTCAGATCGCAAAAGACGTCTTTTAGTCTCAGCCCGTAATGAATGCAATCGTGTCCTCAATGAAGCAAAGTCACTATTTGCTAATAGAATGAAACAACGTATTGAATCTCGCAAATTCGGCTCAAATGATTATTCGCGTCTCTGCAAGAGTGTATTTAACAACAGTAAACCTTCAATACCCCCTTTGTTTAAACAATTTGATGTTATGACCTGCTTTGCCAGAAATTCTCTTCCAACTCAACGCTCGACTCATCCGATGTATCCAATCCCGATTTCTCCCTTAGAACCGAGTCTCTATTGAGCAAGTCGCACATAACCCCATCGTTGGCATTGCACATCATCTCAAAATTATCAAATAGGCCCTACTCTGTTCCTTATCTTCATTAACGATCTTCCCGATGTCATCAGTTCCCAAGTAGGCATCTGTACTAACGACACTACTATTTACTCCTGCGTCAATAGCAAATCTGGTATCGCTGACAAAACTAACCTGACCGTTTGTCTTGTGTCACAGACATGCCGTCGCCTCCCTCTCTCTTTTTTACAAATACTTTAACGGTAAATGCTCCGACGAGCTACTATCGCTAGTTCCTAGACTGCATGAATTTAAGCTTGCTACTAGGCTGGCATCACGGTCCCACCCTTTCACTGTCGAAACGGTTAAATGTGACCGTCTCTTCTACTTCAATAGATTCATGTCTCGCACCTCCCGTCTGTAGAATTCCCTTCGTATCACTTGTTTCTCTGCTAGCTACATTTTCTACCTATTCAAATGTAATGTTAAAGTACATCTCCAGATGCTCTGAACTATCCCGTGCCTTTCTCTTCACCCTTTCCTCCATGATACCTCTTTACTCTCGCTCCCCTCAGTAAACCCATGCGTACTACTGGCAGCTCGCCTTGCTTGATGTGGAATGTATATATATATATATATATATATATATATATATATATATATATATATATATATATATATATATATTGAGTGAGAGGGCAAAATTAAGAAACCCTCCGTTGATGTTTGAACACAATCTTCTTGGCCTGAAGATTACGTTCAAGCACGAAACAGACTGTTGTCGCTTTGTTTTGACATCTACGTTATCCAGCTGCATTTCCGCGTGCGCACGCGCGCACAAACACACATCTCTCTCTCTCTCTCCATATATATATATATATATATATATATGTTATATATATATAGTTCATCGTGTAGATCTGCTGGGACTTAACATCTATTATATTTTAAACAATAAAATTAAATTCACCCGACCTAAAAATTGACAAGTCCTAAGGAAAAATAGACCACCCAAAAGAAATCTAACCTTTATGTAATCATGACAAAACAAGAAACACTCCTTTAACGAGATTGCACTTCAGTAATTTGGCCGATGGAATCCATGTTAGGGCTCCCTAAGAAATGTACATCCCTTGCAGAAACATGTGATTATTCAGGATGATGATGATATTTCATCATTCTGGAAATAAAAATCTAAAACTTCATATTTATAAAAACGACTTTTCCACGAAAAGCAAGTGTAGCAGTAGTAAAAAGAACAACAGAGACGTATCTTCTTCGCTCCGTGTAAATCCAGTGTTGAGGGTTCCAAACGCTTCCCTTACCCACAAAATTCTCGGAACAATTATAACAAGTAATACCAATTTTTAAAGAAACAATAACCCTGAGAACATTTAACACACAAAGCAATATTGTAAATAACACCACGAAAGAAATAATAAGCATTCTTTTCATTATTTTATTGTTGTATGTTATTGTTGTATATTATATTCATTCCATTTTCACTAAGATTAAAGAGAAAAGGAATCCTCTATCAACTACTAATACATGTAACACTGAGTAACTTACATTAACAACTCAACCACACCGTTAAAAAAACCTTCGAAGACTATATATGCGAGCAATTTTGTATTACATAAATTAAAACAAAATAATTTATTTTCTAAATACTTTTTAATTGCATAATAAGAGGAATCCTATCTCACTTTTGTATAGTAACGCAGTAAGTGTTTGTGACTAAAGAAAATAGGCAAAACAAAGAGATGAGAAACAGATGTAAAAAACCCCAAAAAAAAAACATTAAAAGAGCCTATAAATAAAGAAAATAAGCCAAGAAAAACAATGGTTCTAAATAACTTAAAGTATTAATTATAAAGTGCATAACTGCTAAGGCTTGGCCTTCTATTTCTCTCTCCTTCATCAATCCCCCAGTGGGGTTTGGTACGTTTTCTCGTAGCCTATTTGGTTTGGACGATTCGAAGTGGCCGGTACGGCGTCAGAAAAATAATTGGATTATTCGGCACAGCCGTTCAGGTGTCAGACTGTTTCGAGGTCACTGTCTTTGACCAGAGGCATCCCCACCCAAAAAAAATGGATAAAAGCATTGAAAACACCCAACTTTCAATATGTCTTTTTATTCCTTTAGGGAATTAAGGAACTTTTTAAATCACTAATGGAATAAAAGTAAATTAAAACCTTAAATTAAAATGTATTCAAAAAAAAAAAAATTAAAACGGTATCCATCGAGTCTCACTTTGCTTCTTCCACGTTTTCATAAAATATTTGCTTCCATTTGGAATAAAAGAGCTTTGATGACTGAAAAATTGGAAGCAGCACTGAAGAAAATATAATATAAAAAAATCCAACTACAAGTTTTCTT
The DNA here is from genome assembly GCA_903632075.3 of Acanthosepion pharaonis. Lineage (NCBI taxonomy): Eukaryota > Metazoa > Mollusca > Cephalopoda > Sepiida > Sepiidae > Acanthosepion > Acanthosepion pharaonis. Next base: position 38,052 of record CAHIKZ030000626.1, read on the forward strand.
AAATTTCAAATGCCTCCAAATAATCTTTTCTTAAACTGGAAGAAGTACTAATTTGACAACGAAACGAGAGAGAGAGAGACAGACAGACAGACAGACAGACAGACAAAGAGAAAGAGCAAATTTGACTATAACAACGAGTAGTAATCTGACGCCTAATCGTCCTCTGACAAAACATTTTTATATCAAATCGGTCAGGCCGGATCAGCGACGCCAAATGCCCTACGCTAGAACGTCCATTCCCCCTTCTATATATAGTAATATATAGAAGTTATATATATATATATATATATATATATATATATATAGTAATGTTACTGTTCTGAAAGCAGTAACATTACATGGTCTGAAGAAATCTATGCCCATATATATATATATATATATATATATATATATATATATATATATATATATATATATATAACGAAGATGGGTGCATATTGAATTTTTTGACAACTTACATTTATCCAGGCATACCTGCCTATTTCCTTCTTTATTCATTTTCATAAAACATTATTCTGTAATACTTGGCTTAATTCGAATACTGTTTGCGAAGCTATCAAGATAACTGATTCCTTCCCCGTTATAAGATTGCGGAGGTAGAAATGATGTAGGCAAACAGGTTTTTTATTCTTTTTTTGCATTTCCTTGCATTCATTTTTTTTCTTTAAAAACCTGTGAGCGCCATCTTTAAAACCTATCACATTGCACGCGATCAGTTTTCTTCAACGAAAGCTTTACGGTTGAAAAGCGTTTATTCGTTCGGTGCTTCGTTCGACTGCTTGATAGGAATCATTGGTTGTTCTTGAAAATAAGATGCGTGTAAATGAAAAACAGATGACGTAATCGTGGAAAATATTTCCGTTGGCGGAGGGCTTATCAGCGCAGTTATTGTACCAGAGAAAACTAGAATGCAATTTAAAGAGGTCGAATACGGATAAAGAGACAGTTAAACAACAGAATGAAGAACGTTTTAATGGAAAGCGACATGCGCAAAAAAAAGGACAGAAAATTCCTATTTTAAGAAATGATTTGGTCTCTCCGAGAAAAGAGAATGGTCGGTGATTGGGAAATGAGAATTGAGTGTTGCATAAACTTTGTCGAGAGTGGTATTTTTGAAAGATAAACATCAGCAAAGAAAGAAACCTACAACATGAAGAAATTTTATAAAAAAAAATAGTATAAATGTGTAAACCTAAAAAGACAGTCGACGTAAGGACTCGTAATGAATTGCATATACTGGTCGGATATTGAATGCTATAAATGTAACAAATTAAACTAGTTAAAAATATACAGAAAATAAATTTAAGAAAAAGGCCTTGAGAGAGATTTCTTGATATGGAAGAACGGACAAGACAATAATTTGAAAGTGATTACATGAAGGGAAATTGAAAAAAAAGAAAATGAAACGAATATAGAGTAAAAGAGAGAGGCTGATTTGAAAAAAAATAAAAGAATCTTAGAATTCGGTAAAATTCTCGAAGCATGGAACATTGAGTTATAATAAGCACACGTGGCTGTATACATAGCATCAGGAAATTGAATAAGCAAAAAGTGGAATTGTAATGTAAGGAATAAAAAAGACGGTAAGTCAAGTATCGTTTTTTTCCTGATCTGTAGTGTACTGTGCATGTACTACTTAAACAACAGTTGATAGGCAAATCTTTACTCCATTAAGAGAAGAAGATGGGATTTCAGAAAATATACCTGAGACAGGAATTAGATATTTATCTCTGGTACAAAATACATACCAGGAATATTTCAGTAATCAGGAGACATGTTCTTATTATAGATATATTTAATTACGGAGATCTATCCTTAATTCAAAAGAATAAAAAAAATATACTGCTCCCCGACTTCGAGGTACCTGGTGCCTTTAGGACATGCGCGATCATGGATCTCCCTTGTGGACCTTGGTAGTTCTGCTAAGGATCCCGCCATCTATTCAATCAAGCATGCTATCTCTCATTACCTCAATATGCACTTTGAGAGTTAAGCTTTCAAAGCCCTCATTTCTAATTATCTGTTCAAACTAGTATCGGCATACACTATTTACATTATTCGGATTCTATTTTGCACGTAAATATCATGATTTCGTCAGTAGCTGATACGTCAATTCACGGACCAGGGAAAATGCATTGTTCCACCCAGGGATTTTTTTTCTCGTTTGTGTTCTAGGGCTTTAACATCTATAAAAAAAATTATTTTAGAAAGATGATCTTTTTCGAATAATCAGTTAGCTCTATATTAGAATATTAAAAAAAATATAACAAAACAAGTTCACTTTAACTTATAATCGTCTGTTTTATGTACACACTTTTTCAGGTTTGTTTAAATGACGTGGTCGTGGAAACCTTGATTTATTGTACATGTCTAAGTTTTAAGAAAAATTACGAAACAATATGGTTGCGCCAGTGAAGAGTAAAAGAAATGTGGTGTTCGTTCAAGCCTTATCATCTGAGAAAATTTCTGTATGTGTAGCTGTGAAACTTGCTAACATCTGTTTTTCTAAGACATTGATCTACTCCCTTGCTCCATGTAACAATGTCTTATCCTATGCGTTCCACATGACATAATGCTAGTAAAAAGAAACCAAAATAAATGTGTGCATCGTCAATTCAGTCTCTGATAAAATGTGCGATGGGGATGATTCAGTCTAATATTTAACGTCGAAATATAGTTTTGATTGTCAGTCTAATTATGTTTTTAATATTCTGTTAACATTTTTATAATAACAATGCTATTCAGTATCTATCTATATTTCTGAGATGAGTTATGTATACCATTTACATTATTCAATAACACATGGCACAGTGGATAAAAGCGTTGGTTACATCCAGTGACAGCACCCAAAGGGTGTGCGTTCAATACCCAGTTAAACAGTGGAGAACTTGGAGAGGGGAATTAACAGGAGATAACTGACAACTGACATCCATTAAAGCATGGCTAGTGGAACTAGAACAGTCTGCCCCAGCGAGCGAAATAAAGGGTTCAGTTCGACATTCCAACTAGCTGGAGAAGGCCGAAGCGTACAACGGCCGAAACGTTGTGATAAATATGGCGACAAAGATGAGGACAATCGTCCGAATAATATAAACAGTGAACAATGCTATTTTCTTATAAAATGCTACTATATATCCCACAGTTAGACGAAAGTGATAGATTCATACCTTTCTTATAACTTAATAAAACCATCTGTAATTATGGTATGCAATAATAGCCTAAATCTCTGTTTCAAATATTCGTTTTGATTAAGTATTTCCCCGAAGATCTTCATCTCTTAATGATTTGTCTTCTCCATCCAATGTACCTTAACATTCGTCACTTAAAATTACTGCTAAGTTCATGTACATGCAAGTTCGTCTTTGTGATATTTAACGCCAGTAGTTTTCTCCATTTCATGTTTTTAATTCAATACCTTCATACTTTCAATATTGCTGCCACATATGTTATTATGCTCTTGCTATAAATTTAGTTATTCCTGCTAAAATCCGAAGAAGAATCGGCAATATTATCGTTTCTAAGCTGGCATTTCGGCTTCAGTCAATTTCCTATCGCTGTAATGTTACTTTCATGTCTTTTCTGTAAATACTTTCATGGAAATTGTTCTGATGAACATTCCTGTATCGTACCTAGTGTGTATGAATTTAAGCGCAGGACTAGATTGGCTACAAGGTCTCATAATTTCCCAGTTGAAATTGCTTGATTTAAACGTAAGTTCTATGCTAATATTTCTTTATTCTATCTTCCGGCTTCTTGCTTTCCAGTTAAATTTCATCTTTAAAAAATTAAATGCAATGTCAGTCGTTATCTACTGTCTTCATAATTCCTGATTTTTATGGTTCTCGTTGCATTATAATGATTTTATCTTCTTATATTCTTTCATACTCAGTAACCTCTTTTGTCTTTGTGGCTTTGTTTCCTTCCTTGAGATAAAATTATTAAAATATTCCTAATATTATTCACGTATTATTTTTGTTTTACATCAATAATAACGTGTTTGTCATGAATCATAACCGATGTAATGCTAATCGATTGAGGTTGTAGCATTTAATGAAGTTTTACTTTTTGGTGGGGACTGACTAAAATTATGAGAACGCAGTTTGAAAGAGTTGGTCTTTCTCTCTCTTTACTTTATTAAAAAAAAGATGTAAAATGTATGACCGACAAGCCTCCCTCCTCGCCAAAAATAAAATAAAAGAGGAAAAGACTGGAACTGACTAATTAAATCCCAACCCTATGTCGTCTAGTAGCATATCAAAGAATTCTTTCATTTACATTTGGTCAAATTCACCGAGAAGAAGAACTTGCCGGTCTTGAAAAGGGGCGAATTCAATCACTTTCGAATGAAATGTAAATTTTCTTTTAATTTAATAGCATTTTTTCTTGATTCTCTTCAATATATTCGTAACTTTGCTTGAACGTATACATATACATACATACATACATATATATATATATATATATATATATATATATATATATATATATATATATATATATATATATACTCACACACATTTTGTCTGATAACTTGTTTGCCAAAGTAATCTTAATTGATTGGAGTCGCAGCATTTAATGTTGTTTTTGGGGGTGTTGAGACACACTAGAGATTATGAAAACGCAGTTTGAAAGAGTTAATGGAGTTGGTATTCTGACTTATGATAAGTTAAAACTTAATTATTAATTTATTTATTTTATTTTTTGCTTCTGGGCAAACAGGTCTCTTTATGTTTGTGATAGGGCATCCTTGGGCCGCAGATCGACTCTTCATATGTTATCTGAAAGCTCATTCTTTGAAATAATTCAGTTGGCAGTCAAACCCCGGACTGTTTTCTTATTATATATATATATATATATATATATATATATATATATATATATATAGGAGTAGATAGGATTTCCTATCGCCCATTCCTATATTCCTTCCCCTTCTGTTGAACAGAGGAGATACTCATCCTTTGTTACCTGTTTAGGAAGGGTTTCCCAGTTTCTTTCCTTTCATCGGCCTTAATTTTGATGCTCTCATGAAGTGACTGCCATACGTGTGGAGAGTGGCAACGTCTCTTCATACCGAGAGTAACGGGTTGGAATTTTTCTGGTTGCTCTGACCGACTGGTAGTTATGTGTCCGTACTCTTGCGTAGCATCTTGAACGGCTGCTCTGATCAACAGCTGCACAATATTGGGGTTCTTGCAGTGCCATGTCATGAATGAAGGCGGTCCCCGCATGTACATTTGGTGGACCACCCCGTAGCCACACGATTTCGCAGTCTGCTATTCATCTGAGGTTCTTGACAAAATCCAAAGAAGGATCTGCAATATAATAGATCCTGACCCTGCATCTCGACTTCAGTCGCATTCTCACAGATGTAATGTGACTTCCCTCTGTTTTTTTCTACAAATATTTTCATGGCAACTATTCTAACGAGTTGCCCCGGTAAGTGTGCTACTATATTAGGTCCCGCCATTTTACTGTTGAAATAGTTAAACGTAACCGCCACTTCTACTCCATTTTTTTCTTTTCTCACACTTCCCGACAGTGGAAATCCCTTCTGTTTTTATGCTTCCTTGAAAACTACAATCTTCAAAAATGTAAATGTAACGTCAATCTTTCTTTCCTATCACTATAGCTACGGCAAAGGTTCTAACGCGTAAGATTCCTTACTCCTAGCAGCTCACATTTTGTCATCTAAGATCCGAAATACTGGCTTCACGGTAGCAAATTATCTTCGTTGCCTTCAAGTCCAGAATCAACCAATATCTGACAGATACTTATAATATGTTCTCCTTAGTCCATTCTTCTTATCTAGCGAATAAAATTTCCCTTAGTATGTCATGCTAATCTCTTTCAGTTATTTTCTCTTCATGCTTTGTATCTGTAGGTCAAGGCGGAGAGAAATTTGGAATGATAAAACTTGTTTTTTTGGAGACAATGCATGTATTCCAAACTTTTTTTTAGCTTCGCAAAGGTATTTTAATGTGTCGTTGATATAGTATTGTTAAATAATAGTTTAGCAGATTATTATATTTAGAGAATGTCTATCACTTCTCTGACTTTCTGACGTTGACCATAGCGATTACATACAAGACAAAACAAGGAAGTCGATTTTGATTGGCTGTTCAAGCATGCGAACGATAGTTTTCTTATCGGATGATGTATTAATTAACAATATATCTAAGGAAAAACCTGTCAAACATATGAAAAAGTTTCTTTAGAAAAAGTACGAGGATACATGGTAAACCTTAGTGAGGAAAATAGCAAATAGTTTTTGCCTAGAATCAAGTACCTAGGACAAATCATTGACAAAAATAGCCGGCAACCAGATCCGTCGAGGGTAAGTGCCGTTAAGAATATGCCTCCTCCAACAAACGTTACTAGGTTACAAGCATTTCTGGGAATAGCAAACTATTATGAAATCATAATAATCTTAATATGCAGAAATTTGAGAGCTCCACAGAACAATTTGCTTAAAAAAAGCTGTAAAGTGGAACTGGACAGAATGCAGTTGAAGAAATCAAGAAAATAATAACATCTGACTTATCATTAGCGCACTTAGATCTAGAAGCAGAAATCTTATTGGTTTCAGATGCTAGTGACTATGGTGTAGGAGCAGTAATTCTCTATAAATATGATGATGGTAACATGAAAGCCTTCGCACATGTTTCGCATTCGCTTCTGCCGGAAAAAAAAATTACAGCCAGATCGAAAAAGAAAATAATAATCAATAATATTCTGAGGGAAAGTAAATAATGAATTTTTACACGGAAGAAGTTTTAGTTTACAGACGGTTCACCGATCTCTATTATCAATTTAGGGTTTGGAAAAAATAATTCTTCTGCATACAGCGAATAGATTACAAAGCTGTCGTAACATCTTATTTAATTACTACTTCAGGATGAAATACCAAACGTCCCAAAAATATGCTGACGGTTTATCAAGGTTGATACAAAAACTACTGAACCGCTTCTGAACACTGTTATTGCAGTATGACAAAATAAATCGGAGAAATTTTCATATATTTTACAACAAATCCCATTTCTAAACCAGATTTAGTCAGTCTTTTTGGTTCAATGTCTTTGTAAGTTTGTTTTCCTTGTCTATATCTACTCAAAATTTATATATATTTTTTTAGGAAAATGTCCTGTTTATTTTTTAAACAAAAAGAAAGCAATTTAAATTAAGGAAAAATGGCCCATAAATGACGGTCAATTAAAAAAAAACTTGTTTGAGTCAAAAAAGAAAGACCGGTTCGGTAAAAACACTCAGTCAACAGTAACTACTGAGAGCGCAGCCGTTATAAAATATTAACGACCAAATAGATTCAAGAAAAAAAAGCCTGGAAACCAAGAAAAGCCAAAAGGAACAAAAAGTGCCGCCAAATGATGGAAAAGTATTGTGTTAATTTTTAAGTTGAATAAGTTTTCTCAGGAATTTTGCCGCTCTACAAAAGACACTGTCATCAAATCATGTATTCCGCTTGCGGGGGAACCTCCAAAGAGGCAAGGGATATTTTAGGTGCGACCTACATTTACCCATGCCTGCCAAATGTGGAAACGCTTCCTCTCGGAATCTTGTACAAAATACCTCATCATAATAACTGAATATGGGGACAGGCGGAAGATAAATGTACCAGTATTTGCTGTCCCTCCGTGAGGTCTAACGGGAACACTTGGCTGCTTATCTGGCTCAATTTGGGCCCACATTCAGTACTTTCTCCTTCGACCAGAACGGGGGGATGGAGTTATGAAATTATGATTCACCTAACTCTCTGGATGTAGATTGTCAGAAAATGAACGTCATTTTGATCGGCCGTAAACCAACTTGCTGGAAGTATGGTGATATTTGTCATTTCCACTTTGCCTACCCAGAGAATAAGGCCTCTGGAATTCTGGCGCCCGCTGACCGAAATTATCTTTTTGACCGTGTCTGTAATTTCCGTCAGGCCTGTAATGGTCATGGCAGCGATCTGGACCGGAATGGTAAAACACCAGTTGGATCCATTTCTCGGCCCCCATTCCCCGAAGAGCGTTTACGAAGAAAAAAAAAGGAGAATGACAAGTGGTTGATAAGACCAAACAGAAGCTCCAGAATGCGAGACATCTGTCCTTAGAAACTATCAGAGTAAAAGGCATACACAGCCCCATTCTCTCTACCACTTCCAAGGATGATGCCCCGGTCACATATACAGTGCAAATCCACAACAAAGACACCAATATGATCCCAGCTTCGAAAATTTTGAAATAATGAAGCAACTAAAGGAATCTATAAGGGCAAAAATCGCACCAGAAACATCCATGAAAAATATTGGCACTTCTTTCTCTACACTTACCTTTCATATCACTCTAATCGCTGACCATGGTTCCACCTCACTAAATCATTAACTCACACCAAAATGACCACCCTGAAAACGGCTCCCACTAAGAAATCTCTAATAAAAAATGATCACTCCTGTATCCACTTCCAATCTGTCCCATTCAACTATATCTTTTAAATCAATGAAGACATCGCAGCTCATCAGCCGAGAAAAATCATCGTCATCACAGAAAAAAATCCTCGCCCGAGATAACGAAGAGGATATGAGCTGAATGACACCAGTACTGGCAGAAAATTCAAAGAAAATTTTAAAATTCTTCTAAACTTGAAGGAAATTAACGAAAAAGACGTTGAAGACCAAAAAAAATTCCCCAAAACAAAAAGGGTTATGACCGTAGTAAAGTCTGTACAGTAATACCAAAAAATTTAGGAAATTTTATGAGAAGTAAATGTTGCTTTCTCCACGTTCCTGTCATTGCCTTTTTTAATGGCGAAAATGTCAATAAGTTGAACCATTTTCTGTTCGGGGAGGCTCCCGCTTTTTGTTAGCACCTTCCGTTATGGAGCCCTAAAGTTAACATTCCCATTCGACATTAGTGACCTGTCACGTGATAACATCATTAAGAATGAGATGGGCCAAATGTCAATTGGACAGGCTGTCGGTGTCCCCACCCCGGCCATATTTAATGCAGATTTCCAACTTAATTGGGCTAATCATGCCTCTCTGGTAGGCTACTACAAATGGCTGATACGAGTGTCGCTTGCGATCTTCAGCGTCTCGTTGTGGATGTATGTTTTATACAGGAGACCCAGTTTTCGATAATTGCTGTCTGGAAGATCTGTCCTGTATTAAAGAACAATTGTTTGGTGTTTCCTACCTATTGAGCAATTTTTGAATGAAGATTCGGCGAGTAAGCTTTGCGTGATGGATGTTAGAATAAGTATCTTCGTCCCATTGGGGTTTATGCGCCCAATGGCCATGCGAAATGACCTGATTTGCTTCGGTGGGTCGAGCCGTTTTTGACGACGTCTCGTCGGGTAGTTTTAACGGCTAGTTCTTATAAGGATAAGATCGGATAACAACCCGGATGTGAAATCATTTAGGGACTTTTCCACGAGTTCGATCTTGTCGATAAATATCGCAAAGAGTAACACTTGTAGTTAGAATGGACTCGGAATCATAGGTTCAGCAAGGCTTTAGCGGTGTGTTCTAGCTAAGCCGATCGAGTTCCAGTTAATTAGGGTTTTTAGTTTATTCAATATTTCCTTCTATATTTTACTAGGCTCATAAGCCCGTTCGGTTTCTTGTTAACTTAGATAAGCCTAAGTTGAACACATCATTATTTGGTGATCGAGATTTTAAGGACCAGCTTCTACTAATGCTACAGCGGGATAAGGCGGGGGCTGTTTTTTGTAATAACTGGTGGTATTTATTGAAGTTTAAATGTAGGTCTTTGCTGCTTTTTATAGACGTCGACACAGTTTAATTAAGTTAGCAAACGGCATGTGAGGCAAAAGTTGATCGGGAGATAGAATCCTGTGATTTTGGGGAAGTAAACTTAGCTAGGACGGAGCTGGCATTCTTGCTCATCAAGAAAGACCAAGCTCTTGCAGTTAGGGTTAAGTGAAAAAGAATGTCAACGAATATGAACAATAAATATGGCCGCTGATCCCTCTGCATATGAAGTTAGAAATGTATCCAATAAGCATATTGTGTACCTTATATTGCTGGATAAGCGGATCATAACTAAAAACTATGTGACTATGTAAGTCTTTCGTGAATACTTTCATGTTCTGTTCACCAGGGAGCCCGATGTAAGCACTACTCAGTTCGATGCCTATTTTGTGGACTTGCCCCGCCTGGAGGTGACACAAGTGCATGGTTGCGAGGTTCCTGTTAGAGTGTCTGAAATCTGGGAAGCGCTGAAGCTGGTTGTTCGAGAAAAAACACCAGGATTAGATGGCCTTCCTCACGAATTGTACACGAGGCAGTCGCCCATTCTTGCTCCCTTCCTGGAACTGATTTACAACAATTGCATAAAGAGAGGTCTATACCTCAACAGTTCACCAGGAGTGTAATCAAGTTACTACGCAAAAACAAGATAGGTAACTTTCGGCTATTGATGATGTTACATACAGATTGGAAGATTTAACCAAATTCTTCGCTAGCCGTCTGTAGGTTGTCCTGTCTAGGTTAATTGGCTCCGAGCAGGCTTGTGATGTGATGGGTAGGTCTGTTCAGGAAAACTTTCATTTGGTACGCTTAATCATCGAGCAAGTCGACAGTGAAGCCGAACTGATTATTTTAGATGCATTCGATATGTTTGACTATCGTTTAATTGGGGCTGTCCTTCTGGCCGCCGGTATCGGGTTGTACTTTAGCACTTGGCGGCGACGATTGCGCTGGTGGAAGCGAATCCTCGGTGCACTGGTGAAAGCGAATCCTGTCCTGCTTACCTAGTGCTACCACCTCGGATAAGTACTACGCATGTGCGGATGACGTTTCTGTTCTTGTGTCGAGTCGGGACGATATTGACGAAGTCGGCAAAAAGATCAGAGTGTACGAGATTTTGACAGGTGCCAAGACCAACCGCGATATGTCCGGTGGCTTGCGGATGGGCCAGTGGAAGAGAGTTTCCCTTCCTGGGCATTTCCTCTGTACGAACGGGCCGGTCAAGATATTCTGCGTCTAGTTCGGTCCCGATCTCTTGCTGGAAATAAATTGGTCGGAGGTGCGGGAGAAGGTCGAAGTCCACGAGGAAAGTGGATGGCGAATGTATGGGTTTCGCATATCTACAGAATTCTCCTTTACCGGCGGTCCGTGGTTCCATTCCCGTATCACACACTACTGCAATTTGTTACAGACTTGTTTTCCTTCTCGTGGTATGTCGAGAGATATGTTGCCTACACGTTTCTGATGGCGGTCTACGTATGGCTAGGGTTGACTTTCGTCAACATGCAGTTCGCATCGCGTCAATAGACCGAATGTTTTTGCAAGCGAATGGGAATGGCGAGTTTTGGAATGACGACGCCAGGAAGAACATCATGTCTCTGAGAAGTTTTCACTTATGCGATAGGGAGGCGAATGTTCCTTCTATCGTGGATGTCAGTTAGCTCTCAAGTTCCTCTTTCGACCGAAGGATGCCCTCTCAGAAGTCCAGGCGTTAGAGCAGGTGTCAATGAGAGGTCTGTTCAAGTGTGATTAGCAAGCTCGGTTTAACGTAGGTGCCTGGATTGAAATGCCTCACTAACGATGAGGCATCACTCACCTAGTTGGTGAAGCGAAATGCATTCTGTGTCGGAAAAAAATTTCTTCAGTGGACTTTGGAAACTCTTCCAACTGCGTCTGCTGTGGTGAGACGGTGGAAACTCTGGGTCATGCCTTCTTCCACTGCAGATTCATAGTGTCGTGCAAGTTTATTGATAACAACATGGTTCGCATGCAGCACGGAAAAGTCTTTGTTCTTGAGGTCAGTTCTGTTTGTAGCAATATGGTTATTTCGTTGACAATGTGTTCTTTGTTTAATAGGTGTTATGCTAGTCGTGATATGGACGAAGCGACAAAAGGAATTGAGAGATATAACTCTTCCCAACTGATCTTATGATGTTTTTGTTTTTTGTTTTATTTATTTCATTACGCCATGTTAACTAGGGGATCATTGGTCCCTTTTTATTTTTGTCGCAACTTTCATTAGTTTAATTCCTCGTCATCTCCTTCATTTGGTGACCAGAAATATCAGTTTTCTGGTGGATGTAGGAAACTTTTCGTTTTTCGGTTATGTTCTTTTGTAATTGATGTCGTGTCTGAGTAATTCTGCATTTGGTTGGCCGAATGATTGATTTTTAATTCATCAAGGCCCTTAATAATATTAAAAACAAATCCTTAAGGTAACTGATATCTCTGATTGTGTTTATTTTTATTATTGACACTTTTTTATTATTTTCTTGTATATATTGTATTGTAGATGTTGTAAATATTGATTGTGATTTTCAGCTTTAAATACTGTTATTCTATTCCCCATCTAAGACAACAAAAATGTACATATGGGGACTAGTTAGGACTTCATAGAAACTTGAATTTTTATGTTGATTTCCTAAAGTAGCTTAGATGTGGCACAAGGCCAAAAGTATGGGCCACCCAGTGAAGATCGAACTCACAAAACAGTAGTAATTGATCTTGTGAGACCAGCTTGCCAACCATTAAACCACGTATAGGCACCAAACTTAAGGTATTATGACGGTTGTAGTAAGAATGACGAGTAAGAATGTGATATTTTAATGCAAGGAATATTGTAGAGCTTGTTTGGGTCAGTGATTGTGGCCAGCTCAGTGTAAGATAAGGCAGCTGATGACCAGCTTTTCCCAACCGCAGTTTTTGTTCTTGTGCCACATTTATTGTACTTCTACAAATATAAATATTAGTCCGTTGGAGTCAGTCGAGGAGAAATAATTGATGACGTCCCAGCGACTAGCCTAACCGAGACATAATATTATAACTACTCGGTGTGAGTTAAAAGGAAATGTAAAAGTTTTAACTAAAATACGTCAACAACAGAAAAGAAAACTAGTTTCCTGTTGGATTTTTTAACCTTGTCAATAGTGACAGTGTATTGTATTGGAAAAGGAAACAGCCTTGGTTTATTATCACAAAAGAATCCCGCTTTTAATGTTCTTACCTAAGAGTAGAATTTTCAATGTTCATTCCTATGTGAGCAGAGTGCCCTTTAATCTGATAGCAATGGATGTAAATGAGAGATGTGTTCTTGAGGAAATAACAATTCCAGAACTCACTGAAATACAAGAAAATCAATCATAAAGCCTGGTTGACTTGACTCATAAAACAAAATTTCTGATTTTGAATTCACATTTTTAAAGTCTATGTGAATCAGTAGCAGGAATATTCGGACGAGAGCGGTGTTCAAGTGATGATTAAATGAAAACATTCTCCGATGGCAGTAAAAGCAGACAAGAATATAATAAGAAACTGCTATCGATGGCATATCTACCATTTTTTGTCGTGTTCCTTCAGGATTTAACGATAATGGTTATCCACAACTTCCTATTCGTCATAGCACTTAGCAACGTTTGTCTCCTTACTATCACACACATTCACAACATTTCACATGTTTTATATTTTATAATTAAAGACTAATGTACTTTTAGATGACTTATCCATTAGTGTATATGATGATAATGGGCAGCTAGCATGCTAAGAAAGATCCACAATATGTAAAAAACGGCATCATTGAGTAAGAAGGATGGAGTTGACTGCGTCCTTTCGAATAAATATTATCAAAAAATGAGGCTTTTAAAGATCATCCCTTTTCATCTTTCATTTCACTTGGTCGAGAAGGGGTAATTCTATATATTGTCCTCATACAAAAAACCTACACGCAATTACACACACACACACACACAGATTAATCTGATCTATCTATCTATCTATCTATATATATATATATATATATATATGTAAATGCATTGGGTGTGAGGGAGGGAAGACTTATGTTGCTAACCTATCTATTTCATATGTTATTATTATCTGGTAATTTATTTTGTTGATGCTTGTCTTGCCAAGAAATTGTGGCAACGTATTTATCATTTGATAAAGATGAATATCAGGTGTCCACATTTTTAAAAACAAAAATACTCTCAAATCAATCAACTAGCAACATATTTATATAAATAAATGCGAATGTCATTGTGTTACAGTTTTTTCAACTTTACTCCTAGAAGCCGTAGCCCAACATATCATACCATTTTGGAATCAATTTTGTGAGTAATTTAAAAACATTCCCTGTCGGATCCGGGCCCGTAATCCTAAAATTTTTGATTCCCAATTTTTATTTCTGTGATTGTTTTCGACGATTTTTTTACGTGATTCTTTGCGACAATTTTTTTAAAAGATAGCCATTTATATAAATTGGAAATAAATTTGGGTATAATTGAAATTAATTCCAAAATCCAGCGAAAGTAACCCATGAAATAAAAATAATTGATTGTGTGGAATATAAGGACCTACGTACATCAAATTTTCATTAAATATATTGTTAGCAGAAAAATACCGTTGAATTTTCAAAGAGTAAGGTTAAATATTCATGCTATAATTAAATGTAGCGATTGGATTTGGGTTCTT
>CAHIKZ030000626.1:57500-72500 GCA_903632075.3 Acanthosepion pharaonis
TATAAAATTTCAATAATCTTTAATAAGTTATCTTACATAATTATCAGTAACACACGAAGAGTAACGAATCATAACGATATTCAAGACAGACTTCAACATCACAATCTCAACTGGAGCGAAGCAATAAAGAAACATAATTAGGTAACCGTAAATTCTACGTTAATAATTTCTTTTTTCGCACTTCTTGCTCGTGGAAATCTCTTTCGGTTCCATGATTTTAAGCCAACTTTGATCTACAAAAACCTTTATCTACAGTCTTCTTGGTTACTCTTCTCTCCCCTTAATAACGTTTCTATTTTTTATTCTTTCACACTAAGTAATAACTTGTTTCTCTGTGGCTTTGCTGTCTTGCATGAAGTGATATGAGTTTTTTTTTAAATTCAAAGTAAGTTTTTTCAATATGAAACTGAAACTTGAATGATGTGTAATTTTACAAGGATAGAGTATTCAACAATATGCATCAAAGGACCTATTTCCACAGATAATACAACCCTTTAGCAGATAAACTGAGCAGTAATTTTTGTGTATTGCAAAATGCTATTAGGTAGCAAATAAAACGCAACAATAAAGTATACTTTTGAAATGAGAGCTCAATTTCAGGTAAGTTCTTTATACTCCCGAACATATTATTGAGACAAGGGGTGTTTCTCACTCGAACTTGCATTGTTATAGTTTACAATTTTTAAAACGTATTTGTTGTTATGTAAGAAATACAATTTTGTTATTTAATAAGTCTTCCTGTCTTTTAAATAATTTAATGTATTCGACAATATATATATATATATATATATATATATATATATATGTGTGTGTGTGTGTGTGTGTGTGTGTGTGTGTTACAAGCTTGTGTCTGTTGTGTCAGAATAATGACTAAAAGAAAACTTGATAAGCCCCTCAGAGGGGAAAAACGCTCCCTTTTGTCTTTATTCGTATTGTCATTTTGAAATATATTCTCTCTGAAACTGTGTATCGGTTAATATATTGTAATGTAATTGTCAACTTTGATATTAGTTTAAGTAACCCGAAAGCTGAGATAGAATGAAAAAATATGTATCAATATGTTGATTTGCTTTCATATTTTAATGATAATGCTATTAAGCTTATCAGACGAAATGAAAGAATTTACATAAAATAAACAAAACTTGTCTATACTATTTAATGAAACATGCATCAATGAAAAAATGATGCCTAAATACACACACAATATATATGTGTTTGTGTGTATACATACATATGCATATATATATATATATATATATATATATATATATATATATATATATATACCATAATAAACTTCAACCCCGACGCCCCGACCAATCGCTAACACAAATCCATTCTCATTAACAAGGCGTCTACCAGAGGAGGACTGACAATGAAAACAAATTTAAAACAATGCTCCGAAACTGACACTTAGGGACTGATTATAGCTGTGCACATAACTATGCAGAGGTAATTTTTGTTGGTTTTTTTTTTGCTGTAATATATATATATATATATATATGTATATATATATATTGTTTAATATATTCAGTATATATGTATGTATGTATGTATGTGTGTGTGTGTGTGCGTTTGCGCGCGCGTGTGTCTGGGATTCTGTGTGTGATTCTAAAGTAATAATTTTTGTCGAGTTTGAGATGGGCAGGTAAAAATAAGCATCAGATAATTCGCAAAGAGATAGAATTTTTTCAGTACTGGCGGTAAGCTAAGTCTTCATATTAAAGTTAACCACAAAATTATTGTAACAGCTTTGCAAAATGCCCCTCAAATTTAGCATTTCTGCGCAAAAGAATATAAATCAACAGCACTTCTAAAAGCCAACATCCACGCTTTTCATATATAAAGAGGAATAAAGCAAATGGATTAGTGGAAATCGTGTCGCAGTTATCGTGTAGGGGTCTCATGTACAAATTAAATTTCCTGTACACAAGGGTCCAAGACATATTGATAAATGTTTTGTATTGTTGTCCTTCTATCTAAGGTGGCACGGTGGACTAATTGATAACGGCACGAATTGATCCGAATTCGAATTCCAGTCGAACCCATTACATTCACTTATCTGCTAATAGCCTAAGGAAAGGTATAAATCATCTTCTCCACTCCCGTCCAGCTATGGGTAAATAGCAGGACAAACCATCAACCAACTGGTCGACAGCAGAAAGAAATGGCAGGAAAGAAATACTGCAGGAAAAATTTTGCCGCGTCAGTCATGTATCGAAAGAAACATGATCGCCTAAGCGTGTATCACGCACAGCACATAACTGACTGTCCTTCTATCTAAATGATTACCCTAGCTTTGTTACACAAGTCTGCATTAATATCTGATGTATAGATGGCGGAAAGAAGGAAGTCTTACGGATCAAAAAGGAAAGGAGCAAATGGAATAGAAGTAAACAAGATATTCAGAGCGAGAGCTATAAATATTTACAGATATTTAAACAAATAAAATGAACATATATACCTGTTATGCAGTATAACCTTGTATTTCTCTAAATATTAGAGATTTTCCCCACAAACATGTCTCAATCATACAAGCAATTGAATAGCATCGCCAACGCCCACGCAGGTTCATCCGCGTTTGTTCCGATGAGAAAGGTCATATTCAGAAATGAATTAATTCTCAGTGGACTGTAACATTAGCAAATCATTTTGTCGACCGCAGTTCACGCCAAATTCGTATCCGAAGGGAGGTATTTTAATGAAAGTAATTGACAATGTAATGCAGGCAACTCTGAAAGCGAAACAGAATGAACGGAAGGTTCAATTGGTTTTTATATGTAAACGTTTGTTACAGTATCTAAATAAGCAGACATTTAATTACCTAGCTAGGGAAGTAGACAGATGTACGCAGGTACTCCAGCACGCACACACACACACACACACACACACACACACACACACACACACCTATGTATGTAGATGTGAATGAGCATATTTGATTTATTGCAGTATTAGTTTTTATGGTTTATTCAAAGAGCAGTTATTGTTTGATATATATATATTTTCCCTGTAGACGCGTAAACAGATGTAAACAGAGATCTATGCACAAACGTACACAGATAACAGCACGCATAAATGCAAACAATCAATAAAATGAACACAGTCCATATGCTTACACACACACAAGCACACACACATATATTTGTGTGAGTGTGTGTACTGTATGTGTGTGGTGTGTTTGTGTGTTGGCCAGAGTGGAGTTGGAAAATAGATTTATTTTAATCGATTTCCTAAAGGGTAAGTAAATAATTATTCAAACTAATGAAAATAACTTTAATTTACAAAACAAATATATTGAGGAAATGGATATAGACTTATATTAGAAATGTCATTATATAAATGTATCGCTTGCAAAATAGTTGTACGAATGAATAAGGACACAGATTAACAGGTAACATTCATACAAAGACATACACACATACAGTCACACTCACTTTAATATATGTATAGTTTCATTTTATACATAGGGTGTTATGGGTAAATTGTCATCGTTTTATTGTTTGATTTCACGCTTACGCGTTGTTTGATTTTGATTTTGTAGACTGCACATTAGATTAGGCTCAGCTGAGCACCGTCTGTGGCAAAAAGTGAACCATGACGTAATTCACTCCGCCAGAAATTTGGAAACAATCTGCTGTACATTTTGGCATTAGCACCGGAAGATTCAGTACGAAAATATCAGTGTTTGGGTGTCAATGTGAGGTCGATGCAGAGGATTTGGTTAAAAAGATAGATGAGTCTAATGGTGATTACGAAGGTGTTTGGCGTGATCACCTGTGATGGCGATGTAAAACCTCCATTCATCTTCCCGCAGTTTCTCAGACTCAAACCGAAAAACCAGATCAAGTTCCTTGAGGAGGTAGTGCTGCTCTGTGTCAAGAAGATAGCTGCTGGAAAACACTATGTCTGGCAAAAGGATTTTGCACTGCGTCACACAAACAGAAGAACCTAGTTATGGCTGACGGACAATTTCTGCAACCACTTCTTACATCTGGCCACCTATCCCCGACCTAAGACTGCAATTATCTTGATTATTATGTGTGAGATGCAGTTGAGCGGGAGACCAACAAATTACCTTGTAACACAAAAGACGAACTGAATGTAAGGATTTTAGCAGCATTCACTAACTTTAAAAAGGAGACCGTCCAGAAGAGATGCAGCAGATTCTGGAGTCGTGTGGAGCCGTGGTTTTAGCCAATGATGATTTTATTGAATAAATCTGCTGTTTAGTATTCCATGATATTTTTGTCTAACTTTGGTAAATATATCTGTTAAAATATGTCAGTGTTTTTTTTCATTTTTATTTATTAATGGTGACAACACTTCGATAACAAGACTTAATGAAACATTAACCTACTATAAATTCCTTGAATAATAAGATCCTTATATTATGTGGAAAACTTCTATGAAATTTTTACTTTACCAATTGTATTATACTAAATCCATTTCACCTTAACAGATAAATCCATATAACAAGAAAAAATTCACTCATTTATAATTTTTCAAACTTAAAACAAAATTTTGGCTTGATCGATTTGAACAAGAAATACATTGTCGCGGCATCGCTCACTCCAAAACATATAGTCAGCTATTCAATAAATAGCATAATTAAAAAAGATATATATTTCGGTCGGAATTGATAGGAAGTTAATGTTACATTGTGTCTTGTTAGCAAAGTGATTTCGCCAATAATCACATTAACATTGCAATTGAATTTTTTTGCATAAATTGTTTTTTTCTTATGATATATATATATATATATATATATATATATATATATATATATATATATATATATATGCATGCTCCTGAAAAATTTATTTCGATTGAGCTCGCGGGGGGAGGAAGTGTGGGTTTGTAAACAGTGACTATTCCGCCTAATAATGCAAGACACTTCGTTAAATCAAATTGTGTTCTCTCAGTCAATGTGTGTTTATCTAAAAATAAATACGCTTAAATTCACCTTCATCTATGCTATGCGCCAACGGATTAGTGATAGAATCTCCGACTGACTCACAATTCAGTCCGGTTTCGATCCTAGCTGGCAACCGGACGTCAGCAGCGAAACAGTCTGTCTCTGGATGACTATATATATATATATATATATATATATATATATATAAATAGCCGAGAAAAACAACAGCTCTCGTGGCCTCACGATAGCATCTAGCATGAAACAGACTGTTGCCTCTAAGTGTTGACTACTATGTTCACTTTTATATTTACACACGCTGTATCTCTGATATTGAGCACTTTATCCCATAAATATAGCACATATTAATACTATATTTCTTCATATATATATATATATATATATATATATATATATATATATATATATATATATGGGTATTTACAAAATCCATGTTACATTCTAATAATTCTTACATCATGAATTAGAAATGGTAGCATGTTTGAATTGGCATCATTTAAAACCTAAAATATTCAAGTTTTCTTGTGTTAATTTAATTAATTATCTGAACACCAATCTGTTGACAGATAAGTCGAATATTCCCTGACAGACTTATCGCGTGTTCCAGCAATGGTCACCTATTTCGCCAGACGTCACGCCATGCCATTTCTTCTTTATCTGGGGTTATGTGAAAGGCCTCGTGTACGTACCTCCCCTTCGCAGAGACGTGAATGATGTGGAGAAACGTATAACTGAAACAATGGTAACCAAAAAAAAAAAAAAAAATTATCCGGATGCCCGTAAGACTCAGCTGGTCAATACTTCCGGGTCAGCTATCCCTGGACATCTTATAAATTGCAGGGATTGTACAATGAATTTCAGTCCGGACTGGTTTTCTGTTCTGTATAGTTCGCACTTTCCTATTCATTGGCTGGCACTGGAGTCTCTGTATATCCGGTCCAGGGAGCCTTTCTCTTTGAATCCAAAAAGACTGTCTCTTTGGATTTCACATTATTAAATTCTAGTGTCTGTGAATCATACATTTCCCCCCCTTTCAATTTTTAAAGTTTTAATTGTGTGTAAGGCGTTTGTGGGTGTAAATGTATCTTTGCAATAAATTATTAATCTGTTCCCAGTCGACCCTGATCAGCTTGGGGACGAAACCGGTTCGTCTGTCTTGTAAGCATTTTCATTTCTTATTTTTATTTTCATATTTAAGAATGACAACAAGAAACAAATTATTTCTTTTTTCCTTGCAATATATATATATATATATATATATATATATATATATATATATATATATATATATATATATATATATATATATATATATATATATATTACGAAGCAAGGTATGTGTGCGATCCAGAACCAATTATAGAATCAATATAAATCACAGAATTAAAAGAAACAGAATCTCACAAATCGGCAACATCAGTTCCGTTATTTTTCAATTCATGTTAGAGGCTAAAATATTATATCTATAAAAATGGCAGTAGAATATACAAGGAATCCTTTCCAGCCTAGAAGATGCCAACAATTCAACTAGAGAATCCTAAGTGATAAAGAATACGTGGGTGAGAAAACAAATTATGGAGATAAAATAAAAGCAGAAGAGAAAATGCCGATTGATTCCGGGTGTATAACAACAGACGAAAGTATCCTAATCCACTCATTGCCTAAGGGATTGAAACCTGAGTGAGAAAATCTAATTACAATCATTGTTCAGAAATGTTTTCCTCCATTAGACAATTCAAATATCTGAGGCGGGGATTTTACTTAAGTGAAATTAATTCATCCATATCGTTAGCTGGAGGTAAAAAAAAAACTTCTACTGTCAATTTATTTACTTCACTATTCGAATGCGACAACTTATCAGCAAGCGCTTACAGATTCAGAAGCATTAAGCTGCCTCATATGGAAAAGCTCTTATAACTGAGTTAATATGAGCTCATAAGAAAAAGAGATTCATTCCTACAACATAATGTATATCTTAAAATATGGTATTGAAAACAAATATTTAAACTATCGTTGTGGTATTTTACAATGTGTTTCTTTTCAGCTTTCAGTTTCTAAGAAGCATATAAAGAATTCGTTACGCGTAATGCATCCGTGACCAGCATATATAAATAGTCGGGCCAAAACACATGGACTGAAGAGTGTATAGGTGGATATAACAGACAGTCTCCACTCGGGTTTGCATTGTGCAATCTCATATGTACACTAACACTTATACTGACTGGTTTTACACCATAATTCTAGCATATTTTAGAACTATATATTTTTATCATATATATATATATATATATATATATATATATATATATATATATATATACAGACACAAATGTAAAAAGGAAAGATAAAATTCAAACGTTCATAACATTAATTTAAAAAGGGTCAATACTAGAGTAGAGCAATAGATATTTATTGTACACTGTTAAACTGGAACATGCAAGTTATCACAACGCTATGGTAACTTGCATATTCCAGTGTAACAGTTTATTTCACACACACACGCGCACGCGCGCGCGCACACACACACACACAAACACACACACTGCCGTATTAGTTCTTATTTTTACTACAAGCTTTCGTCTGTTACTACAGACATCTTCAGGTATAGAATAGATGTTGTTCTTGTTTTTTCTCTTAGTAATAAGAGGACAACGAAAATATATGTATTGTTGTATCCAAAAATGCTATTGAAAATGAGTTACTGTTTTTGGAGCGCGCAAAAGCAACGCTGAGTATGATTTTAAATTTTTAAAGGTTGTGCGTTCATATATGGTGATGAACGAATTTTTTATTCGTAAATTTTTCAGTCAAATAATTGTTCAATAATTACAGTAATGTCGCACTTATTATCTGGAGGTTTTTGTATATTATTTGAATTGTTTGCGATGATGGATGTCTCGCCATTTAAATCATTAACCTTTGCATTAGTTTTTGTGTGAATAACTCATGTATTTATATATATATATATATATATATATATATATATATATAGTTGTGGTAAACCAATGAGAATCCAAGTAACCACAGCATTAAATGTTTACCGTCATCGACAGAATGATACAAAAAGCAATGATGCTTTATTAAATCAACCTCCATTTATTAAATCTCTGTTTCTGATATTAATGTCAATGTTTTGTGTCCACTTCAGGTAAAATCCTTGGATTCCTGTTTGTGCTCTCCATGTAGCCATGTACGTTTAGCGGACACGTTGTCGACGTAAAAAGCGTAATAGGCAGGCCGAGTTCAAATTCAAAACCAGTTTGTTGCATTCATGTAGCACTACGACTTTGTGACATGTAGGAATCCATGAATTAAATCGAAGTCTAGACTGCTATCCAGTATACTAAATAGTCTACTTTAAACTGAAACTAGTGGATGTAAATAGATAAAGACAAAAGTACTTTTAGAGAGACATGATTATATAAGATTTTCCAAGGGCATTTGCACATAAATGATTATAACGAAGTCAACTAGAACAGTAAGACCATTCTCTGATTTAAAATTCCAAGCCCTTATCCATTACTCTACCCTCACATGCAAGCTTAAAACCTCTGGTATTCCCATGCGGTTACCCATTTAGGTACTGAATAGGCTCGACATTTTTTTTAAAAATTCGATGATCATACGGGAAACGAGGTCTCAATTTGATGTGGCAGTAAGCCTTAAATTGCACGGTTGTTCTAGTCCTAAATGTCTTGATTTTAATATGTTAGTGTGCATGTCTATGCATTCGTCTCTATCTCTCGCACACACACTCCTTCTCTGTTTATTTTTTTCTTTAAGCGGCGTGGTGACACAAAACTTATATGTTTATGTGGGTGTATATATGAATGTCTGTTCTCCCTATTTAGTCAGTCAAATAATAGAGAATGAATGTTTTATGTCACCACTATGTACCACAATGTAATATTCCATTTTTCTTTTAAACTTATCCACCGTTGTCTCGATCGTTCTTGAATAGACTTTGAATATGGAAGCCAGAGTATGAATGTTGGTATTATTACTAAAGGATATTTTGCCTCTCACAATTGCTCATTTAGGATGTCAGTGGTGCTGACACAAAACAATTTTAACATTCCTACCTGAATAATTCAAAGGGTTTTTCAGTGATTCTTATGACAAGATGGCTAAACGTCTCATCTGAAAACCTGTAAAAATGAAACTCAGTTAGTGTTGTGTAGTATCGAAGCACCCCCACAAGATGGACTGATCTAAAAAATTAAATATCACGCTCTCTTACTGAGAAGGTGGAAGTTAAACAGAAATTCTTCTCGATATCTAAGAGAGGAACTCAGGCTATACCGAAAGGCAAGGTCTCGTCTGGGGAGATGGGCAAACGTATATGCAGGGTCTATTTGGAATTTTTTGCCTGGGCCTACGGGTTCGGAACTTCCCACGTTAAAAACCGACCTTGTGCCATGACCCACCATGTAGTGAGCCTTCGGGTAAATACCGAAGTTGAAATCTCTCCCTCAGGGAAGAGACGAACCCAAGCAACGCTATGACGAAGGGCAGGATCTCGTCTGGGGAGGTAGACAGCCGCCTGACTGCCTGTAAGCGGGGTCTACGGGGAATTTTTTGTGAGAGCATACGCGCTCAGAACGTCCCACGTTAAAAACCGGCCCTGTGCCACATGCCGCATTGTGGGGAGGCATCAGGTTAATACCGAAATTGAACAGCTGAGGTGAGTTTCACGATTAAATATTATTCCAGTAGCCTGTATTCTCGACTGTTAGTACCCTAGTATTCTTTGGAATAAATTCCGACTAGTTTTGATTTTTATAAATGTAAAAGTCAATAGTCATACGTATAAATAAATTCAACCACAACTTTCTTTTTAAAAATGCTACACTCATAAAAAAAAAAATAACTCAATCAGAAAGAAAAATCCTCGAGAGTTCCGCCATTGAATATTACCCAAACATTAATCTACACCCAGGCCTTTTCCCTATTTCACCTTTCTTAATAGAATTACTACTCTCAAAGACAAACGTACAGAACAGTATCATGAAATCAAAAGAAAGTGGTTGAATCCGTCAACACAGCAATAAAGACAATATCTCCACACGTGACAGTACTTCACGTAATTTTCAGTTAACAGTATGAAAATAGCGTTCTCTAAATTCTTTCAGATGCTAAGGACATTTTGTTTTGTTATTATTAGTTACTTTGTTTAATAAATTCGTTTCGTTTTTGCCTTGAAAAATTCCGCATTGAACGAAACTCACCGGCTACCATTACAGTTTTCCTATTGTCTTTTTCATTGATAAATATTATCTTTTTCTACAGGTTAACACTGAGAAATCTTTCATAGTTTTTATATGTATGCCGACTTATTCATTTCACAATAGAATTAGTTTACTGTTTTCTTTTAGATATTAAACGTTTTGAGGGATACACAATTATGCTGTAATACTATTTGGACAATTTTGCTGCTATGCCCGGTATGTTATTATTCAGGAAAGTTGTAGGAACTATTCCATTTTTTTATTTACAAGCGATTATATTTGACAATGAAAATATATTTTAGTTAGCATTAGAAAAAAATAGCAAAATTCCCACATTATGTTTGCGTTTCAAATGTAACCGGACTTTATAGAATTGCTTTAAATGAACAGCGGCAAAGTTTAAAAAAAACGAATAACCAATGAATTGTTAAATATTGCGCACATTTAGTTTAATAAAAGACCACTTTTGAACTTAATATTAATAAAATATTTAATTATTTTATATAATAAGATAAACATTTAATCAAAGTAAAAAATTCGTTCCATACATAAACGCTAATTAAATTATTATTTAAATAAAGGTGATAAAAGTTAAGTTAAATTGAAATTGAAAGGTTAGAAAAATGTGCAACAATCATCTTATATAATGAAGATGTTATTTATTTTAAAATTACAAAACGTCTCCAAGAAAATCTTAATTGTACCTAGATTTCTCTCCGTATAATGAATTAAAATAATAATAAATATACAAATATGTTAAAAATAATTAAAATATCATTCAGTTATACGACATGCACGATTAGACAATCATGTATATCTTTCGATACATGACTGACGATGCAGATTTTTCCTGCAGTAGGTTGCCATTTCTTTCTACGGTATAACAGTTGCCATCCAAGGTTCTAGAACCAGGTCTGTTCTGCTATTTGCCATAAGTAGGTGGAGAAGAAGAGGATAATACCTATCCCACGTAAGTGAATGCAATGGATTCGACGAGAATTCGAACTCGATTCTCCGATTCTTCAATCTGAGCTTCTATTCATTACTCTACCGTACCCAGTGAATCAAAATAGCAGAAAAACAATTTAGTTTAGAAATATATTCTATGAAAATAATGGAAAGAGAATTGATTAAGAAAATCATTCTTGCAACATGAAGAATCTGAATATATGCTTTTTTGTTTTTTTTAAATATCTACAAATAATAGCAGCGCATTAGTATTGTAATGTTCTGATCTTTTTTGTGCGGACGTAGCAACATAGGGTGTCCCTTGCAGTAGTTGTAAGTTGTGTTTTAATAATTTCACATTAAGCAAGGAGATAAAGCCAAACAGATTCAATGGCTGACTTAGAGTGAGTGAATCTGAGAAAATTTACCTGAGGATAAGGAAAAAAAATGATTCAAAGACACCCACTATCAAACTGACATTTCATTGAAATTTTGAAAATTATAGTTTACAGGAATTTCGACAGGCGTAGGCTCCATGTAGAAGGGAAAAAAATAGAATTTACGCTGGCATTTCAAAAGTAAACCCATGAAATCTAACTGCAAATCTAGACTTACGCATAACTTCCTAAAAAAGAGGTATCAATGATAGGAGCAGAATTAATATATGATGGACATACAATATATATATATATATATATATATATATATATATATATATATACACATATATATACACACATATATATATATATATGTGTGTGTGTGTGTGTGTGTGTGTGTGTGTGCAAATTACGCCAGATTAGGCAAATTTAGCTCACCGCACTAGCCGATGAATAACCAGCCATTTTATCATATAGTGGTGATTGTGGTGCCACGTAGGTACACGGACATAATAATATAACGAAGGCAGTTGAAAGACAGGGGCATCAAGGATCCATTGATTAAATAGTGTATCTTAAGAAAGGCTTAGACTGCATGCTGCAAAATTTCATAAATGTTTGGAGGATCTGCATGTTATTTATGTATACTGGAGATGAAAGCAATTTGAGAAGCCAGCATGAATTATATTCACTGTTAAGTCATTTCAAAAAGTGCATACGCCATTCCTCTTTATTTATAATTGTCGTGGCACGACAGCATTTGCACTAATATTCCACAAGTGTTTGTTTCAGTAAAACACGGTGAAAATAATATCTATGGATCACCTACAACGTGAAAATGTTAAGTCTTAATCCATAACTGGATTAATATTGTGTTATCAAGTGATAATTACAGGTTCCTAAACAATATCTCACAGCAATATGTTTCTTAAAAATCTATTAATATTTACACGTTTTCTACCCATTAATATTTACCATATATGAAATGCATTGATAAACAGCTGTGTATATATATATATATATATATATATATATATATATATATATATATATATATATATATATATATATATATATATATATATAGGATATTACATAGAAAAGGAGTCTGTAAATTACTGGCGAGAGGACAATTTATTTATAATCTTACCTGGATATATATATATATATATATATATATATATATATATATATATATATATATATATATATATACAATACACACACACAAGTATAGGATTGGTGCATAAGGAATAAATTCCAATAACCAAACAATACTATTCTTAAATGAGTTCTCAGAGCAAATATAATATATTCGAAAATTATAACATGAATATGCTATAAAATGACTACAAACATAGCCATTTTTCAACACCTCTGCTGTCTTCAGAAGTGTTGAAAAAATGGCTATTTTTGCAGTGATTTTATAAAATATTTATGCTAAAATTTTCGAATATATTATATATATATATATATGCATACATACATATATATATACATATATATATATATATATATATATATAGTCATAGATAGATTGATAGAAGAGTCTTAACGCGTTTGTGTATATATCTCTTAGTAAGTTTACTGTGTGAAGATGTATAAGCGTCCTTTTAAGTTAAACATTTCTTAAATGAAACATTACAGAAATTTAAATATCTCGGAAGTATTCTAACAGAGGACGGAAAGTGCGACACTGAGATCCAAAGACGCATTGGGATGGCCAAAAATGCATTCCAGTAGCTAAGCTGAATATTAAGACAGACAAAATAGTTTCCCTTTGGAACAAAATAAACAGTACTGAACTATTACGTGATATCTGTTCTCCTGTATGGCCGCTAATGCGGGAAAATCTCCTCAAAGGTGAAGAAACTTGAAGTACCATAAATACGGTTCTACTGAGAGATACTGAGGACACCATGGGACGAAAATGTGAGTAACGATGAGGTTTTGTGGAAATGGAAGCATACTTTAAACATAGGTAGCAGAAATATCTGAAATATCCAAAAGGGCTTGGAAAAACTGATACTCACATGACAGATTGATGGAAAGATAGAGAGAGGAAAGCAACGCGTAACATACCTGATCAGCTTTTGCAGATGGATAATATAACATGTTTTGTGGAGATTAACAAAAAGAGAAAAAATATCAAGGGACAGCCAGATATGAAAAACATGATCGCCTACGTCCTGAATGGACACGGCACATAAAAGAAGTTCAAATATTTTGATTCCTTTTCAAATAAATAGCGTAGTTAAAATAAATAAAGTCAAAAAGTGTCTTTCTTTTCGTGTCAAGATAAATAATCGGGCAATCGATTCTTTACACTAAATAATGTGATCGTAACGAAAATATTTCCTTTTACTTGATCTTGTCCATTAATAGTTTTTTATTTTCTAATGATTTTTTTATTCAATTGATGCAACTAAAATAGCGTTTTGGGACTTTCTTTTCATATGAAATTGAAGGTTCATTATTTGACTAACATAGAATTTTATCTAGCTTTTTATGAATATATTTTTTTAAAGTCTATCGCCTCAAGTGAATTTAATTTATCCGATTTCAACTAAGTAAATTCTCCAAGGAGTTTTTGAAATCCTCAAACTAAAATTGCTGATTAGATAACTTTCAAATATTGTACACATTTTTTCAGATTGAAGAATCTCCATCTCCAGCATATATGTGTTCTATTATGAACCTAATAGCATACATTTATTGGTCGATTCGGTATCTCTGACTTAGCAGTTCTTTGCAAGTTATTTAAAGCCAGAAGATATTTTGAGATTTAAGAATTTTGGGGGTATATAGTAATTATTTAATGATAAATGTCTTAATAATATACGCACAGGTGGAGAAGAGTTGAATTCATACCTTTACTAATGTTCTTTGCATGTTGGTGAATATAACGAACACAAGGGGAATTCGAACTTGGCAACTCAGTTAACAATTCTGAGCCATTATCCATTACACCACCCGCACATACAAGCTTACAGCATTAGCTATACCTAAGCTGTCGTCTTTCTAGGTATTGACCAAATTCGACGTTCATTAATATTGGTGATCATACGAGAATCAGTGTATCAACGTGATGTTTCCTTAGTTGAAGTATGGAATGTCAGTTCACTATTTAGTTCTAGACAATATTTTACTCTCCAGAATCTGTCTTGCACATTTATAAATCTACCATTCGGTCGTGCACTGAATAATGCTGCCACAAGTGGGCCGTTGCTTTTTATATAAAGGACGCGGCAAAAATAACATCATTTTTTTTATTTAACTTTTATTCTAAGCCATGTGTTTGTACGATAAGGAATCACTTTACAATCATAAACAACTCTCCGATCTCGTAAGAAATCTACTTGTAGTTAACACTCTCAATAAAAACATATGAAATTGTGATATTTAACATTTCACCCAATGAAATTTAGTAATGCCACTAAGATGCAAGGGGTTAATGAGTGTAAAAGATGTTTAGTTGTTGTTCAGCGGCATATCGTCCTCTGTGGAC
>CAHIKZ030000626.1:77500-122500 GCA_903632075.3 Acanthosepion pharaonis
ACTTTAATATTAATCAGTTTTATTGTTTAGTTCTTCGAGAAATGTTTTTATTTTCACAAACATTTCTTTAAATAAAGGACGCAAATCTTTCTGTAGTAACTTGGGACTATTTCATTATTTTGTCTTTTGAAATATTTTTGGTAAAGTGATAAATGTTTTTTATAGAGTGAAGGATTATTTTCTTACAAGAATATATGTTTTGTGATGTCTACTTGTAGTTTTTATTAAATCTGTATATTGAGACAATGTTCTAAATATTATACCTCTCTCTATTTTTTTTAATCGTTTCACCCCAAGCAACGCGGGTAGCCACTAGCACGCAAGGGGTTACAGAGAGTTGGAACAAGAGCAAATAGGAGAGATAGAAGAAAGGATGAAGAGAGGGATAGATCAAAGCATCTGGAGATGTTGATTGACATTACATTGGAATAGTTGGAGATTATAGCTATCAGGGAAACAGGAAGAGGGGAGGGAGATCCACAGGCGAGAGGTGCGAGACATGAAGCTATTCGAGTAGAAAAGACAGTGTCATTTAACAGTATCGACCATGAAAGATGTGAGCGAGATGACAGCCTAGTAGAACGCTTAAATTCAATGAAGTTTGTGAATCAGCGAAAGCAGCTCCTCAGATCAGTTACTATGAAAGTATTGTAAAAGAAAGACAGAGGGGACCACGGCACGTCTGTGATCGAGCGACTGCAGACGAGATGCCAGATCAGGGTCAATTACATTGCATATCCGTCTCTGGATCTTATCAAGAAGCTTGAGAAAAACAGAAGGGGCTCCAGACCATATATAACAGCAATACTCCATGCAAGGGCGAATGGTTGATTTGTAGATTTGAAGGATCGACTGTAGCGAGAAAAGTTTCCTGTCACAGGGAGCCAACTTTCCTGGCGGTGGACGAAGCTATTGACTCAAGGTCAGCAGTCAATGTGAGACCGAATAGTTGCTAAGAGGTGCTCTCGTGGAGTTGAGCGTCAGACATTCTAATGGGGGGGGGCAGGGATTGTTTTCTGTGGTGAGTAAGAGAGAGCAGTTTTGTTTTTGAGGCGTTAAAGATAACCAGACAATTCCTGCCTCGGTTCCCAAGCGATTGGAGGTCCTTTTCGAGACGAACAGCCAGGTTAGTTTTGTCAACACCACTACATTTGTTTCACAGACAGGAGTAAATTTTAGTATTTGCAATTATATTAATTCTGGTCTAACCGAATTTTTATCTTAATTATAGCCTTTCTTTTTATTCATATATCATTTTATATGACCTTTATTTTCTAGATTTATCATGCATCATTTCATCTAATTATAACTTTTCTAGATAGTGTACTTGTGATATTATCAATGATTCTTTTTTGGTTCTGTGATTACTGTCAGACCTTTTCACAAATGTGTCGCCATCGTCGTGTTTCTTATTTACATTATTCGGACTATTGTCCTCATCTTTGTCGCCATACTTATTACAACGTTTTGGCCGTTGTATGCTCCGGCCTTCTTCGGGTGGTTGGAATGTCGAACTGAACCCTTTATTTCTCTCACTAGAGTAGACTGTTCTAGTTCCACGTGCCATGTTTAATGGATTTCAGTTATCTCCTGTTACTTTCCCTCTGAAAGTTCTCCACTGCCTTAATCGGATATTGAACTCACACCCTTTGGGTTCTGTCACTGGATCTAACTAACGCCTTTATCCATTGTGCCATGTGTCCTTGCGGACATATGGCACAGTGAGAGAAATAAAGGGTTCAGTTCGACATTCCAACTACCTGAAGAAGGCTGGAGCGTACAACGACCGAAACGTTGTAATAAATATGGAGACAAAGATGAGCACAATAGTCCGAATAATGTAAATAATGTGCATAATACCTCATCTAAGAAATATAGACAGATACAGTCGTGTTTCTATCCTTAAAGAACTTTACAGTGTGTCATATATTATTGCCCACACCACGATGCCGATGAAATGCTGTACCATTCCCAATGACATATTTCCACTAAGGATATCTATATAATTCTAGAAGAATATTATGTGGACACTCTAAGAGCGTTTTATCTTTTCTCTGATAAACCCCTCACGAATAAGTTTCGAAAGTGTCTGGTTCAAAGTAATATTTAAAAGGAAATAACTGTAAAAGTAAGCAGAATCAGAAAAAGACAGAGTTAATTTTTCGGGGTCACATAATGAAGAAAGATTGCTTGGAAAATATAACACTCGCAGGGTATTTTGAAGGCAAGTGGAATAGAGAGAAAGATAGTAGTCTACCTAACGAGGTTTTGTAAATGGCTCGGAGAACAGGGACTGAAAGGTATAATAATAAGACATATTAAGATCTACAAAAGCTTGGACGTTGTGGAGAGCCATGATAGTCCACGTTCTGAAATCTGATTAAAACATAGAAGAAAAAGGAATAATATATGAAAGATTAATGAAGGTTATAATATATTTAATAGCCTATATTAAAATGTAAACTAATAAAATTCTAAACACATATATAGGACTGTCTTAGAAAATTTGCCAATCCTTAAAAGAAAACTTTAGATAATTTTTATAATAAAGATAATATAGAGACAGAAGCCGGCATACCTTATTGATAGTATAATATCAGTTTATTTGAAGTGCTTTACCAACAGTAAATGAGTAATGCTGAATCATTAATTAATGGGGTATGTTGATTTATTGTGTAAATCATGATTTGCATAATAACATCTGACATCCTGTAGATTTTAATCAAACATTATTTGGTCATTTGTGCAGTGATCCAAATATTTAATATCTTCTCTTCATAGAGCGAACACTGCATTTTGATGGAAGACATATTTCAGAGAAAGAGTAGCAATCAAAAAATTAAACCAAGTTGAATAATTCGAGGTAAAATATAAAGAATGCTAACGAAAACAATGATTTGCCGCAAACAGACCCGCAACCATAAATATTGTATTTGCATGTGTTTACATTTAAAATGTTCTGGCGAATCCACAACAAATTATCCTTTTTAAAAAGTGCCGAGAGGAGATATTGCTTATTGATTCTATTTGTCTGCAAGAAGAAAAGGGGGATAATTATAGCTATTAATATGCTTGCCTAGATAAGTGGGTAATGCATTTTTATAAAACATCTAAATAAGATTTAAAGAGAAATGCATTACAGATTTTTCTTATATTAGCCGTAATAATGAATATAGATGTATATGAATCTACACACGCATACACACACATATATATATATAATACGAAATCTGCAGATAATAATAATAATAATTATATATATATATATATATATATATATTCACATACGAATGCATATATGTATATCCGTTGAAATGTATATTTACAAAGACAAATATTTATTATAAATCTTTATTTAAATATTTCGCATATATAAGTATATTATAGAAGCTATCATATTTTGTTTTGTGCTTACGACGAAATACAAAGGAATGCACATGATTGCATATATACAAATACGTACGCATACAAAAAAGCGTATATATAGTATAAATATATATTTTTGTGTGTATATGTACCTTGACGTTTTCCTAGTTTTCGTTATATATATATATATATATATATATATATATATATATATATATATATATATATATATATATATTCTCGACTCTCACGTCGAATTTGACGTATGAGGATAAAGTCAATCAGTTCCCAGGAAACAGACAGCCCGACAACAGCACATGAGATTTGATTATAGTGGTGAAGGTTTCGTGTATCAAAACTTTTTGAAGGGCCGAATACCAAGATCTGGTGCTCTACGTGCCACAAGTTCCTCAAACGACCCTCTGCATGTTTTGAATTCAGAGTTGTCCTTCTTCTAGAACAATTGTCATCCAAGGCTATAGAGCCGAGTTCGAATTCCAGTCGAATGCATTACATTCACTTACGTGCTAATACCCTTAGGAAAGGTGTGAATCCCTTCTTTTCCCTCTATAGCCTTGGATGGCAACTGAAGACAAGAAAAATTAAATAAAATGTTTAATCGTAGTATCTTGTCTCCTGTCTTTAATGAAATATGTATAAATAAAGGTTTGTTGCATAAATACGCCATACACACACACACACACACACACACACACACACACACACACACACACACACATATATATATATATATATATATATATATATATAGCAACACGTAAACTGACAAAATCCATCAGATGCCATCCAAGGATACAGAGGGAAAAGAAACTTTCACAGAAGATATTCATAAATATAAATTCCAATAAAACATTGACTTATCAAACAAATAAGGATATCAGCGCTCCGTTTAAAAAAAATGGTCACGTTGTTGTTTCATTTTTTCATTCAAAAATACTCAAAATTTTAGGAATAACATTACGTGACGACAATGACCATGTTTTAAACGGAACGCTGATCTCATAAAAGACGATATTTCTTTGGACATAAGAACAAGATGGTTTATTAGACCGAAACGTCCGACTTTGACAAAACATTAAAACTGCATAATTGTATATAAGGTTTTTTTTTTGATATTTTTTTCATATATATATATATATATATATATATATATATATATATATGTCCCTTCACCATGCGTTAACACGTATTCTTTGGCCCTGTGGCTATGTCTTTTTCAAAAAAAAAAAAACCATTCGGAATCGTTTTGCCGTTCGTTCTCCTCGTGGAATATTCTCCCAAGCCCACTGCTTCACAGGAATGGTCTGACCTCCCCCCCAACACTGCGTTATTTGTAACGACGCTTGGGTCATGGCTATTCTGGTACCGAAAACGAAGAATAACTTTCCGCCGAGTATAAATTCATTCCAAAGACGCATCCGATAGCATATCTCTCTCTCTCCTATATATATATATATATATATATATATATATATATATATATATATATATATTCATGTTTTACGTATTTATTCTATTCAGCTTTTGTTGCTTGATCACTCCGACTAATTTAACATTAATACTCGTTCTAACCTAACTGATAACTTGTTTGTGTAGTTGGAAATCGTCCCCCCCTACCTCTGGAAAAAAGGGAAAAAATGTCCCTTCACCATGCGTTAACATGTCTTCAGAAGTCCCTTTCCTTAGATTAGAACATTGGGACTTATACTAAGATAAAACTTAGTGTTGTATAAGTATAAAATACTAAAAATATTCCATCCTATCCCCCTTAACGCGCGTATAGTGCCAGAATGGGCACTGCCAACTACTTCCCGGCCCTTATCTGTTTGTCTATTGTCACTGTTATGTGTTATATGTAATAGGAGTAGGTAGACCCTCCTACCGCCCGGTCAACACTCCTCCCCCTTCCCCTGGACAAGCGCAGAGGCTCACGCCTTGTTTCCTGTCTAAGAAGGGGTTCCCGGCACTTTCTCTCTCTCTCTCTCTCTCTCTCTCTCTGGCCTCTGTACGAGTACTGATGTGTTTCTCCCGTGACGTGCGCAGTCTGTGGCATTGCCTCTTCATTTTGAGGGTACACGGTTGACAGTTCACTGGTTCACGTTGCGGTCGATAAACATCTGCTTCTCTATATTTCAGGCCTTCTCATCTTCCAACAATCACTCAACATGAAGACTCGAATGAATCAAAAAAGTAAACCTAAACTAGCCCCGCAAAAATCACCTAAACCCCTCAACATTTCGTTCGCCAACATCCGTGGCATTAGAACAAACTTCTGCAGTTTGGAATCTTTCCTCACTGCAAACTGTCCGGATATACTGGCTCTTTGTGAGACAGACTTTGTCTCGTCTATTCCCTCCTCTGATCTCTCGATCCCTGGCTACCTTCCTCTCCTCAGGAAAGACTCTCTAACCCACATGCACGGCCTTGGCGTCTATGTCAAGGACCATCTCCCCCTGGCCAGAGAGCTGTCACTCGAATCGCCAGACCTGTCGTACATGTGTCTCCGACTATCTCTCCTCAATGCCGTAAGCTATCTCTTCTTCCTCTATCGCTCTCCATCCTCTCAAGACTGTGAGATACTTGATAGCATATCTGACAGCATAGACAAGGCCCTCTCTCTCCAACCGTTTGCTCATATATTCCTGTTTGGTGACTTTAATGCCCATCACACCAAGTGGCTCGAGAATGCTACTACTGACCGGGCTGGCATTCAAACATTTAACTTCTAAATTTCTCAATCCCTCACGCAGATAGTCGACTTCCCCACGCGTTTTGCCCTCGACCTGGCAGGTAAAGCCTCTCTTCTCGACCTGTGTTTTACCTCCATCTCCGAATCTTGTAGCGCCACACAGCTCTGCCCGCTTGGCAACTCTGATCACGCTGTGGTATCTGTCAACGTTTCCTTCAACTCCACGCCCTGCAAAGAACCTCCCATCACAAGAACCTCGTTCTACTATCAACGAGCGGATTGGGACTCGTTCCATGACTTCCTCCGCGATGTCCCCTGGGATGTCTTTACACTCCCTGTCCAATAATGTGCTTCTGAGGTCTCATCCTAGGTTAAAGCTGGAATCGACGCTTTCATTCCCTCAAGGAAATTTAAGGTCAAGTCGCACTCCTCCCCCTTGGTTCTCCGCTGCTTGCTCATCTGCCATCGCCATAGGAATCACTTCTTTCACCGATTCCGTAGCGACATGTCTGACTGCAATAGACGTCTCTTTGCCTCTGCCCGTAACTAGTGTAAGCGTGTCCTCAACGAAGCTAAGTCAATATTTGCTGCTCGAATGAAGGAACATATTGGATCTCACAAATTTGGCTCCAAAGATTATTGGCGAGTCTGCAAGAGTGTCCTGAATAATCGAAAACCGTCCATACCTCCTTTATTCAACCAGTTCGAGGTCTTGCTTTGTTCGGAAATTCTCATTTAATTCAACGCTCGACTTCACTGGTGTACCCATACCAGACTTCCCTCTTAGAACTGAGGCCTAACTGAGCAGCTTACACATAACCCCGTCATTGGTACTGGGCATTATCTCCACCTTAGACCCCCACAAGGCTAGTGGTGGAGATGTCATACCAGCCATTGTCCTGAAGAAATGCGCGCCTGAGCTAGCACCCGCCCTCTCTAAACTGTATAATTACTGCCTCAAGGAATCATGTTTTCCTGATTGCTGGAAGTCCTCATCCATTGTTCCTGTGTTTAAGAATTCTGGAGACCCCTCTGACCCCATTAATTACCGTCCTATTAGTCTCCTACCCCTCTTCAGCAAAGTCTTCGAAGCCCTAATCAATGCCGAAGTGGTTAATCACCTCACATCCCATAATCTGCTCTCAGACAAGCAATATGGTTTCCGCTACGCCCGA
Organism: Acanthosepion pharaonis; assembly: GCA_903632075.3. Classification (NCBI taxonomy): domain Eukaryota; kingdom Metazoa; phylum Mollusca; class Cephalopoda; order Sepiida; family Sepiidae; genus Acanthosepion; species Acanthosepion pharaonis. Next base: position 84,752 of record CAHIKZ030000626.1, read on the forward strand.
TCTACAGCTGATGTGCTTACGGCCATCACTGAAACCGTCTACCAAGCCCTTCAAAATAACGGTGAGGCTCGTGCTGTGGCCCTCGACATCTCCAAAGCATTCGATAGGGTTTGGCACGCCGGCCTTCTTCAGCTCCAGGGGTATGGTGTTACTGGTCAACTGTTTGATCTAATACAATCATTCCTGTCTAACCGAGAATTGAAGGTCGTTCACAACGGATTCTCCTCCAGTTCCTATCCCACGAACGCAGGTGTGCCCCAAGGCTCCATCCTTGGCCCCACTCTTTTCCTTATTTTCATCAATGACCTTCCTGAAGCTATAGATTCCCAAGTCGACATCTATGCAGACGACACTACAATTTACTCCTGCCTCAAAAACAAGTCTAGTGTCGGCGACAAAACTAACCTTGCCGTGCGTCTTGAAATGGACCTCCAATCGGTTTTTAACTGGGGCAATAATTGGCTGGTCAACTTTAACGCCACAAAAACTAAATTACTCTCCATTAACCACCATAGAGATCCTTCCCTGCCCCCCATTAAAATGTCTGATTGTCAACTTCCTGAGAGCAACTCCCTGCGCCTGCTAGGTCTCACGCTGACTGCTGACCTGAGATGGAACAAATACATTGAGTCAATTGCTTCTTCCACCGCTAGGAAAGTTGGCTCTCTGTTCCGCGCCAGGAAATTTTTCTCTCCTGAATCGATACTTCAAATAATTAAAAAACAACCATTCGCCCTTGCATGGAGTATTGTTGCCATATATGGGCTGGAGCACCTTCTGCTTACCTCGGAGTTCTTGACAAGATCCAGAGACGGATATGTAATCTAACTGGCCCTGATGTAGCGTCTTGTTTGCAGTCATTCTCTCACAGACGCGCCGTCGCCTCTCTCTGTCTTTTCTACAAATACTTCCATGGTAACTGCTCTGATGAGCTGCTCTCTCTGGTTCCCAAGACTCCATGAATTTAAGCGCCCTACGAGGCTGGCATCCCGCTCTCACCCTTACACCGTAGAAACCTTCAAATGTAGCCGTCTCTTCTACTCCAATAGCTTCATACCTCGCACCTCTCGCCAGTGGAACACCCTCCCCAATTACTGTTTCCCTGAAAGCTATAATCTCCAACTATTCAAATGTAATGTCAATCGACATCTCCAATTACCTTGATCTACCCACTATCCTTCTCCTCTTCCTTTCTCCTATCACTCTTATCTGCTCTCGCTCCAAATCTTCCGCAACCCTCTGCATCCTAGTGGCTTCACACCTTGCTTGGGGCACAATGCTTAAAAAATATATATATATATATATATATATATATATATATATATATATATATATATATATATATATATTATAAGGAAATAAATTTATTTGAAAATGAATGTTATGAATTGACAGTGATATCTTAGATATAATTTTATTTGAAATTAGCAAGTACACGAATTTAACATGTATTTGAACACGCAAAAAAGAATGCACACAAACACAGGAATGCAGACAAATAATCGATTGCACGCAAACACAGAACACAGCATAAACACACACAGAGCGCTAGACTAGCAAAAATAGACAAACACTCGCATAAACACGCCAAAACGGGCAGACACTTTAAAACACACACAGGCACACACGCACACATACACACACACGCACACACACATGCACACACACACACACACACAAACACACACACACACACACACACATATATATATATATATATATATATATATATATATATAGTTGTGAAATAAATATTCGTAAACATACACATTTTTAATTTATTGTATTTTCGACTAATGAATAAACATACTTTTCGTATAATTAACTGTAAGCAGAGGCATAATAAATAAATAAGCACAGAAACCAGAAAAAATTGATTCAATAAATCCCATTTATCCATTTTAATAGGTTAAAAACGTTTTCGTACACTACAAAAAATAATATATAATTTCATTAAATATTTTGTAGAATGGCCATTATTCACTTCTACAGCAAGCAACTTTTCCTTGTAATTCACAATTAATGACTTGCAAATTTTCGTTGGTATGTTTCCAGTCTTCTTCGCAAATGGTCTTCAAATCTGGGATGTTTACTGAAGCTCATGATTGGATTGGAGTTTTCAAATAACGCCACAGATTCTGGCTTGGATTTAAATATAAGGACTGGCTTGATCTTTTCGGGATATTTACGTTATTTTCAGCAGATTTCTTCGTAAACTTTGCAGCATGCATAGGTGCCTTATCTTGTTGAAAAATTCAGTCTGGAGCAATTTTAAAATTTCCAGCCGAAATCATTACATTTTTTCCAAAATATTTTGATATGCTGCGACATTCATTCTACCTTATATTAATGATATGTTGTCAGTACCTTTTGCAGAAAAACATCCCAAATCATGATGCTGGAACCACCGAATTTCAATGTTGGACCTGTGCTCTTTTGTTTAAAGGGCTCACCATCTTTCCTCCATACATGTTTTCTAGAATTAGGTGGAAGCAACACAAGTTTTGTTCCGTCTGTCCATAACTCTCTTTCTCAATACGATTTTTTACTTATCCTTATGTTCAAGAATGAATTTCAACCTGGTATCCCCGCGTCTTTTCAATAGGAGTGGAATTTTCCGAAGGGAGTTTGTCTTTAGATTATTCCTATGAATGTCATTGCTTATTGTCCGTTTAGGGTAACAGATTCCCGGTGAAATCAAATTAACCTGCACCTCTTATCACGCAACCATTGGATTTTGTTTGATTTCACGCATTAATTTCTACGAAGATCTTGAAGAAATCATCCGTGAAGCACCTGTTGTTCTTTGGTTTTTAACAGTTTTATTTACCTTGCAGTGAATGAATTAATGGTAGTAAATGGGATATTCAAGTTGCCTGAGATTTTCCTGTAACTTTTACAATCTTTCCAGAGCTTAACAATCAGTTTTTTTTTATTTCGATTTTATCAATTCTTTACCTCTTGCCATAATGATAACCTTCTTGGACAAATATCAATTACAGTATGTTCGTTGAATTTTAAGACTAAAATAAATACTGATAACATTATAGAAAATATTCCACTTGAATAAACCAATTTAAAAGTTTTAAAATCTGAAATTTACATTGTTCGAATACTTGTTTTCAGCCATTAAAATGAATAAATGGGATTTATGTTAAATCAATTATTTTCTGTTTTCTATGCATATTTAGTTATTACGCATCTATATACAGGTAATTATATGAAAAGGATGTTTATTCATTAGTTGGAAATACTATAAATTAAAAATTTGTATGTGTACGATTATTTGTTTCCTCCATTATATATTTAAATATATATATATATATATATATATATATATATATATATATATATATATATATATGATCATTTTTATATCAAGAAACACTAAGAAATTAGTATGACAAATTGGAGAAAGGTTTTTATAATGAGTTTCATCCTTTATGATTTCCACGTTGTGGACTTTGTTGATGTTGTCATTACAACACATAAGTAGGAATGAGAGACTTTGGTAGTTTAAACATTTTCGAAAAAATATTTTTGAAAGTATATTTTTGAAAGATTTATTTTTTGAAAGAATATTTTTTTTCTGAGAATATTTTTTTTCAATCTCCCCAAATTCGTCTATATACTTTTCTTTTATTTTTAAAGTTATCATACATATGCTTCCTAACAGACTGTAAACATGCATACACCATTGCTTATGTAATTCAAGTAACTTAATGTCTAATCATTCATGAAGACATAGGTACACACACACATATGCACACACTGTATATTTTTCTCGATATTTTGAACAATTTTTTTCGTACTAAGGATGTCAACAGTATCTACCGTACTTTGTCGGTCGCAACGCATTTATAGATAAGTAAACAACTCACTGAAAATACGAAATTATACTTAATAGTATCTTTGTGAATTTATTACTATTGATCAAATATTCAAAGTAATTTGTACACACAATATATATATATATATATATATATATATCTTTATCTATCTATCTATCTATCGATCTATATATATATATATATATGTGTGTGTGTGTGTGTGTGTATGTAAATATACCTGTAAACACACACACAGAAACATACATATAAATATACATACATACATACACACATATGTGTGCACATGTGTTCCTTTTTGAGGATAATTTTTTGTATCTGAAGAAAAAGTTTAGGTGATAAGACAAAGTCGAAAATATTATTTAAGACGCGTTTCGCCAGAGAAGCCGATGCTCTCTTTGGCTTCGTCAGTGTAAACGAAAGAAAGACAAAACCGTATGTAAAGAAAATGTCCTGCGAACTCTGAGGATAAGTGTGTAACATAAATTAATAATCCTAGCTTATCTTCACCAAAATTCGACAATTATGATCGTCTGTCCGCCTATGTACTTGTTTCTTTTATCTAAATTAGCGCCGTTTGGTGAATTTTGAATCTGAAATTTATTTGATTTCTGTTATACATACACAGACTAGTGGATATACAGAAACACACGCACAAAGGCACAAGTGACAGAGGTGTTCCATGCCCGACGCAATGATCAGGCCACGATGCTTCTAGAATGAAATAGCCTGTCGCCTTGATTTCGTCGTGTTGTTATTTTTGTTCACTTTTATATTTGCATACGGTCTATCTCTGATATTGAACACTTTTCCCCATAAATATAGCCCACCTTAAAACTATATATATATATATATATATATATATATATATATATATATTTATTATAGATTTTTGTACGTTGACAAAACAATTACTTACCACAAATATGGTTATGATTTTGAGTAGAATTGTCCATAAAATTTTTCAGATGCACATAATGCATCAAAACAAGAATGCATATTTGTAATGAGTAATTGTTTAAGTTCGCATATATGTGTTTTTCTGTCTGTTGACATATTTACAAATCTTTATATTTTCTTGAAAGGCTAAACCTCTCGTTAAATTGACATAAATATATGTTTTGCACAAACATGTATATCTCGTTAACCAGATGGTATCGATCATTGGTGGTGGTTTTCTTGTACTTTAAAATGTCTCTTGATACATATCTTTCGTTAAAAACCCAACTTGAGGTAATATTATACGGGAGAAAAATCATATGATGCAATAAATAGTAAAAAAAAAAAACTTGGGGTAAAATTCTATGTGTACATCTTGTGAGAAACAATTTCCATGTTACTATTATTCACATAATGCAATGTCCAAGTGCTTCTCATGGTAGAGACTTACTACATGGGTATCCTGAAAAAATGCACAGGGTTGAATCAACGGCTACATGTGATGGGGATATGTCGAATGTAAAAGATGTTGGACTTCGTCTTGTAATGGATTAAGGATATCGTTTCACATCAGAGGAACTTATCAATGAAGTATGAAGGAAATAAAAACATCATACCTGTTGGAATAACTAATAAAAACGACGGCTCGGAAAAGATAATGTTTTTTTACGAGTCATTTTCTTCTAAAGTGGATCAGTATTTACCAGCCTGACATTGATTGCTCCAATAAAACTTGTACCTTTAAAAATTCCCTTTGTTTTTGCCATCCTTGTGATACGATTTGTTAACCCAAACTTACTGCTTTTCAATGATCACCTGGCCGTCAATATCTTGTTTGATTTTTATATTCTACAAGGCTTTGATTTTTCGTAAATCTTTCAGATATTTTACCTGTCTCTTATGTTAGACATTTCCATGACGGTCGTCCTTGAGTATTGAATCTAGAGGTTGGCAGTGAATATTTCGGAGACAGTAGGAAAGCGTACTTTAGGTTCGCAGTGGATATCACAGCAGAGTGTAGTTCATCCTTCTCCTGGTCGCCTTTGGTCCTTCCAGTAGGAGGAAACAAGATGGCCGCCTTTATACACGATGAATACAGTGTTGGGCGGCTTCTGATTGGTCAACCTTCTATTGGTCGACTATAAAGGGAAATAAGTCATTCTGACTCGCTCACTAGTTACAGGTAGTATATACCCAAAAAACCGTAACAGCCCCCCTTATTTTGGGTATATAATGCCTGTAACTAGTGAGCGAGTCAGAATGACTTATTTCCCTTTATAGTCGACAATAGAAGGTTGACCCTCATACGTCGTGAGAGTCCACTATATATATATATATATATATATATATATATATATATATATATATATATATATATGCGCGTGTGTGTGTGTATGTGTGTTTATTAATAAGTTCAGCTCAAGCAATGCAGTAATGACACCAGTAACAGCACTGTCCTCACCAAAATGAAAAATAGCGATAATAAAAAGTCAACTATCACCTGGGAGTCAGTAATGAAATCTAATCTCTTTTCACTTTCATTTTATTTTTATTCTTATCTTATTTTTAGTCTTTCTGTTATCAATATTATTATTATTATTGTTTTTTCTAATATTATTTACTATACTTTATTATTATTTTATCAATATAAATATTTCTCTTTCTCTTTATTAATTTATCACTATTTTAAGAAAAAATAGAGTTACGTAAATATATTTTAATAAGAACATCCGTTTTTCACGAAAATTAGAATATTTCACTCATTTGAAACATTAAATCACATCACCATCTTTCTTCAGATCCAATTTCATGAATCTAACTTATCTCTATCTAATGCATAAAATAATGAAAATTTCCGAATCCTTTTCGAAATATACGCATGAGGAATACATAAATAGAAAAAATACAACAAATCCATGATTATTTCAATTACTTGATGCGTCTAAGCGACCCACATAGAGGTGATGACAACAAAAGACTTTCCTCACACACACATACACGTTAATCTAAACATACAAATACCAAATTATTGCAATATCTCGCTACATTTTCCCCGACGTAAACAAGGGTTACTTCTATAGACATTTCTTAACACATATTGTTATATTCATTTGATTCAACTTATCATCTTCAATATATTGTCATCCACAGAAAGACCGTTTCACTGCATCACAGCACATCAGTGTGGCAAAACATCCGATTACCTCTAGCTAGGATTGAAACCCGGCTTTACTGGCGTCAGTCAGAGAATCTACCTCTAAGCCATTGGCGCACGGCAGGGATGAAGGTGAATTTATGCGTATACATCTTTAGATAAACACGCCAGTGACTGAAAGAACTCGCTTCGTTTTATCGAAATAGTATTAATTGTCACGATTTACAAACTCTCAATTTCTCCCCAGAGATGTCAACCGAAATAATTTTCAGGAGCATATATTGTCATCCACAGACTATCACTGTATTGCATTCTCATACATAATTGATCACAAATAACACACACACACACACACACACACACACACACACATATATATATATATATATATATATATATGCGTACAAAAACAATTACCCACTACAAATATGCATTCTTGTTTCGATGCATTATGTGCATCTCGACGGGCGACAACCTAAAATGGTTATGGACAATACTATTCAAAACCATAACCATACTTGTAGGTAGTAATTGTGAGCACAAATCCACAAGTCTTCGTCGCCGAGGTAATGAGCGTGCTGGCCTGGTTCAAGTTTTTGATCACGCTCGATAACATGCTCTCTTCCAGAAACTGTAACTAAGATCTGCTCAGCATAGTTGCAGTATAAAGTACACGTGGATTCTATGTGTGCTGAGCAAACACAAACGTGCCTGAGAAGGCTTCTGCAAAAGGGATTGTCTAGCCGCCCTAGTAGATGGGTATCCTCCAATACGAGTGGCCAGCTATCATATATATATATATATATATATATATATATATATATATATATATATATAGATAGATAGATAGATGCGTGTGTGCACGTGTGTGTGTGTTGTGTTTATGTGCGTGTTTTTGTGTATATCCACTCCTCTGTGTGTGTATAACAAAAATCAAATAAATTTCAGATTCAAAATTCACCAAACGGCGCTAATTTAGATAAAAGAAACAAGTACATAGGCGGACAGACGCCTACCATTATCGAAATTAAGTGAAGATAAGCTAAGGTAATTAATTTATGTTACACACTTATCCTCAGAGATCACAAGACATTTTCCTTACACACGGTTTTGTCTTACTTTCATTTAAACTGACGAAGCTAAAAAGAGCATCGGCTTCTCTGGTGAAACGCGTCTTAAATAAAATTTTCCACTTTGTCTCGTCATCTCCACTTTTGCTTCAGATACAAAAAATTATACTCAAAAACGCACACATGTAAGTGTGTATATATGTATGTATATATGTATGTTCTTATTTGCGTGTGGTATTATAAAAGAAATAAAACTGATAAATTTTACATGAAAATTTTTTAGCAATCTTTGTCAATGCACTTAATACACTGGGGGATATTGAACATACAAATACATTATTATACAGTTTTACCATTATAGTAAAAATTATTTCATATATGAAAGTCCGAAATATGATGCAAACTTCTATATAATTGTGGGTATGTGTGTCTGCACGGAATTTTTTATATGTATGTCAGTGCGCGTTAATTTGTACGTGTATGTAAAATTTTTATGTGTGTTTGTCAACAAGTGTGTTCATGTGTCTGTGTATGTGAATTTGTCTGTGTGTGCAAAATTTGAGTGTTTATGTGTATGTTTGCCTGTTTGCTTATATCCAGTTTCTGTGCGTGACTTTGCGTGTGTGGGTTGTCTGTGTTTGTATGTGTGGTGTAGGGTGTAGGTATGTAAGTGAATTTGGGTGTGTTATTTTTTTTTATTTTGTGTATGAATTTGTGTGTTTATGCGTGCGTGATTACGTATATGTGGTTGGCGTGTGTCTTTGTGTTGTATGTGTGTGTTTGAATGTGTGTGGAATGTTTATGCGTGCATGTGTGTGTGGTGTATGTTTGTGGGTGATGAGAAAGGATAGGAAATCAAATGTATAATTACAGGAATGTTTCCAACGACTGAAAATTAGTCCTGACAAGCATCTTTATTATTTCATGAAAAAGCTACTGGGAAATTTGTAGTCTTTGTTGTAAACTAACATTAGTAACAATGGGTAACGAAGTTCCATTTTTTATTTGTCCATAGACCATTGATTAGGTTGAAACCAGTTTTGTTGAAAGACTTTCATTTCCTTCCCTTTGAATTCGTCTGATGAGCGTAAAAAAAAAATAGAGAAAAGGAGATTCGTATATAATAAAACTTCCTGTGCATGTCCGCGGATTTGGAGTAGACACTGCAAAGTGCATAGACTCGGATATATTCTTCTTCACAAAAAGAAAGCTAAATTTAATCGGCGTACAAATAGGAAAATTGTAAAGAAATCGTCTCGTTAGCCGAAGAAGCTTCAGGAATATGGCGGAAGAGAAAAAAAAATGACTAAATAGGAAAATAGTAAAAAGAGAGGCAAAACGGAGACGCCGAATTGGGGCCTTTATTTCCGTATTATCTTTGTCTGCAGCCTATCATTATGAAAGAGGTGAAAACGCCGGTATTCATTGTTAAAAGAAAGCGAATATTGGACGGAAAGGCGTGAGTAGTGATGGACGTCTAATGGGAAATTGAACAGGGATAGATTATTGCAAAGACGTGAAGAAATGTCAACATCTAATGGAGAAAGAGAAGGAAGTATTATATATATATATATATATATATATATATATATATATATATATATATATATATATATATATATATGTGTGTGTGTGTGTGTGTGTGTGTGTGTGTGTGTGTGTGTGTGTTTGTGAGAGAAAAAGAAATATATATATATATATATATATATATATATATATATATATATATATATGTATATATTAAATCAAATGTTATGCAAGTCAATATTTTAGCAATAAATTAGGTATTAACCAACAAATATAGGAACATTTTTCGGGATATATTGATATAGGGGCAAATGAATGACAAGATAGGCAATTTTATAAATGACACGTTTCATTCCAGAAAGGTATTTCTTCAGAAAAATAATAGCATTATTCATAAAACGGACTTATAGAAAAAAAGAAAGAAAAGATTGATTAAATACTTATATATCTATATATCCATATTTCTCTCTTTATCTCTCTATACACACACACACACACACACACACACACATATATATATATATATATATATATATATATATATATATATATATATATATATATATATATATTAATAGTACTTGCTCGAAAATTAGCCAACTAATAGTGATCTGAATAGTAATCCGTATAGTGATTTATTGTACGAATGTACAAAATAGGACACAAGGCCAAAAGGGAGAAAGAGGAAACTGATGGTCTTCTGTTTTATCATGAAACTTGTCTCAAACACTGACCCAAACATACAAACAATATTCCTTTCACCAAAACAACTCATTCTTACTTACCATTCTTACCTCATCCACCATAATGCCTCAGAAACTCTATGAAGTCTTAACTAGTCCCATATTTCATAAATTTTCTGAGGCATTATTTTGGAGTAAGGATGGTAATGCGTATAGTGATGATATTCACTAACCGCCTCACCCGGTCGGATGTGGCACAGGACCCAGTTTATTGTGGCGTATCCGAGCCCGTAGGCTCGGGCAAAAATATCCCCATAGACCCCGTAAAAACGGGGTCGTGTAGCTGTCTACTACCCGACACGAGACTATGCCCTTTGACATAGCCTCGTTTAGGTTTCTCTCTACACAGAGGCAGAGAGTTTGACAAGCACACTTCCAAAGTAATCCGTAATGTGATCACTTAGATAACACGCTAATTCCCATATATACATTTTCTTTACCATCACATGATCTACTTATTCAAACTGGGATTGCCTGTGTTTGCTCTCTGGTGATCTCTGTTCAAACTTCAGTGTCGGCAGAGACAATTTATTCTTATATAGCACATATATCGATACTTGAGAAAATGCGAAAACGAGTCTGTAATGTAATCAATCCTAACAAGAATTTCGACTTCAGTCATATTCTCATTGACGTGACGTAGCCTCCTCAAATTTTCTTTTCTACAAATAATTTTTGGTAATGTTTATGAATGAGATTTTCTCTCATTGTTCCCCGGCTGTATGAATTAAAGCGTGCTGCTATATTGACAACTCGATCTCACAATTTTGCTGTTTAACTACCTAGATATAACCGCCATTTCTGCTCTAAAAGTTTTTCATTCACTTCCAGCCTGGAGAACTCATTTCAGATTCCTTTATTTCCTAATAGCGAAAAACTGCAGAAATTTAAATGCAACGTCAATCGTTATCTTGTTTCTTCTTTAACTCTGGTCTTTTCTTGGTAATTTCTCTATTCTCCTCAAACTCATACTCTTTCCCTGACACTCCCTGTAACCTCACCTCTGGTATTGTCGACTTGCCTCGGTGAAACGACTAAAAATAATGCAGTGGCAATGCTACACAGGTTAGCAATTCAGTTACTGACAAGGAGAGTAAATAACGATTTCAAAGAACGTAAATATCAATCTGTACTTAGCGCTCGTTTTAAATTCATATCGATTTGAAAATGATATCAATACAATTCAGAAAGGAAATAACATCGATAACGAGGCAGATAATTTAACGCTAAATCTGTGTATGACCCTAAATTTGGTGAAGTGGTCCAAGGGGAGTGGCAGCCAGGTTTAATTTACGATATCTAGACAATAATAGCCGTCTTATGACTTCATGATTTTTTTCTAACTTCCTCAAACCTTCTCACACTCAATTTTCACATTCACTTTCCCTTTCGAACTCTTTGACCACATGCTGTCGAAAGGCATTGTCACATTTCTTGGAGGGAAACAATTAAAAAAACTCCATAGAAAAGCTAAGAAACACGTTTAAAGCTCACCAGAGGAGTGGCATCACTAAAGTAAACTTAAAGTTATTTCCCAAGAGGGGTACAATAATATTGGAACTACATTATACTAGTAAATTCTACTAGTAAATAATTTGAAATTATTCTGCAAATCTAATTGCCGTCATCTCAAATATCAGGAACTCTATTCGATAATGAATGCAGTTTCTTGATATATGTCTAATATGTTTGCGTTGTAGCATTTTCATTTTCTTACATTTTCAACATATTACTAGATGTTATATAGATTCTTTAATTTTACATAGATATAGGATACTCTTATAATTCGAAATGTTAAACTTAATTAATTGTAAGATTTGGATACTTAATAGAAATTATGTTATCTTCTGTTTTCCTAATTACTGTTTCTTTTTTAATTGGTCTCACCTTAGTAATCTTCAATGTAAATCCACTGTTAATCGTTATCTACTATCTTCTTAATTTCACTTCTTTTATGATTCTCGCTCCGTTATAATATTTTTCTTTCAAACTTATTAACCCCTTTCGTATAGGTGGCTTTATTGCCTTTCTTGAGGTAAAATGATGAAAAAATTAGCCCTCTTATTATACCTATATTTCCGACGGGGGACACATCTCCTGTTATGTCGTAAAACAGTCTTAAGAAGTATTAAAGTATTAATTGTAAATCATATACAAATCACATTATTGCATTAATCTGACAATTATATTTTATGCTTGAATTATTCAAGGTTGCGGCAAATGCAACGAACCGATATAAAATGGTGGAAAGCTTTATCAATGTAAAAACAGAGAACATTATTCCATCACCAGCGTGACAGTTTTACGATATAAAAGGATATGTGTTCCCCGTCGGAAATATAGGTACCAATTTTTCTTTAATGATGTATCGTGAATATTGTTGCCCAGTATCAACTTCAAATATCGTGTAAGGTTAAAGAATTATGCCAAATTAATAAATAAGTTTTAAATTTAATTTTTATATATATATATATATATATATATATATATATATATATATATATATATATATATATATATATATATATATACACACACACATATATATATATATATATTGGGGTCAACACTCAGAGGGATCAGGCTGTTTCCTACTGGACGCAATCGTCAGGCTGCCTTATGATTGCATTCAGGATGAAACAGTCTGTCGCCTCTGAGTTTTGACTTCAATGTCCACTTTTAAGTTATATTTACATACGTTTTGTCTCTGATATTGAGCACTATTTATATATATATATATATATATATATATATATATATATATATATATATATATCAAAGTGAAGGAGAAAAGATTAATTTAAAAACAGTGCTCAATACCCGAAGTAGAGCCGTAAATATTTATCCATCTTCTGCAGTGTTACACTAAAACATGCACATATCCGTTACAAAATGGTACATTTTTGTTTCAACGTCATAAAAGGGAAAACCTTTTTTAGACGTCTGTCTTATGTCTGTAAACATGGCACTGAAGCCATCGCTTATAATACCCTAGTCCTACTCCTAATACAAGATTCATTTTAGTTAAATTCACTTTGAATATTAAATATAGACCTAATTGAAGATAATTTATTCCTACTTCTGTAAATGTAATAATATAACAATCTTAGTTCCATTGACCTAACTTTAGGCTTTGTCCTTTTGGCTTCATTGAAGCTACCTCTACGATTTATCCATTAGCTGGTCCAAATAGGATTACTTTAACCCTTCGAATAATAACATCTTATAATCGTTAATGCAAGTAACATAGAAATTAGGAAAAATATTTAAATATTAAAAAAATTAAAAGGTCCGTTTACATACATAAAAACAATAGACATAAAATTACCATTGTTTACTAATGCTGTCGAGATAGCGCAAGTGGTAGTGATTCTGGCTTTCGTTACAGCTCAAAGATTTATGTTTATATTTTTTATCTATTAATAACTACCTTCCTATTTACAATAGCATTGATTCACTTTTCCAAAGAGCGTTAAATGAAATGTAAAGTTAGTACTAATTTAATCTTATTTTGCGTTTTATTTTTATATGGAATTACCACCTATTTCCTCGTAAAAAAAAAAAATATATCTCACGAATTATTTTTCTGCTTGACAACGTTTTATCCCAAAATAATATGAACGATAAAAAAAATAAAAAAAGATACCTAACATTCTGACCTTTACTTTAACTGTCTCTAGCCGCAAATTATTTTACTTGAAACACATGCCTAACCAACCTAGGAAACTGTTGACGTTCAAATTTTACATTATAAGGAAATTGTTGGGCCAGATTTTATCTCCTCTTTGCGCTTATCAACTCCTCCTCTTCCTATGGCCTCTTTCTTTCTTTTTCCTCCCCATTTATTTTCTTTTTCCCTTTGTTTTCGTTCGCCCGTGATCACTGAATGTATTAGATTCCCTTCTATCTGTACATGTCAATTCTAGAATTTTATGAACATTTTCAAAGAACGGAAGTGGGGGATATTTGCTTCGATAACTGTATTTCTGAATAGAAACTTTTAGTAACACCGTGATTCCCCACCTGATGAGACGTCTAGAAAAGGTTTTCCCTTTTTGGATGTTGAAACGAAAATGTGCAATTTTGTAGTGGATATGTACATGTTCTAATGCAACACTGCATAAGATGAATATATATATATATATATATATATATATATATATATATATATATATATATATATATATATATATATGGGCACCGAGGTTGAAAAGTATTAGATGAGGACATATTGGTAGCCAGTTCAGCTTCGACCAGAGTGGTTTTCTCTGTAGTGTCTATAAGACATAATATGGATCCCTTCTGTCTTTTCTACATATATTTTTATGGCAACTGCTATGACGAGGTACTTTCATTGCTTCCCCAACTGCATGAATTTAAGAGTGATACTAGGTTAGCATTTCAGCACCACCCTTTTATTGCCGAATCATTTAAATGTAACCTCCTCTTCTACTCCATCAGTTTCTTCTCTCGCACCACCCGACAGTTACTTTTCTCGTAGCTATAATCTCTATATATTCAAATGTAATGCCAATCGACGTCTTTTGATGCCTCTATCCTCATCCCAATCCTTCTCTATATCCTTTCATCAAACACATCTCTTTACTCCTGCTATTACTCTGCAACACTTTCAGCGCTAGTGGCACTCGCGCCTTGCCTGGTGTGAAATGCTTAATGCAGCGGAGGTTTGTTAATGAAATGTGGATTTCGAAATAAGAAAACTCTAAAGGAATTGAACAGTTTAGAATGGTTTCTTTGCTGGACACTGAGAACAAAATCTTTTTCAGCATTCTCTTCAGACGACTTTGGAATTATCTCGTTGCATAGATACTTCATTACTGAAGGGTGTGATTGCAGACATTCCAGGTTGTCTGGAGCATACAGGTGTAATAATGAAGCTCCGAAAAAAAGTAAAAAAGGCAAGGGCGATCTAGTTGTACTGTGGCTGGACTTTGCTAATTCATATAGATCTGTTCCACACAAATTACTCGAGGAAGCTCTAAGAAGATACCATTTCTTGATTTGTGTAAAGAATTTAATACAAGATTATTACAGTGATTTCAATATAAAGACAACCTCCGATTTCATATCTTCCGACTCGAATCGTCTAAAAAGAGGAAATTTCAATGAATGTACAATCTCGGTGATATTATTCACGCAACCTATTTACATGTAGGTAAAATCAATTGAAGTTGTTTCGAGGTCCATTGATAAGAAACGAACTATGGCAACCTCCAATTCGTGCATCTACGGATGACCTAACAATGACTACACCTACCTTTCCCGGATGCCGGTAGATATTACACGGTTTAGAAGACATAATGACTTGGGCAAGAATGCAGGTTAAATCGACAAAATCGACTATTGAAGAGAAGAATTGTGATAGAAAATTTCGCTGTCAAGATTGCAGGAACCATTATCCGATGTTAAAAAAAATAGTTAAGTGTCTGTGTAAGATTCTCTGTGCTAATTTAAAAGATACAAATACTACCCAGAAACGATTTACAGACCGCGAAGCATTGATGAGCAAAGAGGAAAATTCAGGGATGCCAGATCGTTTTATGTTTTATGGCATGGTTATATTGATATGCCATTTTGCCTAAGATTCTGTAGCCTCTGCCTTTATATGATATAACATTAAGAACTGTTGTGTATATGCAAAAGAAAATTAGAGAAGATGGCTTGTCCTACCGAGGAGTTTGAACAATGTAGCTCCGTATGTAGTATGGAACGCATTGCAACTCACCTTCACAGGATTAGTGGAGGATTTTAAGGTGCCGAGTACAAGAGAATATATAAATATAAATTTTCAAAAGATCCGAAAATTGCAGAAGCAAGAATAGAGGCTCCAAAGGGAAAAGAAAGTGGAAGTCATCGCTTGAGCTCACGATAGCAAAGCACATGTTGAGACAGAAGGCGCTAGCGAAAACAATACAATAGTAGTGGGAAAATCAGGCCCAGGTTATTGTCCCAATCTCCAAAGAGGTCCAAGAAAAGGAAAGAACGGAAACAATGTTTTCAATATGAAGTGAGAGCAATATACAGTATATTAGGTCCAGTAAAATGGTGGACTTAAGTCAAAAGTGGTGCTGGACAAAATATAGAAACCTAGAAATAAAGGAAATTTTCTAGGCGGAACTCCTGTAACACAAGATCCCTTGTGCAGGCAGTGAATGATATATCATCCAACCCAGCAATCCCCCTCATGTAGAGAAAAGGTGAGTCTCCACTTTGACCGTTTTGTCAGAAAGGAGAATTCCTTCTACAAATTAATGAGCAGTTGCGCCAAGACATTAAGTGAAGGGCATATAGGATATAAACGTCTATATTTTACGGTTAACAAGCGAAGCACAAACAAGTAAGAGACGGTTACAAATGAATACTACTAAAATCAGTAGATACGAAAAAAGTAACAATTCTGTACAAAACACAGGTCCTAAATTGAATAAGGGGTTCTGGAACCTGATTGGATTTGAAAGTTCACGTAAGATGCTCTCCATGACATATACGCGGTGGTACTCCAAATGACCAGGAAATAGGGCAGGACTTGGGCTACTTAGTACATTTCCGCGCGGAACTCTGAGGGATTTAGTGGGTTGGTCACCGAATCACTATTAGCTATAAAAACGTCTTCTAAGCGATAGTCAAATACTATACCAGAAAGAGATGAGCCAGCAAAGAAAATCTGAAAGCGATCAGTCAGTAATGAGATCTGAAACGGGACAGTCAGCGGATCAGTTCAGCCTCAACACACGCTATTATAATCAGGCTACAGTCGCTGATCTTTCTTCAAACGGAGTTAAAGCCTTAGGAGTTAAGTTCAATGTCTCTTAGTCCCTCAGGATATATTCAATGGCTAGCGCAGGCCATATATGTTTCATTAGCGTGTGCTTCACATATACATATTGGTGTACATATTACTTCGAATATTGCAGACTCACTTGCAACACAATAACATAGAACTTTGCGTACACACCTGAAACAACATAACTTCTAAATTTGCAGATTCACTTTCAAAAATTCACATTGTGCACACACAACCTATTGATCTCTTTATGGCCGCAACAAAAACAAATTAAATTCTAATATGTAAATATATGTATCGACTGTATAATTGTTATTGTTTTATTTAGTTTATGTTTCTTCCTTTTTTTCAAAGATCATTTCAACGCGTTGTTTATAATTTTGTATTGTAATTTGAGGACATGACCTTCAAATTTTATCTTTCCACCTCTAAATCCTGGCAGACAAACCCACGGGCGTTACAGGTCTATGATAAAGATTTAGTAGTTATTGTAACATTAGTCTCAAAGAGACTCCAAACTGAAAAAGACGATGATGAATTTCGTCAGAGCCGGGGAAAAGATAAAGACATTACAGAAGTTGAAATAGTCCCTCCTCAGTTCTGCCCCGGACAGGCAAATGTTAGAGGATATAGGCAGGTAACTAAAATTCCCTGTGGATATAATATCGACTAATCTACGTCCGGACATGATTATTTATTCGGAAACCACCATGTAGGTCTTCATGTTAGAATTAACAGTCCCTTGGGAGGAAAACAACGATGATGCCAACGAAAGGAAACTTGGGATGTATTTACATATTTTAGAGAAATGTAAAAGGCGTGATTGGCGTGCACATTGCAAACCGATTGATACTGGATGCAGATGATTGACTGGGCAGTCATTATGTAAGATTCTGTCAGAATTAGGTGTAACATGATTGGAAAAGAACAAGGCCGTTCGCTCAAAAATAATGACAGTAGAAGTAGTCTTCAGATGGTTATGGCATAAAAAGATCAGGTGATTAGCAGTTAGTAAAGGAGTGAAACGAAATTGCGGTTAATATATACACAATAAATACATCATTTTGTTGATTACGTGATTAACATGAATGGAAATAAGATAAGAGTCAGTAGAATATGCTTCATGTTTGTGTTTTCGTGTGTATGCTTGTATATAGCACAGAGAAGGGAAACAATCGCTACTTAGCACTGAAAGCTTAGAGAGTCACCATGTTTTTCCCAAATAGAAACCGCTATTGCGTTGGCTTCCTTGAGTAGATTGCAGATGAAACGGAAATTACCCATGTCTGGACAATAAATTGCCAAAAGGAGTCGCTCTGTGTGATTAAAATATGGAAAAATTTGTAGCTGACGGATGGCACACAAGCCGATACCCGATCAGTACCGGCTGGGTCACTGCAAGGAAGCGGTGAAATATTAAAAGACCTGAAGCCGCTAATGAACACCAGCTAAAAACATCACTGATGATGTCAACCAGTGTATCAAAACAGATAAATTTTATATATATATATATATATATATATATATATATATATATATATATATATATATATATATATATATACGTCCTCCGACAGTCCTCTGTGCCTGAAAGGGGAGTAGCACTTCAGACTAAATGACGGTAACGTTTAGGATAAAAGTTAGATTCCTCGGAGGACGCATATTTTCTACATTTTCATTTCTCGAACATTCAGGACGGTAAAAGTAATTAATACCTTTAAATAATAAAAAACATTAGTCTATACACAAGAAATATCATAAAATTATAATATATATATATATATATATATATATATATATATATATATATATGTGTGTGTGTGTGTGTACATATATGTATACTCTACTGTTGGCCTGAATAAAGCGTTCAAGTTTGAAACAGACGGTCGATGCTCAGTGTCTAGTTTTATATATTTTATGTATACATACGCTTTGTCTCTGATATTGACCACATTTATCTTTAACATAGCATACCTCAAAAGTATATTTTATAATATATATATATATATATATATATATGAGATCAACCAATTCCGCTAAATTGGTTTCTATTTTTTATACTTAAAGGCACTACATGTTTTTTATCTTTTTATATATGTATTTATCACTTTTAATATTATTCCTTCCTGTTGAAATTCAACTCTTGCCATTAACCTTTCTATTATTTATTTATATATATATATATATATATATATATATATATATATATATATATATATAGCGCGTGTGAAGAAGAGATAGATAGATCGATAGATAGATATCAACACACTGAGAAAGAGATTTGTTTATATAAGTAAAAAAGAGCCTAATAAGAACTCAGCAAACGCACCTCGTCGTTTTCCATGCCAGTGTTCATTTTTCTGTGTGTTTTCATTTTTACTCAGCGTGCCATCATAAAGAGGATATATTTCCTATTAGCGTTTTACTCAAGAATGAAGTCAGGAACGAAAACACGAATATAAATGGTCCAAATCCAGAAAAATAAGGAGAGAAAATAGAAAGAATTACGTCATTGGGAATCACAAAAAAATGAGTAAACGAAATGAATGACTGAAAAGTAAATCAAGTTATAGGAATGGAAATATACTGGGGAAGATGAAAAATAATAAAGGAAGGAGAATAATAAAGGATTATGAGATATGAACGAAGTTGCAAAAAATCTTGCTGGGATAAAAAGAGAATTTTGGAATATACCAAAAAAGGAAAAAAAAAAAGACAAAAGAAATTCTCGGAAAAAAAAAACATGGGAATAATGACAATGCAATAAGAAAATATGAAGAAAATTTAGGGAAAATCTGAACGTCAGCGCTAAATGCCCATAAATACTTTTCAATGATGTTGTTTGCTCGAAGACAGTTACTCATAAAGAAAAAAGAAGAATCGATATACGATCATGAACAAAAGCTAGCATTTAACAGAATTAAATAAAACTCACAAACGTATATATATATATATATATATATATATATATATATATATATATATATATATGTTTAGAATGTACGATTGTGCGTGTGTGTGTGAAGATAATGATTCAAATTGTAAAATGTTACAGATAAAGCGTTTAGACTACGTCTTAAGATCTGAAATTGCGACTGTTTTCTATGTCATGCAATTGCTTTGGAATTTTGAGAAAGGTTTAATTATTGACCATACCAGATATTACGGTCAGAATGTGATTTATCGGAGCCGTTAACGTTTCCAGGAATTTAAATTTATTTACTCCGATTTGATCACTGTTTTGTTTTTCTTTCTAATTTATCAGCGGATAGAGAGACAGTTGACTCTGGTATATATTAATGAAAGAGGACACTCACGTACATTGTTGAGACAAAAGGGACAAAGAAAAACAGTACATAACCCACGTGATGAGCTTGTTTAAACGGTTAGCAGAACAAAGATAAGGGGTGATAGGAAAACAGACATATATATATATATATATATATATATATATATATATATATATATATATATATTTCTTATATTAAATGCCATGTTACATCAAGGTGTTCGTAATCATTGATCTCACAAACTTGTAATGTGTAGGTCTTAATAAATTGTGTCTGTTTTCCTATCACTAATCTTTATTCTTTAGTAACATGGCATTTGATATATATATATATATATATATATATATATATATATATATATTTCTTCTATTAAATGCTATGTTACTTCAGGGTGTAGGTAATCACTGAAATCGTTGTTACACAATATGTCATATATATATTTTTTTTTATTCACCAAGTAAAAAACATAAGTGGCGACCCAAAGACATTAGATAAAGAATTGTTTAGTAAAAGTAGTGCCCTACAATGTAACAACTACCCTGGTACATCGAAGCAGCCCCCAAAAACAGGGATAGGTGTGTAAAAGTGGAGGACAACAACACTCAGAAAACAGTCTGCCTGTCTTATGTGAAGGGGTTATCAGAGAAAATACAAAGGGTCTGCTGTCCATATAACATCAGGACAAACTTCAAAAGCTTGACGACACTTCGCAGATATCTCTCCCGAGTAAGATCCCCCCATAGAGGAGAACATGACTAAAGACTGTGTGTACGCTATCCCGTGCAGCTGCGGAAGGAAATATAAAAGGGAGACAAGTAAGGCTTCATGGACACCAGAGAGCTGTAACACGAGGGGAAATGGAAAAAATCAGGCGTAGCCGAGCACATATGTAGAGAGAAGAGAGATCTCCGCCTACTGTGGGATCAGGTTGAGATCATAGACAAGGAACACCATTGGAGAACTCGTAAACTTAAGGTAACAGCACATATGCTAGGCCACAAAAATCTCCTGAGTCGACCAAGCATAGAAATGAATACAATATGGAAACTATTAATAAGGAGTGCCAGAGAAAAAGCAATAATAACAAAAAAAGTTGCAATATGAGCTCTGGTAAAAAAAACCCATGCAATGATAACAGCAATAAATAGCAATATGAGCACTGGTAAAAATGGTTGCTGAGACATTAGGTTTATAGTACCCAGAAATTCATACACAGGTGTCCTCAAGGGCATATGATACAGTGGATAAAGGCGTTAGTTAGACCCAGTGACAGGAACTAAAGAGTGTGAGTTCAATACCCGGTTAAGGCAGTGAAGAATTTTCAGAGGGAATTTAACAGGAGATAACTGACAACAATTAAACATAGTACGTTGAACTGGAACAGTCTACCCCAGAGAGCGAAATAAAGGGTTCAGTTCAACATTCCAACTGAAGAAGCCCGGAGCGTACAACGGCCGAAACGTTGTAATAAATATGGCGACAAAGATGAGGACAGTATTTCGAATAATGTATATTTTTTTTAATATTTCTAAATGTTTCACCGATATATATCAATGGGAATTTTGTGCACTTTATTTTCTATATTCCTGCCCCTGTTTTATTGTTATTGCATTTCCCGTTGGTGCTGACTCTATATTTTATTGTTTTCATTTTATTGTTAAAGACGTCTCATGCAACGAAAGGCTAAAGGCGAAACGCGTTGTCTGTAAAATCCTTCCACTTTTGACTCATTATCTCAACTAAATAGCCCGTTCAGTATCACAGATTTGCTCATCAGTTACGCGACCTTTGAGGCATAATTGTTCATGAACAGGAATAGGAGAGAGGAAGGAGCGACATATTTGTAAGTTTGGATGATGATTCAGTTTAACCAGGCTTACGGCTGCATCACGTTGAAACACCGGTTCACTGACTTTAAGCAACTTTGAACCTGGTCAATATCTATACGGGTGACCGCTTGGGAATAACAAGTGCTGTAAACTTGGATGCGCAGTTGGTGTAATCGTTAATGGCTCGGAATTTTTAATCGGGGCATCGAGTTCCTATTCCAGTTGGTTTCGTAATATTCACACGCGCAAATACCAGAGCTATGGGTTAATTACTTGGACATAAATCACTAAAACTGTTTTTTATCTAAAAATGCATAATACATATATATATATATATATATATATATATATATATATATATATATATATATATATATATATATATATATATATATATATTTGCATTAAATTTCCTTTATAGTTTGATATGCAGCTAAACAAAATCAACCAACCAACAGTTCAGGTAACTTAGGAGTCATATCAAGAATTGTGCTATGAAGTTTCTTGGGAAGTCCATATCAAACTGGGTTTCATATATTTGTATCCCAGTATGGTTTTGTTTACTTATTGCTCTTCCAATAATAACAACGGTGTAAGCAAATATTTTGGCGGCGTAGCTGGGGCACGCCCTGCTGTCTTTAGTCAGGACCGATCCTGGTATGGGAGAACAAGGAGTCAGCCCACATTCGTCGGACGTTAATGGCATTTGACACGGCAGCTGGGCTTTGAGTTGACCTCTTCATCTATGACCTCTCTTACACACGTTTTTGATCTTAAGTGTGTCAAGCCGAATTTTCACTGGGGTATTTCAACCATGCTAAACCAAGGAGCTGAATATGCATACAAAATTGAAAATAAAATAGACGACGCTTGAATAAGTCACTATATGATGTTTATATATATATATATATATATATATATATATATATATATATATATATATATATATATATATATTTACACTTTTTTTTTTTTTTTCTTCTTTGTTCAACTCTTCTAATATTTGCCAACGGAACGAAAATTCCGACTAACTTTTCTAAGGGTGGCCAGACTTGACAACTGGATTTATCGTTGGAGTTTTCTTCAGTGACAACTGGATATAACCTCAAGTACTGTTGTTTGTACTTTCCAGAACGATACCAGTTTATCATGGGATATTTTCTTCTTCAGCAGGTAATTATTATTATTACTATTATTATTATTATTATTATCACTATTATCATTAGGCTGTCAAAACAGTGTAATGGCAGGAGTCTCTTAACTTCCCGTCCGCAACTTCAACTCCAACTACTCTAACTTACTCCAACTCACTCTATCTCACTTTAGCCCCGTAGGGCACTTGTATTTATGGGTGTCCCTACCAACTGCTGTGGTGTGGTGCGGGCAAATAGGTGGGTTTTATGCAAATTTCCCAAAATTAAACCAGTCTCCTTCTTTCGCTTTCTGTTTCACACTTCCATTTTTGGAAAATCTCATCCTCTTTCGGGAGGAACCATTATATGATGCCAGCCTTCCTGACGTCATCTTCTGCCTTTACACTTGCTCATTCTGTTCTCACAATTATAATTTTTTCTCAGGGAAATTTTGGCTGACAATTTTTTCGGCACGTATACATGGGTCACCTTTCAACAGATGACCTTAACCTCTAGCCTCTGACCCAGCACCTGTTCGCTGTCTCTCGCGAGGCAGTGACAGTACCATTCTCTATCTATTTTTTCAGTAAAATTCCTATATCTGTTCCCATGTATGACATGTTAAATATTTTTTACAATATTATGTTATCAATTTGTTCTGGAACTTTAGCATATTTAACGGCCACGTTAGCTGATTCATCTTTTCTAGGTGTCAAATCCTTTCGGTTATTAGAGAACTTGATTCTCCATAATTATCTGTGTTTACTTTATTTCCTTTTTCTGGAATCCATTCACATATTTTCGGTTACACGTTGTTTGAATTTCATTCTATTGTATCCAGTATCTCGTTACGTGTTAAGTTCTACATGTCATCTTTTTTCATTATTTGTTCCAGCCTTCTCTTTCTAACCGCAACATACAGGATAAATGCCAGATATAATCATAAATGGCTTGAAATTAAGTGATATTTTACATATCTCATTTTACTGTGAACTAAAATATTACAGCAAAATAATTTCATAAATCACCTGAATATGACAGTTTGGAAGTGTGGGTTAAAACAATGTTGTATTTGAACACAGCCATGATCCAAATACATGTAGAGACACGTGGGCTGATTAAGAAGAATATTGATACATACAGTTATGACATGGCTGATATCAGCGTTTACTTGAAACATAGTATTATGTAAATGCAACGTTGTGTAAATGCATGTGATTCGCAACTTTAAAAAATATTCTAAATTCTCATAATAATAAAACAAAAACTATTTACAAATGAATTCGGGTGGAAAGCATTAAAATTTAGGGAATTCGATAATAAACGAAAAAAAAACTATCTGATCTAGTATCAGAGCTTCGATCACTTACCATATGCCGCAACATAGTTTCCCTGTGTCTTTTCTGTAAATATTTCCATTTTATTTCTTCTGATGAGCTTTCCTCTTCCGAACTTCCATGTCAGCAATTTAACTTTGTACTAGATCATAGCTGTGTCTCGTAATTTCATGTTGAAATCGATAAATGTTAGCGCAAGTTCTATGCTAATAGTTTCTTCTCCCCGCACATCTCGATTGTGGAAATCTCTATCGGCTACTTAATTTCCTGTCAATTATGATTTCCAAAATTGGAAATGCAACGTCACGCCTCCTCTCATGTCAACATGAATCCTGGTATTTTATTATCTGCACTCAGTTTCTTAAACTTTCAGTAACGCCTTGCACTTTAGTGGGTTTTCTATCGTCATGCTTGGTTTGCAACAATTATAAACAAAAATACTACTACTAATCCTAATATAACTACTACTACTACTCATTATTATTATTATTATTATTATTATTATTATTAAAAAACAAAAAGATTGACTTAACACATCCAAACATTTTCAAAGAGATCATCCGAAAAATTATAGGCCAATAACGTATCCCTCCACCACGTATAAATTGACAACGTCTGTCCTGACGAAACGTACTTACTCTCTTTTTCAAATCAAACAACATTCTTCCACTGGAACAGAAGGGACGCAGGTGAGGTTCATATGGCTGCAAAGATCAACTACTGATAAACAAAATTATCCTGGAAAATTCCAGGAGGCGTTGTAGAAATCTTAGCGCAGCGTAGATTGATTATCGTAAAGCCTTTGATAGTGTCCCACATTCTTGGATCCTTAAAACTTTGGAAATGTATAAAGTTTCCCCTGCGGCAGTAAATTTCTTTGAGCACAGAATGGAATGTGAAACACCACACAATACCCAAATCACACCAGAGGCAGTGCCATTTCCCACCACCTGAATATCCGACGTGGAATCTTTCGATGAGACTGCCTGTCATCCCTTCTGTTTTGTTTCTTCTTAACCCCCCTTACGGATAAACTAAATAGCATTAGCTATGTTTACAGATTAAACAAGCAAGTATTCAATCAGCTACTCTACATTCATGATCTCAAAAATCTTTGCAATGATTTGAAGGGCCACCTCAATATTGTAAAATGTTTCCGTGACGACATAGGTATGGATTTCGGATTAGATAAATGTGCAAAAGTAATATTCAAGAAAGGGAGAATTATAGAAACACACTCAATAGATTTAGACTTAGATTAAGGAACTGGAACAAGATCAAGTCTATAGGTACCTAGGAATTAGCTAAGGAGATGCTATACAACATACCCGATTTAAACGAGAAGGTAAAAAAAATGAGTACTGCTAGCTGAATTCATAAAAGACAACAGCCATAAACACCTTGTGCTAAACCTGTGGTGCAATAAATTTTTAATATCCTTAACTGAATCATAACTGACATTAAGCGAATGGACGCCAAAACGAGATAGCTTCTCATTTCGCTACCGCATGCATCATCCCAAATCTGATGTTGATCGTCTGTATGTGCCAAGATCCGAAAGAGTCAGAGGAATAGTTCAACTAGATCTGTCCTACAAACCTACAAAAATTGGCCTTCGAAGATACCTAGGAACTACAGAAAATTGGAAGGTGATATGTATCAAAGAACATGAAAGTAATAAGCTACTTTATTCCGTAATAGGAAGCCGACGATTTCAAAATGAAGTTTCGAACTGGTGTAGAAATACAAATAAAGCATAATACACCGAATGAAGCCACAAATACTTAAAAAAAGAAAGCCAAGGCAGATACAACCGATCACATAGTGAAACTGCTTCACCGCAAATACTCTGCCGGTACCAAACAAACTGGTGTAGACAAACCCCGTACCCATCAGTAGCTACGTAATGCATGGTTAAAAGCTGAAACCAAAGTTTTTTTTTATCCTGGCTGCACAGGACCAATGCTTGTTAACTAGAAATTATCAAGCACACATACTAAAATATTGCAGATTCTGTGATAAATAACCAGAAACAATTGGTCATTTTGTGTCAGGTTGCAAATTATTGTCACCCACTGAATATAAAACCCGGTATGATAGAGTGGGCCAATATCTTCACTGAAAAGCAGAAAATTCTACGTGAAGGAAACTGAAAGAAATTGGTATGAACACCAACCATATCCGGTTAAGGAGATAGGACTTGTAACAATTTTATGGGACAATACAATACACAATACAGAGAACAATCAAATCTAATCGCCCAGACATTGTTATTAGAGAATGCAAACAAAAATATTGCCTGCTTATTGATATGGCAGTCACTGCAGACTGCAATTTATCTTTGAAGATCTTTAAAAAGATACCAAAATATAAGAACCTTGAAATAGAAATCTGAAAAACGTGGTTCATGGGAACATCAACAATCCCTTTTCTAGTTAGAGCCCACGGACTGGTTTAAAATTTCCAGTAGACTCATTGAAGGGATTCCTGGTAGACAATGCCTTAAAGAAACGCAAAAAAAATGTTCTCATAAGTAGAGTCCACACCATACGAAGGGTTTTATCGATGTTAAATATGTGTGTTATTGTCCTTGTTTTTTGTAATTGCACAGTAGAAAATGCCATGATGCCATTTCTGACCTAAGGTATGTGGGCGGCACCTTGAAAGAAATGTGTACACACCAGAAATCAAAGAAAATAAAACACAATAATAATAACCGTTGCTAGAAAAGTGCGTAAGAAAAGGAAAAATAAATTTGCAAGATGTAGAACAATGTCAAAGTGCAATGCAAAAGCTTTAAGTTCGAAGAAAGACAGAAAGAAAGAATGAAAGAAAGAAAAGGGAAAAAAGTAAAAAGAAAAAGAGAGGTGAAGGAAAAATAGAAAAACCGGAAAATGATAAAATGATATAAGAACGAAAGCAAAAATTCAATAGAATAGATAATATAAGAAAAAAAAATGAAAAGAAAGTAAAAAAGAATAAAGATCGAAAAATGAAAAAGAAATTCGAATGCTACAAAGAATGGAAAAATAAGAAATAACCATGAAAAGAATGAAAGGTAAAATGAAGAATACTGAAAAATAATGAGATTAACAGGTTTCCATTGAAAAACTTTAAAGTGAGAAAAGCATCGGAATACAAACAGAATAAATTATAAAAAAAAAAGAAATTAATATTAACGAAAAAAGAGAGAACAAGTTGAAAAATAAGAAATTACTGAAAGAAAAGAAAGAAGGAAATGAATGTTTCAACAGAAAGGGTGAAAGTTAAAACACTTGCTAAAGAACCAAAAACTTATTGAGAATAAAAGAGAAAAGCTGTACAGCTAAGAAGGAAAAACTGTCAATGGCATTATCAAATGCGCCAGGAAAATTTAAAGTAAACAGCGAGCCATGAATGAAAGAAAAAATTAAAAATCATAGAAAAATTAAAGAGGCAATGAAACATAAATTGATAAGGCTTAAAATGTCGTAGAGGAGTACAAATAATAGTAACTAAGACCATAGATATACTTATATATACAAATGTATCCCAAAATCAGGAGACAAACACCAACTCGTTTTTGTGTGTGTAAAAATAAGAGGCGTTTTCCATATGAACTCCCACAGTAAAATCTGAAATGATGATTGGATAATAAACTCATATCTTTATAGACATTTCCATGCAATATATAACGGAATCTCTCGTCATTTTGGATATATATGCAGCCCAATTCGTATAACCGAACAGCCAGACAAGTCGCACATACGATATGGTTATAAGAGTGAAGGCTTCTGCAGAACAAAACACTGGTTTCAGTAGAACCAAATACAGAGATCTTGTACACATAGTATGCAATATGGTCTCCAATGGACTCAGAATTTCACATTTCGTAGACTGGTTTGCAATCATGACTAAATAACGCAGTCTAGCCTACTATTTAACACACAGCCAGCAGAGGTGAAAAAATGGATGTATGACTGCCCTGGGGTTATATGCGCGTAGGTCAATGCCATGAGTTCGAAGAGAATTCCAGGTCGGTTCTCTTATTCTTCATTCTGTGTCAATTTTCATTAGACAATTGTAACTTATAAACCGATAACACACACACACACACACACACACACACACACACACACACACATATATATATATATATATATATATATATATATATATATGGGATAAAATAAGATAAAGAATTTTCTATATATCAGAAAGATGTTAAGTAACTGAAAGACATAAATGGAAAAATAATTCTATGCAATGCTATTGGCCCTTGAAAATGAATTCATATTAAAATAAAGATCTTAATGTTATGATATATATATATATATATATATATATATATATATATATATATATATATATATATATTGTGTCTCCAAAATGTATCGGGGCTTTTGCTATGGTAAAGGTGCTAAAATATACAGAGAGATGATGCTTGGCATAATTTGACCTTGAACACTGTTGCACCTATACTGTAATTTATATGGTTCTCGTTGACTTCCGTTCTTTATAGCCGTATCTGGGAACAAAATGTGTGGAGTGTGGTCATCTCACCGCACCACAGAAGCGTGCACAAGTTTTTGGCTAAAGACTTCATTCTCCTTGCACGACAACCACTCTATTCCCCAGATCTCACCCTTCGAGACATTTTTTATTCAAAAAACAAATCCCGCTATAAAGAAGCAAGATTTCAAGATATCGAGAAAATTTAAGCGATTTTAACGAGACAGCTGCTTGGTATAACACTGACGGATTTCCGGAATACTTTCATCAATGGAATAAATGCTGGGTAAAGATTTTGGCTTCTAATTCGAAAGAAATCAAATGCAAAATTGATGTTCTATTTTTCTGCTGCCATTCCGCACATTATATTGTTACTTAGTTTTATTGTTATATATATATATATATATATATTATATATATATATATATATATATATATATATATATATATATATATATATATATATATATATGTATTCGAATGTTTATAAATTTATTCGAAAATTTTAACATAAATATGTTATAAAATCTCTACAAAAATAGCCATTTTGTTTTAACACTTCTGGTATCTTATGGTGTTGAATGTAGAATAACAGATTTTAAAAGGTTCAAATCAAACAGACAGCCCTCGCCTTGGGAAACGCTGTTACGTAAGCTGGAATGACCAATCAAAATACAAGTATATGAGAATTTAAAAAAAAAAAAAACTTAACAGCAAACTTTGGTTAAATAATTAATTAATGCTTTAATGTTAGGGTTAGACTAAAATAGAATTCATTCTAATTAATATTAAATTTAACTATAAAGTTAAAAATTACCAATTTTAAATTTTATATTTAATCTGTATTAAGTTTAAAAAATGACAAACCTATTTAAAAGGGACTGAAGAAAAATACATGTTTTATTATTAACTTTGTTTTTATTAAAATGCCAAATATTAAGTTAGAATAACCGTTAAAATCTAATCTGAACTTTGTTAAAACTTAGATACATTTGAAGTGATGATGTTGTTAGGGGAGGGTAGAATCTTGCAAAAGACAATACATACACAATGAGATTATAATGCAGAAACACGTAGACATATTTAAATATATAAATATGCAAGAAAGCGACGAAACAGGAAATAGGTGTCCTTAAAAAACAGCATTTTCATACAATGAAAGGCACATATAAGCGATTATACACACATATATTGATAAAGACACGCACATATACGCACCAAGAAATATATAGCAACACATATTTACATAGATAGGAGGATTATCAAGTAATAAAATTAATAACATACTAAACTTACATATAGCGATATCGTCTAAAGCATTATTACACTTATAGTAAGTTGAATTTTATAGCTTTGTTTACAATTAACAGTGAGTTCATTTCTTTGATTTAAGAGACGGGTCTTGTCTTTAAATCTAATTATTTCAAATTTTTCGTTAAGACATATATAACAAGGGGCATATAGGGAATTAAATGTTGGAGCTCTCTTGATTAATTTCCATTTAATTGTAGGTGTCTTTGTTTTTCTCCATTAAACTCCAAAGATACTTGGATAATGAGGTACCTATAATTATTACTATTGAAAGATTGCACATGTTCGTGCCAACTTTCTTTGAAGGTATTCATAGTACTTCCAATGATTTATTTTTTAATACTGGGGTTTTCTAGTGTAGAAATTCCACTAAGATAAACTATAGAACTATTCAAACAATTATTCTGTAATGGACAATTATTCGGATTCCTACAATTGCACAAGTTGTTATTCGTTTCATTATACTTAGATGTACTGTTGCAACCTGACGAGTAATGACATTTTTTGAGTCCCTATACGCTTTGAAGACTCTGTTAATATGTTTCTTAATTTACTTTTCCACGTTATCCGCACAACTATAGCTTGGTGTAAGGGTAATATAAATGAATATTTTACTGAGTGGGTTAGTTTCGGGGTCCCGGATGTGTTTTTGAATGAGGGTTAGAAATTTATGTCCTAATTTAGTTTTAACCATTAGTTTGAAAGAGGGCGTAAACCAAATGATCTTCCTGAATCTTCTTTTCTTATTATTAGGATTTCTATATTCAATAATGATACCCTTGTAACCAGTATTTCTAAAAGCAGAATTGTAAAATTCATGATGTTTCTTAAAAATCCCTTTGCTAGAAGCGTTAGTACTCATCCTAAATTCAATGGAGGCGGGTATGTGCTTGATAAGCGAAGGAAGATGATTTGAATTGGGATGTACATATACTGAGTTAGAACATAAGGTTGAAAAGAGCTGCGAGTAATGTCTAGGGTGACGTTCAGAAAAATCTACCTATTTAATGTTAGGTGTAACTATAGTCCTAAAGCCTGAATCCATAAACTGCCTACGGATCATTTTTCTAATACGGTCTACCTTAATTTAGTAGAGGTTTTAACAGCTAATAAGCTATCATTTCTATATAATCCTACGCTATCAGAATCTAGACATTGAAAGGTACTTAAATTGTATAAAAGTAATACTCCCACCAAGCCAGAGGCTTACGCAGAATCCAAAGAACCTATGGAAATGTCAAAATAATCGTTGATAGACATTTTAGACCACTGTTCTTCAGTGTAAACTAGAACAGAAGTTCGTCATTTCATGATTATATCCATTTCATTCTCAGAAATAAAGGAGTATTCCTGAACAAACTCTAAGTGCAATGAGAACAGATCTTTAGATATAGAGCGATAACTTGTATTTTCTTTTTGTCATTTCAGCTTATGTAACAGAGTTTCCCATAGCGACGTGCATTTTGTTGATTTGAACATTTTAAAACCCTTTATTCTACATTCAACACCATGAATTGATAAGATACTAGAAGTGTTGAAACAAAATGGCTATTTTTGTAGTGATTTTATAGCATAATTATGTTATAATTTTCGAGTAAATAATGATGAAGTTCTTTTAAGGACGAATCTCGTTTCATTGAATTTTTTTTCCATTTTTCTTTCTATGTATCTATCTATATTTTATTCTTCAGAATTTATAAGCGGAAAGTGGGATATATTCTGTGGTGAGTGCGTTGCACGTGATTAAGTCAATAAAAATGTAAAAGGAAGCCAAAGAAAGCGTTTGGATTGTTAAGCGGTGGCCATTATAACTCACTTAGATTGGCTCAAAGAAATTTCGTTTTCCTTTCATTTGGGATGGTGATATTTTTCTTATTTACATTTACTTCTCTTTTCATTCGATTTCAACACAAAATATTTTCGTCAAAACAACTTTTCTTGGAGACACATTCCGTCTTTTATATCAACACTTTTCACGAAAAAGTGCTATGCGCCTTGCAGTTCGCCCGTGAATAGAAATGACTCAACTGTAAAGAACCAATCATGTATGCAGTTAGAATGAGTGTGACAGGGTAGGGAGCGAACGGAGAGAGGAAATTATAGCGTATAGTTATTTCATGAAAAATAAAGACACAAAAAGGCTGAGTTTGTAATTGAGTGATATGAATAAAGTAAATGGAAGAAAAAATATTAAGAAGGAAAATAGTAGATATGAAGAAGAGAAACTTTATGTGAGAAACGAAATAAATTCTGAGAGAAAAACAAGACGAGAAAATAATTTAAAAAAGGCAACGCAAACATTGGAAACAAAATGGTGGAAACTCAAAGCGTAGTATGAATATAGTTATTTTTTTAATACAAAGGCAGGCATAACTGAATGGGAAACGTATATGTTGGGAACTGTGCAAGTATTTTAATTCAAATTAAATGGCAACAGCAACAACAAAAACAATAATAATAATAATAATAATAATAATATCTTTTAAAACATTAGAGAAACTAAGTAAGTTAAAGGACCTCGATATAGAACATTATTTATATTATTCGGACTATTTTCCTCATCTTTGTCGTCATATTTATTACAACGTTTCGGCCGTTGTAAGCTCCGGCCTATTTCAGGTGGTTGGAATGTCGAACTGAACCCTTTATTTCGCCCACTGGGGTAGACTGTTCGAGTTCCACGTGCCATATTTTAATGGATGTCAGTTATCAGTTATCTCCTGTTAATTTCCGTCTGAAAGTTCTCCACTGCCTTAATCGGGTATTGAACTCACTCTCTTTGAGTCCTGTCACTGGATCTAACTAACGCCTATATCCACTGTGCCATGTGTCCTCAAGAGAAGAACTGAAGAAAGTCGGAGCGTGCAACAGCCGAAACTTTGTAATAAATATGGCGACAAAGATAAGGACAATAGTCCGAATAATGTAAATAGTGTACATAATACTTCATCTCAGAAATATAGACAGATAATCGATATAGAAATCTGCAGTGTGTGGCATAGCAAGACAACAACATCACCTGTTTTTATTGCATGTTTGTAATGATATGAAAGCGAGTAAAGAAATATGTGGATCAAACTCCTGGTAGCTCTAGGTAGGAAGGAAAGCAAGAAGGAAAGATGGCGTGCAAAGGATGAAGAAACTAACGAACGAAAGAACAAAGGCAGCCAAAAAATAAGACATGAAGCAAAGAAGAATAGAGAAACGGAAGAGAGGGATGAAAGAAATAATAAGGAGGAAATCAGTGAAAGAAAATGAAAAGGAAATATGTAACTTGTCAAAAAAAAAATAGAAATGTTACTCGTGGGTTTTTTCTCACATCCTGCATAGATTTATCTACATGCTTTGACCAGAATTACATATTTCCCTATCTGATTACATGGCAATTTGCTTGCATCTTTTGATAAAAAAAAATCTTGGTGTCTCTTGAAGTGTCTAGTTGAGCCTTTGGGGACACCTCCTAATGCACGACGCAAAGGCAAAACCCAACAAGAACAAGAACAAGAACAAGAACAACAACAACAACAACAATAATAATAATAATAATAATAATAATAATAAACTAAAATACAGTTGTTGTTGCAGTTGTGGGTTTGACAAAGTAGGAAACACAAAAATAAGTCTAAAATATAAACTGTGCACTATTTCACTAGGAAATAAATCAAATAGTTTAAGCATCCACAACTCATATGTAGCGAAGAAGTTTGTCTATTTAATTAAAGAAAAGAGAGATTTTAACAAAAATAAACATAAGTGGAAACAACAAGCCTCATATCCTGCTCTTGCATGTGATCTTAAAACAGAGGCAGGTATATATATATATATATATATATATATATATATATATATATATATATATATATATATATATATAATAGTAATAATAATAATTTTATTTCATCAAAATCGAAAATCCATAAATTCTGTGATGAAGTAAACGTCTATTTTATATATGTCTTGTAGGCAAGATATTAATCATTAATATTTCAGAATTCTGTTAGGATGACATTAATAATTCGGAAGCAGAAAACGTGGGGTGGGGCGATTTGGTGCATAAAAAAATAATAAAAGTATTCAAAAAATTCGAATTATCCTCCTGAAAGGAACTTAATTAGCCATTAAATATGCAAACTTAGATATGTTGTCATTAAAACGAAGTGGATGTGAGAAAAAAAAAATTAGGGAACAGCCATATTCGTGAAAAAAATAAATTAATCATGCGCAAAATAATGACAGGATGTGGGATTGGCAGTCTCAAAGCGTTATGAAGAATTAGAAATACTTAAGAATTGAGACGAATGAAGCCAGGACTATTTTGTGTCTAACTAAAATATGAAGCGCTAAGTTAGAGATTAATAGTGAATAGGCAAAAGCACCTTCCAGCTATGCCAGTGAAATACTTTAAAGGAGAGAGGATGATTTTAAATATGCCTTTCTTAAAACATGAAAATATCGAGATGTTTGAAATTTGACACATGCGGTCACTCAGGCATTATCAGTGTTCTTAGACATTTGAATCATAATACTACTAAACCATAATACATCTACTGGAGCGGCAATGTGGCTAAAAAGAAAATAACGGACCAAATGCAGAAACGATGATCAATATACTACCTTTACCAAACAAGCTGATATAGACAAATCCCGTATCGAGAGCAGGGTTAAATTTTATTCTTGCTGCACAGCCGCAACTCTTGCTAACAAGAAATTACCAATAATTGTACTATTTATATTCCGTGTATTATTTTTGTTATTTTTTTATTATTATTTTGGTTTTTATCACAACGTTTCAGCCGTTAAGAGCTCCGGTCTTCCTCATTTGTATATCTATCTGGGTAATCTACAAGGATTCCGAACTGAACCCATTATTTAATCAACGGGTATAGATTGATCACGTTCTACTTCTGATGTTTAGGAAAATCCTCTAGTTCTTATTTGTATTGCTCGTCCGACACGGGTTGAACTCACAACCACTATATCACCAAATTCCCAAACCAAGGCTTTTACCCACTAGGACATTGTCCCGTAGGACAGTTTACGAGTGTAAACTGATACATTTAAAAACTTTCACCGCCGGTTAGACTGCCACTGCTGATTAAGATGCTGCTGCTAGTTCTCATGTTCTGAGAGCTGATTCAGCTGCCCAATATTTGATCTCTGTTCCTGATGCGGTAGAAACCTTCTCACCATTTATCTTTCTTTCTTTAGCGGCTGCCATATTGTATTTATTTCTATGCTAGGCGAAATAAGGAGGTTTTCATAGCCTAACATATTTATTGATTCTTGCAATTGTCTAACTCTCCAGTGTTCTTGTCCAGTATTTTTATTTCATTCAAGATGTACTGATGACCACACCTTTCCCTCCATACATGATCAGCTATGACATATTTACTGCCTCGCTTCTTTTTACGGCTTTTTGAGAGTCATCTAACCTTATTCTAGGGGGGAATTCTCTATTTTATATTCTCAGCTACAACTGCAAGGAATCGAGTACACACAATTCGTAGTCATATTATCCTTAAACTTTAATAGGCAGATATTTCTCCGTAGAGTGAACTGCTTCTTAATATTGTCCATAGGTAGTATCGACCACAGATCTTCTGAAACTTGTCGATAATCCTTTGACGTAAGGTAGACAGAAATTTTCAGGTCAAACTTCCTTATCCCTTCCCAGAAGCTGATTTCATGTTTGCCGGGTAACTGTTATTCTGAAGTATACCTTTGATGATCCCTGTTAGGTCGACACTTATGATTTTAACCCAGTCTTCTAGACATCGAACGATACCTGTCTTTACACTGTATGGATGGTGGGAATTACAGTTGAGGTATTGTCTTGGGCAGTTCGGGTATTGTCCTCTTTGTTTTGGATATACAGATGTCTTGAACACACTGTGCGTCTTATTAGTACAACCAGGAAGGCTTTATGGTTATCATTTTTGTTATGGAAACTTACCTATAACGATAATGGACACTTCTTGACACTTTAAATACTGCACCTCTCAAGAGGTATAATGAATGAATGGTGTAACGAGTCGAGACAATATTAGTTCACTCTAAACCAAACGGCAGTCATTACTAACAACTTCAACTTCTTGTACTATATTTCTGTTGTAATATATCTTTGCTATTCTACTCTTGTGTTCGTGTTGTTCTTCCTTGGTTCTAACCTTGGACCATAACTGTGGTGCAAGGATATTGGACCATAACAATTTTCTTCTTCCATTAAGTTCACATGGTCCAGCAGTATTTGTAAAACTCCCTGGTGTGGCAAGTGTATGAAGATATCTTCGTCTCTCAGCCATACTGTCGAGAACAATCTACCGCTGTAGATTAAATAAAGTGTTTAGTTCGGAGTTCCCTGTAGATTATTCAGATCATTATACACCTGAGGAAGCCTGGAGGTCACAACGTCAGAAGCGTTGAGATAAAAACAATAAAGATGAGGACAAATATTAGAAATTACCAAGCACCCTTACTGAAAATTTGTGTTAGCATGAAATCCAGATTCTGGGATAAATATACAAAAACACTTGACCATCTTGTATCAGGTTGCACAGAAAAATCTGCGGAAAGGAAACATCAGGAAACCCGTATGAACACCACCCAGACTCGTTTACAGATATATGACCTGTATCAATATTATGGGACTTTAAAATACACACAGACACAGCAATGAAGCTAGTTTAGTTCATCCGACCACTTCGCATGTAATTAACAATAGAACTCCTCTTTCTTGTAGGTGATGAATTATTTTCAACGATAATTCATCACCTATAAGGAAGAGGAGATTCTTTTGGACTCTATCAAGAACGGGAATTGTAGATTGAGTAGTTCTCGGCCATATATAGCAGCACTAGTGCATTGTCGGTCTGCTCTGGCTCTGGTAAAGGCAGAAGATAACAGGAGAGGTAAGCTATTTTCTGGAACACTACAGAAAACTGAAACTAAGTTGCCAGGTACAAATATCAAAATAGACATGATAGAATTGTTACCCTTTTGCACTGAGAACTGAGCAACCGACATGAAGAGTTCAAACGAATGGCATAAGGAGACATACGAGGCTTATGCAGAAAACAAAATGAAGCTACGCAGGGAAAATGTGATGCAGACCTTCAGCATCGTTCAGGTGCAAACACATTTGATATTTATAAACAGAGTAACGAGAACGGCTATTGGCCCCCGTGTATTAGCCAGCGAACTACAGCGTATAGTCAAAAAGAAAGAAATAGGAAATATACTGGTCTTCGATTAGAATCTGGAAACCATATCGA
>CAHIKZ030000626.1:125000-197500 GCA_903632075.3 Acanthosepion pharaonis
TATTACTTGTAAGAATGTAGAGAATACTGGGTAAATCTAAAAGACGAAATAAAGAAATAGAATTGTGCAATTAAGAATTTTTTTGTGGGAGGACTAAACAAAACAATGCTAGTGTAAATTGAGTAAGATACAAGAAAAGTGATAGATTGTTAGCAACAGAAAGTTACCAAAAGTGAATAAGAAAACGTAGGAGAGAATTAAATTAAGTTCCAATAAAAAGCATGGAAGACGAAGGACCGGGCTTCTTGTGGTGAAATATATGATCGATTTTCGTCTGTGTTCCATCCATTGCACGAAATAGCACTTTCTTCTATGCATGGCGCTGTTTTCTTTCGAATTGAATAATGAAATAATATCGGTTAAGAATTCTTTGAAAATGGAAAGTTTGTTGAATGATAGATTCCGGCCTTAGTTGTAATTGATTCCCTCTTTTTGCTCATACAACTGTTGAAGAGAGACATATTGTAGGATTGAGATAATTACAGTGTCATCGTCATTCTCTATCCATTCTTTAACTTCTTTTCCGAAAAATTACGACTCTCTGCATTTATACTGACATCGTTACTAACTTTTAAGGGCCTGAATAAAAAGGCCTAAAATATTAGACGCAAACATGATCAAATCTCACCTTATTTTCTTTGTATTCCTATTGGTTGAAATACAATCAAGAAAGAACCAATTTTATCCCAGTCATCAAGACGATCCAATGTGATTATAGATTATTCACTGGCAACTCATTGTTAAAAAATCCTCTACGCCAAGGAATATTTACAGTATTTTTTCTTTTCATGTCATTCGTCAATTTTCTAAAAATCCAACGTCATTTCTCTATAGCTGGAATTTCCAACATTTTTGTGTGTCATCGCCGAGTCTAACAAGTAAACATTATTCACCTCCCACCTGTATACTAAATATTCAAAAGCATAACAAAATTGTTTGGTAAACGTTTGTTACTGGTTCCTAAACAGATTTTAGGATGTAGTAAAAAATACCATAATTGTGGTAACAAAAAAACGACTGCTACTACTTCTGTATTAAATAACAAAAGTAAGCAAAGTTGACTACTGAAAACTATATAAATAGATTTAGTTTTATGGTTAAGTTTATTTTTATGGTTAGGTTTAGCGTTGCAAGTTTTATCAAATGTAAACGATATTTGTTCATAACTGTGAAATTAAAAAGAATATACAGTAGTAGTAACTTAGAAAACTTCAGTGAATATTTTTTGTTGTACTGTCTCCATTTCCGAGAAAAATGTTATTTTGCCTGAAGAATAATTAAAATGTTAATGACCTTTGTCAAAACTATAGAAAATACCTAAAATATTCGTTGTTTGCGCGGAGATTTATATATTATCAAGGAATGTGGCCCATTTATACCTATTTAGCATTCAGGTTTTTTTTTCATGCAGGTTCGTTGCATATATTCTCTCGGGTAGCATATGTTGAAATATCTTTTTAATACTCAAA
Organism: Acanthosepion pharaonis; assembly: GCA_903632075.3. Lineage (NCBI taxonomy): Eukaryota > Metazoa > Mollusca > Cephalopoda > Sepiida > Sepiidae > Acanthosepion > Acanthosepion pharaonis. Next base: position 126,470 of record CAHIKZ030000626.1, read on the forward strand.
ATCTTATAACGCCCACAAAATATAACAATCACTCACCAATCTTTGTTCCGATGTTTCTCGCCCACACAACAGTTGAAATCGCCCACCGGTGTGTGATATCGCCAGGCTCGGAAACCCTGCTCAAGAGTCATCTATTATTTCATACATTTCAACTACTTGTTCATTACCCTTTTACTTATTTTCAAATATTACGGACGTATCACTTTTTTTTAATTATTATTCTTATATTTTAGGCATTTAACTTTGGATTTTATTTAATCCTCTATTGATCACCGATATTTTTCAACTTTTTCCGCACACTCTAACATTATATAATCATCACGCAATAACTTTTCTCACTTCTATTAATCTTCCATAACTGTTACTCAAAAATAATTATCAATAAATATACTCCCATAAATTAATTTACAGTGGGATAAAAAGGCTTGATAATTGTCAACAATATATGGTACGCTGTAATTCATGTGACAAAACACAGGGACAGACACACATGCGTCTATATATATATATATATATATATATATATATATATATATATATATATATTTAGGCAGCAATTATTCATTGAGGCAGTTTCATTAAATAATATAGACATGTTTTATCTATTTATTTTAAGTAAGTTGCTTTCAGATTGTTTGATAAGCTTAATAACATTATAATTGAAAAACGAAAGGAAACCATCAGATATGTGCAGAAGCGCTCAAGCCTACAGTTTTTAGTCTCAAATTCAAAAACTGTATTTGCGCCCTAGTGAGTGATGAATTAGTTTCCACTCTACAACTTCTTTTCCACAAACGATACTTCGCAAAGCCTCTTTCTGTTCTGTTGCTCTTTCTATTGAAAGTTTTCAGACAAACTAGATTCCTCAGTGTTTACCAGTTTCAAACTTCAAGGTAAATAACTGCCATGGAACGCTCATTGTAGTGAACAACTCACATTCCCTTCCCGTTGGTGATTTGTTATTTCTATTTTTGCAGATCCTTTCCGAGAAAAACTCCATTTAGAACCTACTTCCAAGATGATGCTTCCACGATAACTACAATCTAAATCTTTTTACGTCTGGGGTTAACCGTTATATTACCCATATATCTCCATAAAATATGCCTCTTACTCTCCAGGACTCTACCTAGAGTGGCTCATTGGCCTTGCTTATGGTGAACATCATTCTAATACTTTTTTAAAATCTATCTATCTATCTATCTATCTATCTATCTATCTATCTATTAATTTAATATCTATGTATCTCAGCCTGTTCATTATCTATCTCAATCTTTTCATTTTTGTATCTACCTATCTGTCTCAGCATTATATATATATATATATATATATATATATATATATATATATATATATATATATATATATATATATATATATATATATATGTATGTATGTATGTATGTATGTATGCATCTCAGCCTCTTCATTATCTATCTATCTATCTATGTCAGTCTTTTCATATATATCTATATATCTCAGCTTGTTCATTATCTATCTATTTATCATAATTGATTGTTGACAGATTTTTTCGAAGTAAAATGGATACAAGCTGGAGCCTCGACAAAAGCTCTTTCTTTCTTTTCGAAGTGTGCTATTACATGGTGATTCTATTATGAAGGTATTCGTCCGTACTAAAAAACGAAACGGAAATCGAGATGAAATTGAATACTTGTCAAAAATTAATAAAACACTGCGTCCCGTTCAAACTATTGTTAGTTTTTCTTTTAGATGCTACTTAATCCCTATTGTGAACTGAAGCACTCATTTCGCTTTACTGTTTTGATTAAGAGAAGTAATTTATGATATTTTATGGTAATTTTCTGAATTATAAGTCTTTCTAAAGGATTATTTTGTTTCTTCTGAAGATCTTTTTGAATCCATGTCGTGTTTTATTAAACCTAAATGGAAAACAAAAAGTAATGAATTTCTCCGCGTTTATGTATTTTTTTTTTAGTTGTCCAACTTGCAGAGGGTTTGACCACTAAGGCTAGAATACTTAATCTATATTGCTTTTTAGACCATATCTGGAGAGTGAGAAGGAACGGCTCGTTGCCTTACCATGTGGAATTATGTTAAAGCATGCATATAAAATCATTTCTTCTGTCAGAAATGTCAATTGAACGTCGCATAAAAACATTCAACAGTTTTATAAAAATGAATTTTTCACTTGTGTCATTTTGGGGGATAATCGCGTATATATTTCCCTTTTTTACAGTATGTAGATATTAGCATTATATATTCCGACCTGATCATTGAATCAATGTTTGATGGTGTGCATTTTCTTCAAATTAAAACCTTGAATGTGACATATATTTTCATGTTAATTACCGTAGTTCCCCATGTATAATAAGCCTTCATACATAATACACACCCAAAATTTGTGCTGAAAGTGTGGGAAAATGCTTCTATTTATGCATAATACGCACCACTGGTAATCAAACCTTATAAATTGTACCTCTGCAATTTCATTACAGCCAGCGTTTCCTACACTTATTAAAAATGATTTTAAACATAAAATAATATTATTCTAATTTAGATTTATGATAATTCTTAATTTATTTTACAATTGTAAGCATTGTTAGGTATATATGATTGTATTTGACATCCTCATGGAGTCAGAATCGCCGAATGTTAGTGTCAAATTGTCGTATGTTTGTGATGAATAGTCATTTTGCAAGTAAGATTAACTTAGAAAACGACAGTTTTTAAAGATCTTTTGTTGAATGGAAAGAAAGAGGCCAGAAGACAATTCCACAATCGATAACACCGATAAAAGAACTTAGTACTTAGTACTTACGGTTACATCTAGCCATTTCAATTGTAAAATGGTGTGATCAGGTCGGCAATCTTGTACTACACTTAAATTCATGAACACTTGTTACTAAAGTGAAAAAAATCATTAAAACAATTGATATGAAAATAATTATAGAAAGGGCACAGGGAAGCAACATTACGGTGGTCGGAAAGTCAGTGAAGCCGGGATGCCAGGTCAGAAACAATGACATGACAAATTATTCTTTGTATTTTATCAAGAATCTCTAAATACATCGCAGAAGCCCCCAGATTAGAATGTGAGGTTATTTTCAACGAATGGCCGAATTTATAAAATGAGTATGATAGATTCCGGTTAGAAAATGGTCTAGCACGATAAAGTTAACCAACTCTCCTAGCAGCAGACATAGCGATTGATTCAATATCAGATTTCCACTTCATGTTAGTGGAAAACTTTAATTCAACAAAGCGTAATAATTCACTCTTCTGAATGTCAGCACCAGTCATGCTGATGGAAGTTAAAAAAAGGTTTTCTAATGAGATTAAATTTTAGCACTTTTGTTTCGAATGTATTAAAAAGCCACTTCTTGTGCCAGTTAACAGGATATTGTAGGTTATTTTGGGGCTGAGCTTCCAATCTGATCTTATCCAACCGATCCGACTAACCAGTAAGATTGGAGTAATTAGTTGTGCCCTCAATATCGATACCGTGTTCACAACTGATGGCAATTCATTCAATCAAGTTTTGCATCAAATGCATATCAAAGGGGTCAGATCTAGTTATTTTTGCACCACCACAAAAATGTTTTCTCTTTGATTTAAATTAAATTTAAATTTGAACAATTCTATGAATCCTATTGAAAATATAGAAGGAGAAAGCCAGAAGATGGAGTTCATATTGACAAGATCACTGAATAATATTGAAATGCATCATTTTTCTCCACAAATTATAGCAATGATTTAAAATCAATCAAAATTTTCTTACAAAAAAAAAGTGTCACGCAGCAAGGCGAGTGTAATTCGGCTAGTGGTGACATTGATCTATATATTTATTAAATGTAAAACTGAACGAATTTGTATGGGTTATATATAATCCAGAGATTACACCGGGCGTAAACCGTCTGCATTCCAACAGAAGATGAAATCTGTAAATATAAAAAAAAAACATGGAAAGGGGTGTAAGACAACGATGTATCTTCTCACCGGACTTATTCATTGAGATGATTCTGAAAAAAAAAGAATATATTATTGGCAGGCAGAAACTTGAAAAAAAATAAAGTTTCAGATAACACAATATTGATAGAAGACACAGAAAAGCATCTACGGGATATTCTACAGAATTTAGTAAAAGAAAGAAAGAAGAAAGGACTAAGCACGAATGGTAAGACAAAATATAGTGGTGTCAGCAAAGTAAGCGCACAGCATACAAATTAAAAATTACAGAAGCCAAAATCGAGCAAGTACAACAATTTAATTTTTTATGAAATGTTTCAAAAGAGGTTCGACACTGTAATCTAAAAGCACATTGGGATAGCGAAAGTTGTTTTCTAAAAGCTAAGCAAAATATTAAGAAACGTAAAAAATTCGTCTGAAATAAAAAAAAGAAGTAATTAACTGTTATGTAATATTGGTCCTCCTGTATGTCAGTGGATGCTGGGCTATGTCATCATAGATAAAGAAGAGATTTTAGGCAACAGAAATATGATTATACACAGATGAGGACAATAGTCCGAATAATATGAATAATGTACATAATACCTCATCTCAGAAATATAGACAGATACTGAAGCAAACCGGACTTCGAAAATTTAACACTGACGGGGACATATTGAAATCCAGAGTGACAGAGGAATTCATCGCATCAAATAATAACAATATTGTGTAAATGGTTGGTAGAATAAGGATTCGGAGGGATAACAAAAAAAAAATAAACAAGATTTCCTCGGGACTAAAAAGGAGAAAAAATCGTGGAGAACCATGATCGACCGAAGATACACGATACATTGAAAAAGATGAAAGGACTGGGCCATTATAATTAATCTCATAATAAATTCGAAACAGGTTAATTGAGATTGTTTTAAAATCAAACAGACATCAAGAAATAATGTTTAATGTATCCAGCTAATATCAAAACTATATCTGATTTCAATGAATTTTAAATATAACTGACGTCCTGGGTAAGACGTTAAACTACATCCGCGTCCTGGGTAAGATGTTAAACTACATCCGCGTCCTGGGTAAGAAGTTAAACTACATCCGCGTCCTGAGTAAGAAGTTAAACTACATCCGCGTCCTGTGCAAGAAGTTAAACTACATCCGCGTCCTGAGTAAGAAGTTAAACTACATCCAGCAGCAAGTCATCTGATCAGGAGGTTTTTTAGGAGCGTGCAACCACCTCTTAATTGCTGGTGTTCCCAGGTCCGCCCTGACATGTCGTGGTAGCACCTGTTAGGGCCCCAGCTATGGGCATATAGTTAACTATTACCAGCAATACTGCTTTGAAAAAATATTAACAGCAATACAATTTTGAAGGAAATATATTACCAGAAACAGATTTTTGACGAAACAAAATATTACCAGCAATAAAAAATTTTGCCAGCATTAAATAACCCATTGAAGTTGATATTACGTAAAACAAAATAAACCAAACCAATCTAAACCAAAGAATACATATTCTATTCATACGAATATATCCTAAAAATGGTGTCGGCATTAAATAACCCATTGAGGTTGATATGTCGTAAAACAAAATAAACCAAACCAATCTAAACCAAAGAATACATATTCTATTCATACGAATATATCCTAAAAATGTTGTCGGCATTAAATAACCCACCGAGGTTGATATGCCGTTAAACAAAATAAACAAACCCAACCAAACCTAAATATAATTGTTAAATATTACTGAACGTTGATGCTTGTAAGGTTCCTTCTTTTCAACTAAAATATAACTGAAAGATGATTGAGTCCATAAATTAATTCAGGAGTAAATGAAATGATTTTATCACAGAAATCGACATCAATTAGAAATGAAATTTTGAAATATGTTTGAATGATAGGATCTCAACTAAATATATTGCAAATAATATTTTCTTTTAAGAAGCGACCCAAGAATGCATCAAATTAAACATCCAGGAAATGTTTGTATACATTCATTTAAATTAATACACAAGCATTTTGATATGTTTCCTCTAAATTTACGAAATTAATTAAGACACACGAGTAAAACTGACTGAACCTAATTTTACGAAGATGCTCTAAGTGAATGTCAATATCATTGTTCTGATTCTGTTCATGTGTGTTACATCAGGATCACACGGATGCCTCATCCTGGGAACACATGTATTGTTACTAAAATGTGTGCTAGAACTATAGTGAATATATTAAAAACGTGCACATGCGCAGTTATCTACAATATTGTCTTTTTATGCATGGCAAATAAAGTAAGTATGCATATCGATGTCAAATATAAAGAAAACTTACACATTATTATTCAATGTGACAGAAAATATGAAATTAATTGTGTGGTGTGTATCAATATGCGGAAATTTCAAATATGCTTATCAATGTGTACATCATCTCGTGTGTTGTAAGTATGATAATCAATATCAGTGATCATTTAATTTCTCACAATGAATTAACAATATTTACATATATAAGAATATAAATATTGCAGGATATTCAAGCATTACTTTTTGTTTCTAGGAAAAAATATTTCATTGTTATACATTGGAAAATCTTATCTTACAATATAAGACTTCTAACAGATTTTTCCATCAGTATATAAATAAAATTAACATTAAGAAGTAAAAGTAATTAAGCTAGTAAAAAAGAAGTAATAATAAAATACCATCGAATATATACTGTTTCATATAGGATGAAAGTTGGGCAATATCCCCGCAGATAAAGGGAAGAGCTGAGTGATGGCTCTACAGAAGGATGTTGAGAATAACATGGGCGGGACAGGCAAGCAAGGAGGGAATTTTAGAACTATGGGAGCAAAAAGGATACATTTCATAGAATAAGAACGTGCGCGTTGGTCTTTTTTTAAAGATAGATGATGGGACAAAGAGGAATTTAAGTATTTTTTACACTCATAAACCATAATGAAGGCAAGAAAGGCAGAGCGAATCAGTGAGTAACCTACCTATGAAGATTGGTTAAATGGATAACATAATAGCTACAAACAGTAGGAAGTTGTGGAGAGTCATTGTCATACATGTCATGAAAGGAAACGGCTAATAATTTAAGTTTGTTAAATAGTTTATAAATATAAATGTTCGCTCACTATTTTAAAATATATGTCTACATTGAAGTACACACACACACAAACACAAAATATATATATATATATATATATATATATATATATATATATATATATATATATATATATATATATATATATATATATATATATATACACACACACATATATATATATATATATATATATATATATATATATATATATATATATATATATATATATATATATATATATATATATATATATATATATATATATATGATAGCTGGACACTCGTATTCGAGGATATCCGTCTACTATGGCGGCTAGACAATTTCTAATGCAGACGCCCGCTCAGGCACATTTGTGTTTGCTCAACACCCACAGAATCCAAGTGTGTTTTATACTGCGACTATGCTGAGCAGACCTTAGTTACAGTTTCTAGGAGAGATCGTGTTATCGAGCGTAATCAAAAATTTGAACAAGGCCAGCACGCTCATTCACTCGGCCACGAAGACTTGTGGTTTGGGGCTCACCGCAAGAGAGTCGTCTACCCAATTCCACTCGCAAACTTGGGTCACCCCGTGGTATGGTTTTCAGGCACATTTCAAAGATGCCATTCCGATACCATCAGAAGATTAGAACCCGGGTCTCCGGGTCAGAAAGCGAGTTCTAACCACGCCCCTCCCCCCCATATATATATATATATATATATATATATATATATATATATATATATATATATATATTATAAAGAGATAAACACACATTAATTAATTTTATACATAAGGATCACATCATTCTTTTGATTGTTAGTAGTTTAATGCTTATATTAAATCTGTTAGCGAAGAGATTTTGATATTAATTGCACTAGTATTGCTAATTGATTCAAGGTATGATTATCTCTTTATAATATAAAATATATACTGCCTAATATAATACGTTCATATATATATATATATATATATATATATATATATATATTGAATGCGGTTGAATGGAAAGTAGTTTGTAAGCATGGGTTTCAAGTATTCCCGATGTTCAGACAAACTGATTATTTTTTTTCAAAATTGGATCTGTTTGCGCTTTAACACTACAATCTTGACATTGAAATAGACATAATGAAAGTTGCGTACATACGTGAACTCCAACGGATGAATGTGTAACTTCGCCTAATGCAAAAATATCAATATGGCTGCGTATGTTGGAACTAACATGCATACGCCTGTATGTATGTTAGTTTATGCATATGTGCGTGTCAATCTAAACAATCGCAGAAGATAAATTTTCCCCCTCCACCAAACACAAAAATCCAACACAAATAAAGCATAAATAGATCGACTGTAGAAAAAACAGTTTGTGTGAAGATCGCGAAATTACCATCCATAAAACCGCATATGTGTGCAATTTCCACCAAATAACGCGCATATATATATATATATATATATATATATATATATATATATATATATATATATATAATATATAAAGTTCAAATTCATATATATATATATATATATATATATATATATATATATATGAGTTAAAGTTCAAATGCACCTCAAATATAGATCTGAATCCCACAGGATGATAAATGAATAGGAAATAGGAAACATATATGAATCTAAAATGTTTCAGTTTTATTTTAACACTATCAGAGATAGAGAGAAAACTGTTTTCTCTCAATCTGTGAGGAAGCTTTAATAATACTGAAAAATATTAGATTTATATAGATTTATATACGTTTTCTATTTCAACTTTAACTCATATGTGTGTGTGGCAAATATATACAACAATTTTGAAACATTTCGTCGACAAACCGGCGTCATAAATAAAAACAATTTTATCTTTTTTTTTCTAAAGCTAGTCTAGATCATTTATTTATGTGTAAAAGTTAATGTATTTCCCATGTAAATCACGTAAATATAATAAATAATTAAAAAAAATAACCTCACCTGAAATTAGTGAAGTATCTAATTTCTATAGCGACGCAGATAACATAAAAATAAGGCAATCAGACGATTGACGTGAATTATGTTTCGTTTTACAATATAGATTTTGTTCTCGTGAAATAAAATTCCTTTTTTTTTTCTAATTGACGCCGGCCCTTCGGCGAAACTTATAAAAGTAACTTTTATTTTATTTCAAATTGTTTTATATACTTACTATTTCCGATTCATTCTCATCTTACCGCACAGATACAGGGACAAAAACACACGCATGCGCACACAAACGCGCGCACACACGCAGACACATAGACATCATTCACACTCCAAATATGAGAATGGAGAGCTAATGAAGAAAGGTTCAGTTGATCCGGAAATTTCATACTTGATCTTAACAGCAGTGATCCTAGGTGGCACCATCTTTGAGAAATTCCTGAAAACCATACCACGTACGCGTATTGACCTTGAGAGCAAAACTGGTTAGACGGAAGTTTTTAGAAGCAATCAATTAACACAGAGTCCTTAATTTTCGTAACTGAAGATTTGAACGTAATGTCGGTGTGTGCTCTGTACAAGAACATGTATGACAGAGTTGTGCCAGATATTACCGAGCTGTGCATATTATCATTGGACAGGTTTGCTCGAAAAATGAGTACGCACACACACAGACACACACAAAATAGATTTTGCATTTAGCATGAAGAAGACTGTCATTCCTGAATGTTGACTTCAATGTCAATATATATATATATATATATATATATATATATATATATATATATATATATATATGTGTGTGTGTGTGTGTGTGTGTGTGTGTGTGTGTGTGTGTGTGTGTGTGTGTGTCCCTTGATGCGAGATGTGTGATCGGAATGTTGATAGATCTTGCTAACTCCAATTCACACAGCATCCTGGGTAAGACGTTAAATTACATCCGCGTCCTGGGTAAGACGTTAAACTATATTCGCGTCCTGGGTAAGACGTTAGTCAGCGTCCGGCAGCGGGGCCTCTGATCGGGAGCACCACCTCTTACATGCTGGTGTTCCCAGGTCCGGCTGTTGGGGTCCCGGCTATGGGCAAGTGGTTAACTATGACCAGCAATACTTTTTTGATAAAAAATTATTACCAGCAATACAATTTTAAAGGAATATATTGCCAGAAACAGATTTTTGAAAAAAACAAAATGTTACCTGCAATAAAATTTTTTGTCAGCGTTGAGTGGCTCATTGAGGTTGGTATGCAGTAGAACAAAATAAACCAAACACATCTAAAGCAAAGAATACATATTCGATTCATACGAATCTATCCTAAAAATATTGTCGGCATTAAATAACCTATTGAGGTTGATATGCCATTAAGCAAAATAGACAAAACCAATCTAAACCAAAGAATACATATTCTATTTATACGAATCTATCCTAAAAATGTTGTCGGCATTAAATAACCTATTGAGGTTGATATGCCATTAAACAAAATAAACCAAACCAATCTAAACCAAATAATACATATTATATTTAGACGAATATATCCTAAATAATTTTGTCAGTATTAAATAACCCATTGAGGTTGATATGCCGTTAAACAAAATAAACCAAACCAAAGAATATATATTCTATTCATATGAATCTATCCTAAAAATTTTGTCGGCATTAAATAACCCATTGAGGTTGATATACCGTAAAACAAATAAAACAAACCGAACCAATTCACACAACTTGACCATCTATAGAGCGAGTAATATGAACGGTATCATCTAATTCGGTAGGTACAATTATAAAACAAATGATTGCTAAATTCCAATACTATATTGATTTCTATGATCCATCCTTGATCTTTCCAATTCTTTGGTTGCTGCGCGAGTCAGATATGATTGCTCCGGTTTTTTGGCAATCCTCTCAAAAATCAATGCGAATCTATGTAATTATTAAATAAAAAATGACACTCAATGAATAACTCAGTGACAATGATAATTTTAATGGTAATATCCGTTTCTTTATAACGAAATATTCAGCATTCATTGGCCAAGCAGTTTGTACAACTGTCGGCTGGAACTTATAAAATCTTTCTCGTAATACAATTTTACAGGAAAATAAGTTTCTCGCGTTCAGTAACTGGTGTTGCCATTTTCAGTTTTAATGGATTTTAATTTCTTCCTTTTATTTGAATTATTCTGGAACATCAACATCTTTATTGTATCATTATTTTGTCCAGATATCCGTTTTAGATATTGCTGCTTTTGAAAGTGATGTTTCCCCCACCTTATTTGCTACTGTTCTTTGCAATCCTTTAGCCCACAACGTCAAAGACGGATGTTCTTCACCAAGATCCCCAGGCTTCACTCGCTTAAAACCATTTTCAACTATTGATCTTAGAAATTGGTCGTGATTGTGTATAGCTGACAGTTTCTGAACAGATCTGGTATCATACATATGATGTATATTTAAAGCTACATGCTGCATAATTACCTATGATAATCTGTTTAATAATAAAATTAATATCATTTATCGATATAAGTTCAATTTTCTCCGGTGATTATAAGTATCCTACTGCCATCCGAATAAGTTAATTTCTTCAGTGTGTAATAACATGCAAAACGCTAATATAATTTGCAGATGACCATTTCTGCATATAAATAGCTTGCCGACCCCATAAATTTGGCTCATGTCAATACTTCAAATGACATTGATAGCTTTTAAATTCCGGGAACATAACTTAAATGGAAGTCATTTGTTTTTAAATATTAATTTATCTAATTATTCATTTATTAAGCAGTCACTTTAATTTAGTGAATTGTCGTGCAGGAGAATGTTTTTCGCTTGAACGACAGTTTTCATCTTTTATACATGTTTCAAGGTTGACCTTTAAGAATCCAATGCAGAGGAATCCATTTTAATGCCATCGTCCACCTTACAAGCTTCAACCAACTCATTATCGATCATTTCCCGCTCAACACTTTCACAAAATTCCTGGCGCCTTCATGACACATGTCTAACTTTTTCCTTCATGCGCCACACATTTCACCAGCCGTCAGGAATTTTCGGCGTCCTTTGAACAAGATGACTCGTTAATGTATGTGGTTTGACTCCAAAAAGGGGGCAATGTCTTGAATATGCTCTCTTTGGTAAACGCTTCAGCAAGCGGTATGGCGATATTTTAAGCAGACTTGTAGTCTTAGTGGCTTAGAATTACCGTTTACTCTTCTCCAATGTAGGCTTGTGAATCATAATTATCACTTCAGTCTCTATTCCCAAGACGAACGTCAGATCTCTGTATTATTTTTCAAACCACGCGGGTGAGTTTGTAACAAATGTGTCTATCTTACAATGATGTCTTAAAAGAATGTAACACTTTATAATAAATTCTGATTTTGAAGCATTTGTACAATTGTTACCATGTCATCAGCGTCCAAATATTTTGGAGGGCCTCGTCATCATTGATTCATGATTCTTATTGAGTGAAATTGGAATGTTGGTTGTAAAGTAATATCACCAAAATGGCTGCCATTTACTTAGTGTTGAGATCAACACATTTCTCGAGGCGTTTGCTCAAATCACGTTTGAAATTTGAATATATATAATAATTTAGTGTTAATTATGCAAATATTAACTGGTATCGAAGATATAACATACAATAGATATAACATGGGAATTTCAGTTTTTAATATATTTTGTCAGAAATGATTACAGTCATTTATTTAGCGTTGTGCGAATTTATTACATAAAATGGGAGTCTTTCATTATATTATACATACATATATGTATAATCAATATATAATGTTACATATACACTGATGTATTCTGGATCATGGAAAAATGTAGTAAGACTCAGTGGAATCGATTCCATAAGTAGTCGGAAATCCAAAGGAGAGATGTTGAAATATCCTGTCCGCATATTTAAGATAAGCAATATCGAGCCTGGTCAGTACTTAGATGGGTGACCGCATGGGAATACCAGGTGCTGTAAACTTAGATGTGCGGTTGGTCTAAAGGATAATGTATCGGCAGTATTAATCAGAGAGCCGAGTTTCAATTCCAGATGGATTCGTTATATTCTTACACGTTAATATCATTGAGAAATGTGCGAATCCAACTCTTCTCCCCCAGCTATGGATTAATTAGTTAAATTTCTATTACTAAATCATTATTACAGATTCGTGCTTTACTCAACCCATAAACAGTTGATAAGCCGAAAAAAGGAAAAAAATCAATATCTAAAACATTTGTGTCAATAGACTGAGATATCTCGTCACTTCAACGCACGATTTGGCTTAATTTGGCTGAACATAGTAGCCACACCTTCCTTCAAGCCTCCAGAATGCTTGTCAAACGAATTTTGGGCAAAAAAACTGAACAGTGCCTTGCTTGAATAAACCAACCTAGTTGGCGTATATGGAATCCGTCAAATATCCAGACGAAACAATAAAGTTTCGCAATCACCATTCAATAGAATATTTAGGCAAATCACCTTAACTAACATTACAACATTATCGAACCAACAAGTAGCTTTAAAGATGCTTATTGGACTGCATATTTTTATGGCCTTATACAGTTTTTGCCACACCCCAAGTCTTGTAATATACTGAGAAGGCCAGGGCCAAAATGGTCAGCGATTTTCCGGAGTGCCTCGTTGGCGTGATAATCTGACAGTTACGGATTGCCTTTGGGTTTAAGTTTTAAACTACGCGAATAGAATAGAAGGCCGCAAGAATTCTGAAGTGTCAATACGCCTCATACATTCGGTTATGAGAGAAAGACTATGACTACCTATGGTGGGACTCTGTGCCAGCGTGCCTCATGAGTTCCCAGAACGTTATTTCTCACATTGACTCTTAGAATCCAAGCTGCCAAAACACTTTCTAATAAAACGAATAGGAACAATGTCGTCCTTTTCCTTGATACCATTTCATTTAGTATTGTGGAAATAATTAGATAAATAAATAAATAAAAATAAATGAAACAAATGCCAAATTTTCACCCTCTCTAAAAATATACAGTAATAAAAATCGTCAGGCAAACAAAGCCATAGTTAGACCAACCAAACAACCAACCAACCAATTAGAAAGCTTTCGCAATCGGAGGCACGAAGCTACTGAGAAGCTAAACGAAAAATCAAACAAAATGAATGTCGATATATTCTTCGATGTTGCTGTTATCGTATCTTACCTAGGGACGAAATATAGTTGCACAACTAATTTTCGACCTGAAACATCTACACTTGACTGCTATAATTGAGAAATGTATAACTACCTTCACAGTACGTCGTTATGTAGTGATTACTGCATTTAGTTACATACACATAAACACATAAACACATACACACAGACACACACAGACACACACACACACATATATATATATATATATATATATATATATATATATATATATATATATATATACTGCTTCCCGAACTCTTTCTCTGCTCCGCTGTCTCACGTATCTGCCAAGACTTTTACACTTAAAAATATTGATACATAAATTTTCACCTTATTCTTCTGTATTATAATATTGATTTATATAAATTAGTTTTCAATACATTGTGAATTTTCTTTTAATTATTACACAAGGTCAATATAAAACTCATATCAACTGTACTGATATATGATGTAACAGACTTTGTCGTAAGTTAAACATCTCAACTATAACTGATAACATCTTAACCTCGATAATGTCATGATCATTGCACTGTGGGACAAAAATGTATACAAATTCATCAAATTCAGGGCCGTCATCGGACTCTTTAGATATTTATCCAGTAGAATTATTGTAGTTCAGTTAGAATGTATTTAAGAAAGAAAGATTTTTGGTTAGCAGCAATAAACTGCTACATGAATCGTCGAAAAGCTTACAAAAGTTAATGTGATTTAGATGAACGAACGGATGAAGATATTTAGCTTACCTGAGTGTCTTCTGAGAAACTGAGTGAACGAGAAAGGTTTTAAGGACAGGGACAAAATTAGTGTGTGGAAATGAAAATAAAAATTTTTTATACACCCACACCACCAAGGGGTGAGAGTTGGTATTTTTTTCTTTTTGCGTACGACGCATAAAAAATTGCCATAAGACTGAAAATGAAGCAGAGTCAGCGGAATTTCTAAGAGTAAAAGTGATAGAAATCAAGGGAATGCATTTGGTTGGATTGGTTTTGACATACCGGCCTTCTTCGCAAGCTTCAGGGGTATGGAATTTCAGGTCGATTGTTTGATTTAATACAATAATTTCTGTCAAACCGTGTATTGAATTTCGTTCTCAAGGGATTCTCCTCCAGCTCCTATCCCACGAACGCAGGTGTTCCCCAAGGTTCTATCCTAGGCCATACTCTGTTCCTTATCTTCATTAACAATCTTCCCGATGTCATAGGTTCCCAAGTAGGAATCTATGCGTATGACACTATCATTTACTCCTGCCTCACAAACAAATCTAGTGTTGCTGACAAAACTAACCTGGCCGTTTGTCTTGAAAAGGACCGCAAATCGGTTGTGGACAGGGACAGAAAATGCCAGGTTAAATTTAGTACCTCAAAGACAATAGGGCTCTCTTACCGCAGAGAACCATCCCTGCCTCCCCTTAGAATGTCTGACGTTCAACTCCTGTGGAACACCTCTTTGCGACTGCTCGGTCTCACATTGCCGTCTGACCTGGGATGGAACAAATACATTGAGTCAATAGCTTCGTCCACCGCAAGAAATGTTGGCTCCTTGTGCCGCGCCAGGAACTTCTTCTCGCCTGAAACAATCCTTCAAATCTACAAATCAACCATTCGCCCTTGAATAGAGTATTGTTGCCATATATCGTCTGGAGACCCTTCTGTTGTTTGTTTCAAGGTCCTTGATATCATTCAGAGAAGATATGCAATGTAATTGGCTCTGATCTGGTATCGTGTCTGCAGTCGCTCTCTCACAGACGTGCCATTCCCCGCCTCTGACTTTTTTTAAAAATACTTTCATGGTTTCTGCTCAGATCAGCTGCTTTCTCTGGTTCCCAGACTTCATGAATTTAAGCGAACTAAGATTGCATATTGCTCTCACACCTTTACTGTCCAAATTGTAGCCGTCTCTTCTACTCCAATAGCTTCATGTCTCGAATTTCTCGTCTGTGGAACTCCCTCCCCATTTCTTGTTTCCATGATAGCTATAATCTCAAACTATTCAAAATTAATGTCAATCGACGTCTCCAGATGCCTTGATCTATCCACTATCCTTCTCTTCCTCCTTTCCTCTATCACTCCTCTTTGCTCTCGCTCCAACTCTCTGTAACCCTTTGCGTGCTAATGTCTTCCCGCGTTGCTTGGGGTGAAATGCTTTAAAAAAGGGCAAATTTCTAACGTTTTTGTTAGTGGTACATTGAACAAGAAAGGAATCAAGACTTAAGGCTCCAGGTATTAATTCCGATGCAGAGCGATTCTTTGGCAGAAGTTGATAAGTACATGCTCTTCAGTCAGGTTCATTTTTTCTAGACCAGT
This sequence comes from Acanthosepion pharaonis, assembly GCA_903632075.3. Classification (NCBI taxonomy): domain Eukaryota; kingdom Metazoa; phylum Mollusca; class Cephalopoda; order Sepiida; family Sepiidae; genus Acanthosepion; species Acanthosepion pharaonis. Next base: position 142,898 of record CAHIKZ030000626.1, read on the forward strand.
TACCAAAATCAATCTATCAGTGGAAGCTTGTATAAAGTCAGGAAGAACGCATTAAAATATAATTAAAAAAATATATTCATGTATGTGGAATATTGTTCCAAGAAATACACTATTTTCTGTTCTATATACTTCAGACTTATATATATTTTGAAAATCATGCTGTATTTCGGTTGGTTACATAATAAAATAAGACACCGCCCCAAAAATTAGTAACATTATTATTGCTATATGGGCATGCATGAGAATCTTGGCGTGGTGTAATTATTGTCAAGCGTGTCTCGCTAGAAAAATTACGAGCGAGTAGTGATTTCGGACCTCAATGGGTGCCCCTTAATTTCGGTCTTTTTCTGCATCTAAGTTACGCTTAGAAAATCACTATATCATCAGGTATTATGAACAGAAGCGAATAAAATCCTTTATTTCTACTACATAACGAAATCTTGCATTTTTTGTTGTGGAAGAAATGATAAATTAATAGCCGTTTCCTTCCAAGCAAATATTTGGTATTTATTGATTGTGCATCCAGTACCGCTTATAGTTAAAATTTATAAAACATTTCACTTAAAACAAATTTCAGAAAACATTAGCTGTTATCGATCTTTCCAGTATTGATGTACATTTCTTCCTATCCTTTGAAGTTGTGTACATTTCTTCATATCATTGATGTACATTTCTTCCTATTCTTTGAAGTTGTGTACATTTCTTCATATCATTGATGTACATTTCTTCCTATCCTTTGAAGTTGTGTACATTTCTTCATATCATTGATGTACATTTCTTCCTATCCTTTGAAGTTATGTACATTTCTTCCTATCATTGATGTACATTTCTTCCTATCCTTTGAAGTTATGTACATTTCTTCATATCATTGATGTACATTTCTTCCTATCCTTTGAAGTTATGTACATTTCTTCATATCATTGATGTACATTTCTTCCTATCCTTTGAAGTTATGTACATTTTTCTTCATATCATTGATGTACATTTCTTCCTATCCTTTGAAGTTATGTACATTTCTTCATATCATTGATGTACATTTCTTCCTATCCTTTGAAGTTATGTACATTTTTCATATTACATTTCTTCCTATCCTTTTGATGTACATTTCTTCCTATCCTTTCATTGATGATTTCTTCCTATCCTTTGTTATGTACATTTCTTCCTATCATTGATGTACATTTCTTCCTATCCTTTGAAGTTATGTACATTTCTTCCTATCATTGATGTACATTTCTTCCTATTCTTTGAAGTTATGTACATTTCTTCATATCATTGATGTACATTTCTTCCTATCCTATCCTTTGAAGTTATGTACATTTCTTTTCTTCCTATCTTTGATGTACATTTCTTCATCCTTTGATGTACATTTCTTCCTATCCATTTTTGAAGTTATGTACATTTCTTCCTATCTTTGATGTACATTTTTCTTCCTTTATCCTTTGAATCCTTTTGTGTACATTTCTTCTATCTATCATTGATGTACATTTCTTCCTATCCTTTGAAGTTATGTACATTTCTTCATATCATTGATGTACATTTCTTCCTATTCTTTGACAGTTATGTACATTTCTTCCTATCTTTGATGTACATTTTCTTCCTATCCTTTGAAGTTATGTACATTTCTTCATATCATTGATGTACATTTCTTCCTATCCTTTGAAGTTATGTACATTTCTTCCATTTCTTTTGATGTACATTTCTTCCTATCCTTTAGTTGTTACATTTCTTCCATCATTTTTTCTTTATCCAGTTTCATTTCCTATCATTGATGTACATTTCTTCCTATCCTTTGAAGTTATGTACATTTCTTCCTATCTTTGATGTACATTTCTTCCTATCCTTTGAAGTTATGTACATTTCTTCATATCATTGATGTACATTTCTTCCTATCCTTTGAAGTTGTGTACATTTCTTCCTATCATTGATGTACATTTCTTCCTATCCTTTGAAGTTATGTACATTTCTTCCTATCATTGATGTACATTTCTTCCTATCCTTTGAAGTTATATACATTTCTTCATATCATTGATGTACATTTCTTCCTATCCTTTGTACATTTCTTGTATCATTTTACATTTCTTCCTATCCTTTGTGATGTACATTTCTTCCTATCATTGATGTATTTCTTCCTATCCTTTGAAGTTGTGTACATTTCTTCCTATCATTGATGTACATTTCATTTCCATTTATCCTTTGAAGTTATGTACATTTCTTCATATCATTGATGTACATTTCTTCCTATCCTTTGAAGTTAGTTATGTACATTTCTTCATATCATTGATGTACATTTCTTCCTATCCTTTGAAGTTATGTACATTTCTTCCTATCTTTGATGTACATTTCTTCCTATCCTTTGAAGTTGTGTACATTTCTTCCTATCATTGATGTACATTTCTTCCTATCCTTTGAAGTTATGTACATTTCTTCATATCATTGATGTACATTTCTTCCTATCCTTTGAAGTTATGTACATTTCTTCATATCATTGATGTACATTTCTTCCTATCCTTTGAAGTTATGTACATTTCTTTTCATTGATTATATCATTGATGTATCATTTCATTTCTTCCTATCCTTTGAAGTTATGTACATTTCTTCATATCATTGATGTACATTTCTTCCTTTATTCTTTGAAGTTATGTACATTTCTTCCTATCTTTGATGTACATTTCTTCCCTATCCTTTGAAGTACATTTCTTTATCATTGATGTACATTTCTTCCTATCATTGATGTACATTTCTTCCTATCCTTTGAAGTTATGTACATTTCTTCTTCATTTCTTCATTGAGTTGTACATTTCTTCCTATCCTTTGAATTTCTTGTACATTTCTTCCTATCATTGATGTACATTTCTTCCTATCCTTTGAAGTTATGTACATTTCTTCATATCATTGATGTACATTTCTTCCTATTCTTTGAAGTTATGTACATTTCTTCCTATCTTTGATGTACATTTCTTCCTATCCTATCCATTTTTGAATCTTTGTGTACATTTTTCTTCCATTTATCTATTTGATGTACATTTCTTCCTATCCTTTGAAGTTGTGTACATTTCTTCATATCATTGATGTACATTTCTTCCTATCCTTTGAAGTTATGTACATTTCTTCATATCATTGATGTACATTTCTTCCTATCCTTTGAAGTTATGTATCATTTTCATTTCCTATATCATTGATGTACATTTCTTCCTATCCTTTGAAGTTATGTACATTTCTTCATATCATTGATACATTTCTTCCATTTCTTCCTATCCTTTGAAGTTATGTACATTTCTTCATATCATTGATGTACATTTCTTCCTATCCTTTGAAGTTATGTACATTTCTTCATATCATTGATGTACATTTCTTCCTATCCTTTGAAGTTATGTACATTTCTTCATATCATTGATGTACATTTCTTCCTATTCTTTGAAGTTATGTACATTTCTTCCTATCTTTGATGTACATTTCTTCCTATCCTTTGAAGTTGTGTACATTTCTTCCTATCATTGATGTACATTTCTTCCTATCCTTTGAAGTTATGTACATTTCTTCATATCATTGATGTACATTTCTTCCTATCCTTTGAAGTTATGTACATTTCTTCATATCATTGATGTACATTTCTTCCTATCCTTTGAAGTACATTTCTTGTACATTTTCTTCATATCATTGATGTACATTTTTCTTCCTATTTCCTTTGAAGTTATGTACATTTCTTCCTATCTTTGATGTACATTTCTTCCTATCCTTTGAAGTTGTGTACATTTCTTCCTATCATTGATGTACATTTCTTCCTATCCTTTGAAGTTATGTACATTTCTTTTATGTACATTTCTTCCTATCATTGATGTACATTTCTTCCTATCCTTTGAAGTTGTTTACATTTCTTCATATCATTGATGTACATTTCTTCCTATCCTTTGAAGTTATGTACATTTCTTCCTATCATTGATGTACATTTCTTCCTATTCTTTGAAGTTATGTACATTTCTTTTCTTCCTATTCTTTGAAGTTATGTACATTTCTTCCTATCTTTGATGTACATTTCTTCCTATCCTTTGAAGTTGTGTACATTTCTTCCTATCATTGATGTACATTTCTTCCTATCCTTTGAAGTTGTGTACATTTCTTCATATCATTGATGTACATTTCTTCCTATCCTTTGATGTTGTGTGGAAAGATAATCCCTTGATTAAAACGCTATATTCTTTTCGAGTTACATGCAAAATCCATTTTAGTTGATTGCTGCCAATTAAATTGGTTTTCCTCAATTGATGTGATTTGATTTGTGTTATTTTGTAAAGTTCTTTGTGAATGCGTAGCGCCAGTCGACAATATACAATGATGACATGCATAATAAAATCTGACAGTATGCGTCATTGAAATATTTCTTTTAATAATGTATATATATTACAGTATGTCCTTTTATTATATCATATGTGTTAATTACTTTGAAAATCATTAAATCATGAGCTGTCTTTCGAAGAATGAGTTGATTTTACCCAACACGTTTATTTTACTCAACACTTAACCAGTGTTTTTCTTTTATTAATCCACGGTTTCTACATTAACAATATTTACCACGGAAATAAAATCAGTATATACATGCGTGCGTGTGCATTCGTGGTGTACATTGGATCATGAGAAATACATAATTCTGGGAGAATTAAATCAAATTTGTTCTGTATTATAATCCTACCTAATGTGAATATTTTTTAGGAAATGTATTCACAGATCAGCTGTCATATTGGTTCGGTAATTAACGTGGCTTGTTATTTTTCAACTGACTATGAAACTAAAACAGAAATCGACCTTTTCGAATAAATCTAGATAGGCGAACCTAAATTCGTAATACACCCTCTGAACCCTCGAGCTCACAAAGCATTGAAATGAAACGTTGAAATGTATTTTATGATCTTCACACGAAAAGAAAGTAATTAGATCTTTTCAATATTCGATTTTTTTCCAAAAAGGTTAATTGATACGAAATATAGCGATAAATACGCACGTTGATTCCAAGAAATTTGTCATGTTGAATTTTCGAGATTAACGGGAAACATCTGATGGATCCCAATTCCTAAGTAACGCTAGACGAGTAGACTTGAATTCTCTGTTAGCAGAGTTATTGTTCGGGCTTTCGACAATCATCAGTAATCATCATATTCATTAAAACATCAAAGGAGCGATACATTTCTGAATACGTTAAGTAAAAGTAACCCACCTGAAGAAATTTAACTCACCTGAGAGAAAATTAAATTACCTGAGAGAAAAGAAAATCAACTGAAAGAAAAGTAACACACCATTAACAGGATTGCAAATCTTTTTGTTTTCTGAATCTGTCAAGGTTTAAAACTTTTAGAAAAACTTTTACTGAACATGTTACTGCCAGGTGTCAAATGGCTACGCTTAAAGAGGATTTAAACTGTAATGAAAAAAACATCTTATATCTGATATTATTTACTAGAGATACCTGCTATATTGACATTTGTTTATGTCATTTCAAAACAGTAAAATTTTTAAAAACACACGCACACAAATTCATTACTTCCCTTGGTCGTCTAATGATCTATACAAATAAAATATTTATCTGAATTACTTCCCGATCAAAACGAACAGTTTAGTTATTCAGTTCCTTGCCACTTGTATTTCTTTGATTTCAGCCGTATTTGTTCAAGTCTTTTATGTGAGGCACTCAATACACTGTATCAATACTTTATCTCAGTGATTTTCACCGTGAACAATGCCCGGAGCCGCTCGAATTACAGAGCATCAGGGACATTTTATATCTGTAGGGATGACAACGTTTGGTTAACCATAGAATTGAACAGGTGAAGATTTTACTGATCGGGAAAGCATCATCTTGGGAGACAGTTCCACAAAGCAGCAGTTCGTGGGAAGAAGCTACTCGAGGGGAACTTACATCTCATCAATGGAATAGAAAGGAAATGAAGAAGGTTCGCTACAAAGATCGTAGTATGTAGCATCTCAACAGTGAATGCTAGATTGAGAGAATGAGTGAGAGAGAACGTGTGTGTGTGTGTGTGTGTGCGCGCGCGCGCGCGTGTGTGTGTGTTTGGTTTCTTTGTTTTGTTTTACGGCATATCAACCTCAATGGCTTATTTAATGCCGACAAAATTGTTATTGCTGGTAATATGTTTTTCTTCAAGAATCTGTTTCTGGGAATATTCTTCCTCGAAGAAATCTATAGCTGGTCATATTGTTTCCCAAAGAATGTATAAATGTTTGTATTGCTGGTATTTTTTTTAAATATTGCTGGTAATAATATTTCCTTCAAAAATTATTGCTGGCAATATTTTATTTATTACAAATTATTTCTGGTATTAAAACCTATTTTTACACAAGATTGGGTGTTAACTATTTGCCCATAGCTGGGGCTCTAACAGATGGTACCACCCCAGGTCCGGGTTAACCTGGGAATACAAGCAATTAAGAGGTGGTTCCACGCTCTTCAAAATCTCCTGATCAGAGGACTTGCTGTTGGATGTAGTTTATAATCTCACCCAGGACGCGGATGTAGTTTATCGATATACCAGGGACGAGCGCGCGTGCGCGTGTGTGTGTGTCTCTGTGTATGTGTATGTCTTCAGATAGTATTCAACAATGCAGTTTGGTTGTCAGATTCACACCTCATCGATCTTTAGACAAGGTTCACATTTTTGGAAATATTGCTTCAAAAGATCAATGAAAGGTCTGATATATTTAACGCCCAGGTAAACGTGGCTACATTACTGAAAACTATTCTGGAAAAAATGTTAAAAATATTTCTTGTAAAAGCACCCGCTTCTCATAGAGGTCATCGTTAAACAAAGGTTTAATTCGAATTTGGCAGTTGTGAAAGGCAATTAATTTGTCATGGCACCTATTTTTCCATATGTATGTGCATACACCCTTGTGCAAATTAAATGACAGAAATACGAATAATTCTGTTATTATTTACTTTTTCTTCGTACTTTTAAAATGAAACATTACCCAGTGCTCATGTTAGTACTTCGTATGTACATTCCTCTACGTCTTTCAATACAGATTGCCCACATATTCTCGATTGGATTTAAATCATGACAGTTTCCGGTCCAGTCTATGGTACTATAATTTTCTCAATGGTAAGACTTGCCAGTTTCTTTGTGCAGCATTATAATTTTAGTAAGCCTTCTTGGGGTAATGTCCATCACCGACAATGGTCATAGGACAACTAATCGACAGTCCAGACAGTAGTGTCTAGATGTGATAAAAATCATCATACACTCTCAAAATAGATTCATATTACTACACACAACTGCAAATGACCTAATCTGAGAAAGAAAGAGAAATTGATTATACCATGTCATTCTAGTCAATCTAAAACTGACCGTATGTTGAACGAAGAAAACTAAAGCGATTGTTTCAATTAATTTGTACAAGAGCGTAAATATGAAAGATTTAAAACTCTTTGAAAATCTAACAGAATAGTAAATTTAAAAGACAATCTGAAAAATTCTTCATTTGATAACTTTCGCTGATAAAATAGTGTCACCTGAAGAAGAAATTTATGTCAATATATATTTACACTGGCGAGACGGCGAGACAGATTCATGATTCATGTTAATCATATAAATGCTGAGTTATTTTTACTTTAACTTCATCGTATCTGAAACTGGATTTGACTAATTTAAAATGTTATTTATATATTCATTTATTTTATGTTTTGTACTATCCAGAATTGAGTAAACATCAATTTAGCAATAACAGGTGATAAATGAAGTAACCTGGTCATATATAAAATGCATTGATTTTGTCAGTCACGACACTTTCAACGGATCCTCGTCTGAATGAATTATGTCCATGTTTTTCTAATGTAGATCTGTTTGAAATAAAGTTATTTTTCTGATAATATTGTTTAATCAGCAAAACATTGTAAATTAAAAATATTGTCTATTTACCATAGATGTGAATTTGGCCAAGTATATGTGCTTCGATTTAATATCTTACCGAGGGACGATAAATTTGACAAAGTTCATTATTTGTATTATTAAAGCAAACTATCCACTTCAAATAATATAACATCTATTGGCATTGGAAAAGAAGTTCGTGGTCTTATGGTCTTAGGTTTTATAAACATGAGGATAGCTTTCAAACGCTTTTGTACTAAGATATGATTGTCAGTGTAAACTTATGTTTCTTGAATTGACTGAGATTTTTCTTACGTCTTTCCAACATTCCGGCTTTCATAGACCCCTTGTTGATATGCATTAGTATCATGACGTATGAACTAAGGCCCATATTGTGTTATGTATCCTTTCTCACGTTTAGTGGGCAGACCAGATTCTCTCGAAAATATGTTGCTGTTTTTTTTTTCAATTTAGATCTGTACCCATCTCTGCTACTTCTTGAACTCAGCGCTTTCTAGCATCACCTGGACGCTGTTGTTAATATCGAAGATATTTTTGTCATTGTAGACAGTGCACCACATATGTTAGGAATTATTTTAGATTGTGCGCAAAAGATATCTTACTCACTTTGATATTTTTATTTCTGTGAATCCATTTTCCCCGATATTTCTAAAAAACGATGTGTATTAATAACTGATAAATGTTCTCTTTGTTGTGCAATTGCTTTAGATCACTTCCCGTGGTGACTGATGGAATATGTTCCTTTAAAATCTATTCCAAGTTTTTCTTCCTACTATACATGCATACATACATACAAACATACATACACACATACGTATATTCATACATACATCGACACCTACATAGATACAAACTCACACATATATATGCACATACCTTTATATACATACATATATACGGATATATAAATATTTACTTATCTATATATATATATATATATATGTGTGTATATATATATATATATATATGTGTGTATATATATATATATATATATATATGTGTGTATATATATATATGTGTGTGTATATATATATATATATATATATATATATATATATATATATATATATATATATATATATATATATATATAAAAAATATTTCGTTGGATTGATGTGAGTTTGTGACCATGTGTTTAATGCTTTTGCGATCGTGAAGCCCAGGGTTACAAACTCACATAAATCCAACACTTTCCAATAATTACCGCCCATACATATATATATATATATATATATATATATATATATATATATATATATATATTAGGTTGGTGCAAAAATAATGTAGTTTTCTCACATATGTTACATTTATATATGATTTCTGAATTAATTCATTGATATATATATAGACATGTCATATATCATTTTGAAGCGCGTTTTTAGCTCTATCGAATCGTGTTATCCGTTACCGTTCTCAATCTCTTCATTCATTTTTTACAGGCTTTTCGACAGCATGGACAAAATTCAAATCCACACGATTTTCTTGTTCCGGTACAAACTAGGCCGAAAAGCTACCGAGACAGCTCGTGATATCAATGATGCGTTTGGCCCAGGAACCACTAACGAACGTGTGGCACAACGGTGGTTCAAGAAATTTCAAGAAATTTCGCAATGGTGACGAGAGCCACGAAGATGAAGACGGTCGCGGCCGGCCGACTGCGGTTGATAACGAACATTTGAAAGCCTTAATTGAAGCCGATCCTCGCAAAACCTCACGAGAAGTTGCTGTTGAACTCGAGGTCGATCACTCAACAGTCGTTCGCCATTTAAAGTAAATAGGGAAGTCAAAAAAGTTGGATAAATGGGTGCCGCATGAATTGAACGATAATAAAAAAAATGGTCGTTTTGAGGTGTCTTCTACGCTCCTTCTGCGCAACAAAAACGACCCATTTCTCGAACGGATTGTGACGTGTGATGAGAAGTGGATCCTCTACGACAACCGGCGACGTTCGGCACAGTGGTTGGATGCCGGAAGCTCCACAACACTTCCCGAAGCCGAAATTGCACCAAAAAAAGTTTATGGTGACTGTTTGGTGGTCTGCGGCCGGTCTCATCTATCACAGCTTCTTGAATCCGGGCGAAACGATTACGGCGGAGAAGTACTGCCGACAAATTGACGAAATGCACCAGAAGCTCCAACGTATGTGCCCGAGATTGGTCAATATGAAGAGACCAATTCTCCTCCATGACAACGTTCGCCCGCATGTTGCTCAACTGACCCTGCAGAAGCTGAACGAATTGGGCTACGAGATTCTGCCTCATCCGCCATATTCACCGGACTTCTAGCCCACCGATTATCACTTTTTCAAGCATCTCGACAACTTCCTGCGCGAAAAATGCTTCAAAAGCCGAGATGATGACGAATAGGTATTCAATGACTTCATCGCTTCCAGAACTACGGATTTCTATGCTAATGGTATAAATAAACTTGTTTCTCGTTGGCAAAAATGTGTCGATCCTAATGGTTCTTATTTGAATTAATAAAGTTTATTATGAAAGGAGTTATGATCTTTTTTTTGAAGTTGAACGTCAAAAACGACATTATTTTTGCACCAAACAATATATATATATATATATATATATATATATATATATATATATATATATATATATATATATATATATATACACACACATTTCACATATATAAAGAAATATAGTTGTAAGGTGTGCTATATTTATTGAATAAAGTACTCAGTATCAGAGATAGAGCACATGTAAATATAAATATAAAAGTGAACACTGAAGTCTACACGCAGAGGCGACAGACTGTTTCATGCTACACGCAATGGTCAGGCCTGACAATTTAGTCTAGCATGAAACAGCCTGTCACCTCTGAGTGTTTAATTCAATATTCACAATATATATATATATATACCAAAACCAACATAGTTTATAAATTCAAGTGCCCTTTGGGAGAGTGTATCTCCAACGAATTAAATAATAGTTATGTTGGTCACACCACAAACTCGCTTTCACGACGCTTGACACTACATCTTAATGAAAACTCTAACATTTTTAGGCATTTAAAACAACATGCCTGCCCCACACACACAATTCCGTAAAATACTTGTCGAAAACACAACTATACTTCGACATGAAAACAATAGACAAAAACTAAAAATACTTGAAGCATTATACATCAAACAGTTAAAACCCAACCTAAACAAAATCAACTATGGAATCTCTACAAATATTCTTAAATGTCTATAATTTCAATAATTGGTAACAGAAGCCATTGGTTATACCAATGGCTTTCCTTATTTCATTCTCCAATTCACTCTCGTGTAGTCATGTGTGACGTCATGAGATGCGGTGCGATTTTCGCTTCTAGCGTCTTATATGCGCGTGTTCATCGTTGCTTAGTGATCCACTATGTAAACATAACAATGACAGACTATATCATCACTGTCGTGTCCATATATTGTTTGATATGTTTGTATTTACATCTTTGATAATGGCTTGAGTAAGCCGAAAGCTTAGATTTTATTAAAAAATAATGGATAAATATTGTGAATTTCTTTTTTCGGTAAATGATAATGTTACCAAACTTATCAGAAGATACGAAAAAATTTTACATAAAATAAATAGACAACACTTGTCTATATTATTTAATGAAACGTGTATAAATATATATATATATATATATATATATATATATATATATATATATATATATATATATCCTAGAGTTCAGAAGGATGAGCTCAACCTAGGTAATTGGCCCCAAAAGTAGATACTTTTGTTTTTATTTTACTTAAGAGAACAGTAATATACATGGTTAAAATAAGTGCGGCATGATTGTTTAATAGAAATCTTAACATGACAAAAAGTAAAAAAGCATTAATTGATTAAATATTGCTATCGTTAAAATATCCTTTTTAGTCTTAAATGTTTGGAATTAGTTGTGAAAGTTTTTCAGAGATTAAATTTGATACAGTTTTTTTTTTTGATTGTAAGAGCTATTTTCCCTTGCTATTTCACATTTCTGTCAAGTTAATCCCATAATAATTCTGGGGGTTATTTCATTCATTTGAATTATAATGGATATATTCTTTCCTAAATTATAAGCAAAAATAAAGTTGTTGTGAGTTGGCAGAAACTAATAAAGTGGATAGAGTCCAATATGTTTTACGCAAGGTTTATTTAATATAAAATCCCCCCTCCTTTCTTAAGATTAAGCCAGGTAGGAATTATGGTAAAGTAAGCAAGAAGAAATACATTTTTAAGGGAACTTTATGCATTAATATCGTTATGTTTTATTATTATTGAATATATAATAAAAACCTTCAAGAAGTGAAAGCCTCTCTGGCCTGAAGTAAGATAATTTTGAAAACCGATTTTGGCCTATAGTAAATATATACTTTTCTTTCACTCTCTTTCTCCCTCTCACACCCCCACACACACACATATATATATATATATATATATATATGCATATATATATATATATATATATATATATATATATATATATATATATATATATATATATATATATATATATATATATATATATAAAGTAAAATAGAGGGACAAGTACTCTTTTTATTAATAGCCCTAATAGAAAATGATTTCATATTATTTGTGAGTTGCCTGGTAGAATATATTCGTTTAAATTTCATTTCACGGTTGTGTCCATATATATATATATATATATATATATATATATATATATACAGAGACAGAGTGATGATGATGATGATGATGATGATGATGATGATGATGACGATGATGATGATGATCGGAGGGGACATTTTTAATAATACCCTTACAGGAAATGATTTTCTATTTTTTCTCCGAATTAAAAAAAAGCCATATTCTTTGGAACATTTTATCAGTATAATGGTTTATTTCTGGGAATTTAAGTCTGTGTCTCGCTGCGAAATCATTCGGCGGTTGCGTATGCCAAAAGAAATTCAAGGCGAGCAGAAAGGAAAGTCGATGCGTCCGGATGGAAAAAAAAAAAAAAAAAACTTTTCCGAAATGGATTCATCTGAGATATAATTAAGTAAAAAGATATAAACTAAAATATAGTTGCTTTATGGATTGTTTAGTCCTGGTTAGTATTTTTTATTCTCAAGAAAATATTTCAGAAAATATTTGTTGCAAGCTGCGTAAAAAGAAAGTCCAAAAATATTGGATGATATTGAGAATGACATTGAAGCCTATATAAATAGATGTGATATTGCGAATAAAACCTGTGTGCGTCTATGTGAGTGCGTGCGTGTGTGTGTTGTTTAATTAAAAGCTGTTATATTGATGGTTGAAGAAAGCTCAGTAAGGAAGCTTGGAAGTTTATAAATATAGACAGTGTCGACTTAAAATTACACAGTGAATGTCAGTTTACCAGCACAGAGGGTCTTCAGATCATGTCACACAAAATGTTTTGAAGGTCCCCTAAATTTTGAGACTGATAGTCACCAATGTAATTTCTTATAGAACCACATGGTATCTATCTATCTATCTATCTATCTATCTGCACACACACACCTACAGCCACACACACACACACACACACAAACACACGCACTCTCGCACACACACACACACACACATATATATAACGAGAGATCGAATAAAAGAGTAACAGAAGAATATTACGATAGAAATATATGTGACGTCGTCCCCCCTGGTCGCAGCGTCGACTCTGTCGTTCGATCTCGTTCGCGGCGCCAACTGTGACGTGACGTGGACCAGGGTTCTGATCCTATGGTCACGACACCAGTTGTGACGTCTTTGCCGCGGCGTCAGCTGTTCGCTCCTCGCTGCTCCAAGTGTGACGTTCTAACCCTTTGGTTAGATGAATACCAGCCTCGTCGTTCCCAACTCGCCTCCAACGCCTGGTTACTAGGGTAACTGCACTGATCTCGGTCTGCCTACCCACGTTGTGATGAGATCTTAGACAGACGGGATCAAACAGGGATTGGGGCCGTATGCAAGCTGAGGTCAACAGGGGGTGATAACACACAAGAAAAAGAAAAAACTCACAAGGTCAAAAAATTATTGAAGAAAAAATAACAACTTTTTTATCTAAATGTTCGTTACACAAGATTATTCCTACCTCCCGACCCGTTTTGTGGACTGTGGCACCAAGCTTCTATCATACAACTTTAAGGCTTCGAGTTGCCTGCTCTCTAGAAATTTGCATTTCAGGGTGTGGATTGGTTTCGACACTGGACGCTGATCTCTACCTGTCGTTCACGGCTGATTTCTCTCGTCGTCCGTGGCTGTAACTAACTCTCTCCTCAGAGTCTGAACTATTGTTCACTCATCTCTGCCGTCAGTGCGCGAACTAACTTCTTCTCTTCGGCTTCGGTTGGGCGAATTTCTTCACTTCGACTTGGGTTGAACGAATTTCTCTTCTTAGGCCAAACGAACCGGCCTTTCTCGCCGCAAGGGGGACTAATGAACAGGGCCCTCCGTCCGCGCTGCAACTCCAACATCGTCCGAAGCGCAACTGCAACTTAACTTCTTCTTCCGAGGCGCAACCCCAACTTAACTTCTGCCTCTTCGGCTTGTCTTGCCCGCAAGGGGGCGAATGAACCGGGCCCGCGGCACAACTGCAACTGATTTCTGTCGGTTGGGGTCCTGCTTTTATTGAGGCAGTCAAAAACTGGGGTGGTTCTGTCGGCGTCAGGGTTTTCTTGATAATTCTAAAGACGTATTATTTCTGATTAGGGATTTTCCATTATCGGTAACTTACTTTCACTCCTACTTCCTTACTGTGCCTCTGGGGGGAGGCGTATACCCTCCTCCCTCGCACATCATGTGACCGCTCTCGGCCAATGAGACTCTAGTCGGGTGTCTCTCCTCCTCCCTCATGTATCATGTGACTGTCCTCGGCTAATGAGACTCTGGTCGGTATCTTTCCTCCTTCCTTCGTGACGTCTCTAATCAGGGGCGTGTACAGTCCGTGGCTTTGTTCTGGGGAAAAACACCTTGCTTAAAAAAACAAAATTTAAATTTGCCCTTTTCGTATGTGATCGAATGACGCTATCGGTTTCTTTTACACGTGGTATCTGTCAAAACAGCCTATCGCTAATTGGATGCGATCTAAGAAAGGAATTCTCCTAGATTGCGTGGCGTTCTCGCGAGCTAATACAAATATTTCACCTTTTTCTTTCGCTCGGAGCTTGTTAACAAAAATCTTAATTATCTCAAAAAGCATTTTCTACATCACCTTGTGTGGTCCTCCTTTCAATTCTGGAATCGTCTGGGTTCTTGTATTAATGCTTTGTTTTCATATCCTTAGATACACTTCCCCATCTGTCACCTATCATCTCAATGACATCCTTTTCATTTGTTACTTATCAATATTTTTTTTATTATTGTCCCTAAAATTTTATTTCTTCAGCCAAATTGATAACAACTCCCATCTTTCGTGGACACCGAAAGTAGGTCATGGGCTTGGCCTAATATTTTTGACATCTGATATGTGCCAGTCGAGCGTGTGTGTGTTCGCTCATGACCTGGTTTGCGTATTATTTATTTTTCTCTTTCTTTTTCTTTTTTTTTTCATTGTCTCTAAACTCTATTTCTTCAACCAAATATAACAAAGTTCCATTTTTTCGTGGATTTCGGTCAGGTACTTTGACCTAGATATCTTTTGACACCTGTTATGTGTCAGCTGAGCGTGTGTGCTTATGACCGGGTTTTGTACCATCTATTTCTCTTTCTTTTTTTCCTTCTTCCTCCTTTCTTTCTTTCTTTCAGATCGCCTAAACGCAATTAGAGAATTATTCTCAACTCCGAAATATTTTTCATCTCTAAATAACTATCAAATGGTTAACAAAATGAAAAAAATAAATCATATATTTATGAATATCTCTTTTCAGTTTTCCAATTATGCATGGTGCCACATATATATATATATATATATATATATTTCTATCGTAATATTCTTCTTTTTTACTATATATATATATATATATATATATATATATATATATATAGATTAAATGAACAATATATTTGTAAACTTTTAAAATCCAACTGCACCAACACAAAGCTTGCCAAATGAAAGCGGATAGATAGATAGATAGATAGATAGATAAACAATCAATATTTTGTTAAATCCTGAAAATGCAACACCACCAACAAAATTAATGCCATGGGAAGACACTTAGCTTGATATATTGGTAGATATAATCAGTGCACACACACACACACACACACACACACATATATATATATATATATATATATATATATATATATAAACTGTTTATATCTACCAATATATCAAGCTCAGTGTCACATGGCATTAATTTTGTTGGTCATGTTGCATATATATATATATATATATATATATATATATATATATATATATATGCCATGTATACTGAGCAGCATTTCTTCATAAAAATAGCAACTGTTTAACAATATAATTGTATACATTTGTGTGGATGTGTATGTGTATGTATAAACGTATGTCTCCGAGGCTCAAATGACAGATGAGGTATATGTGAAAACGGACTGATTAATGAATACTGTGATGAATGAATTGCGAGAGTCATGTGTGTTGGTATATAGGTAGAAAGTTCTATAGATATATAGACAAAAATGACTTTCTAGCACTAAGATCACTATATAAGACCGAAGGAATGGAATTACGCTGAGAGTACAATCTTGTCATAATTTACAATACACTTATATAAAATGCCTGCATAAATGACCGACAGTTATATCTGTAAAAGAAGAATAATAGTAACTAAAATTTGTTGCTAGGAAACGAGCTATATACAGACTAGAATGTGAACTAGTGGAAAACAATGTACAAGTACGACGCACGGCTGAAAAGTTCATAGGCTGACGAAGATACTTTGATGGAATCTGATCAAAAGTGGATTTTTTTCAACATAGTCCCACTTACGGTCCACACACTCCTTCCATTGGTTTTGCAGTGCTTGGAAACCATTGATGAAGAAGTGTTCTTCCCGTTAGTCAGGAAAGTCCTCAACATTAGACAGGACGTCATCAATACTGCGATATTTGTTCCCAACCAACTGTTTGTTTGTTTTTTTTATTTGGAGAACAGATGATAATCAGATTGAGCCAAATCAGGAGAATGAGCAGTTTGATCAGTCTGTTGAAATCCACGGTCATGCACGCATCCATTGAAACCAGGAACTTGTGGATTGGAACAATATCCTGATAAACAAGACAATTTTCCTCAGTTTTCTTAGGCGTATGATCTTGTTAGCATTTCATATCTGCTTCAGCAAGATGGCACAGTACTCTTCACTGATGGTGTGGACCCTTTGAAGATAGTCAATAAAAAGGCCTTTTGCATACCAAAAACTAAGGCTATCAACTTCCCTGCAGATAAAACAAACTTGGACTTCTTTGAAGCAGAGGGGTATGAGTGTTTCCCCTGCTTGGATTGATTTTTTGTGTTTGGCTCAGAGTGACGAACCCAACACCCATCCCAGGTTAGGACATATTCAAGGAAAACATTTGTATCTGTATCAGTGTCAGATTTTGCCATGATGTAATCTGACTGGGGACGCTTTAGATCAGGTGTCTGAAGAAATGTCACTCAGAAGGTACCAATTTCATTGTGCAGAAAATTCTCTACACTCGAACGGGATATGCTAGTAGCATCTCCTGGGGAACATTCCCATTGTTTTAATCGCTGGTGGCAATTTCAGGACGTCCAGACCTTAAGTCATATTCAAGTCTCTCCTTTCCTCTCCTAAATTCTGCTATCCACTTTTGTACTGTTGATGCAGTTGGAGTGTTCTCATCTAATGTAGCAACCAGGTCGGCATAAATGACTTTGGGGTTTTCTTTATTGTTTCGGGCGTTGTTCCCTACCCCGGTCTTCCTCGGGCGTATATCGACCTGAATAACCGAGATGGAATTCTGAATTTAACTCTATATGTAATCTACAGGGTAGTCCGAAAGTCTTTTTATCCCTACAAAATATGGCGTATTATAAAGGAGAGCATTTCACATGAATGATACCAGAATATCCATCAATTTAAGGGCGCCGTTAAGAGAGCATTTGCAACAATTAACAAAGCACAGCTTCGTAAAATATCACACAAAACTTGGCGCCGCGTCATTTTGTGAAAGAAAATGGCGGTGTTCATACAGACCTTCTCGTTGAGTGATAGCGTCAATGAAAGTGAATAAACTGAATCCAGTGCATGTGCTTTGTATTACTTGTTCTTCTAAAGTTCTCATTGCGAATGTGTTAGGTGGGAGGGGACAAGGTTTTCGGAGTACTCTCTACAGAGATAGACTTTTTTCGTTTCACTGCTCATGCATACGGATATCATCGAGTTCTTATTTTATTTAGTACTGTTCAGTTATTTCTCGTCTGTTTTTCCTGAGTACAAGTACACAATGCCCGGCCCTGGGATTAAACTTGCAACCACAACATCACCAGATTAACAAAAAAACGCTTACACCCACTCGGATATTATTGTAAAACAGAACAATTAAACATATTAAACCATTCGCTTTCACACTTCATGTCTTTTCTGGTGCCATTATTTTGTATTTTATCCAAACATAATTTCATTCTGCTTAAGATTATAACGAAACGCGGTACTAGATTGGCAGCAAGGTTTCATCGTTTTAAAATTGAAATGGCTAGATGTAACCGTAAGTTCTATGGTAACAGTTTCTTCTCTTACACTTCTCGCTTGTGGAAGTTCTTGCTTCCCAGTCAACTTTGATCTTCAAAAATTTAAATTTAATGTCAATCGTTATTTTCTGTCTTAATTCCCATTCTTTTATTTTTCCCGCCTCTTTAGTAGTGATTTTTTTTTACATATTCACTCACAGTTAATAATCCTTTGATTGTTAGTAGCTTTATAGCCATGCTTGTTGTGAAATTATTTACAAAAAATGACTATATATACCACATTCTTTTTCTCGGCAGCATGTTCTTTTTATTCGTATGGTCCTTATTTTATATCAGTGTAAATGAAAATGGCCGAAAGACAAAGTTTAAACATTGAATGAAACAGGAATAGAATACTGGTTTTTGTTGGCTACATCTTACCCTGTTTAATTGTCATTGCAAACATACAGATAATGATTTCATAAAATACAATAATTAAACATCTAAAAGACATCTGCATTCTCACTGTGAGTGTTTTCTTGTTTCTTATTCTTTACTTTTTCCAAATTCTACATTTATGTTTACGGCCATATCTATCTTATTCCCCAACTTTCCAGCTCCTCTTTGCCTTGTTTACGACTATCAAGTTTGATCTTCTCGTTTTGGTTCCAAGATCTCCTCCAGATGGCAATGTCTCCACAAAAAAGAACGGAATAATTTATTTTTTGCTATAGCCCCAGGTTGCTACTGAAGCCATTTGTTTACGTGGTCGAGCTAAATACCTTTCAAAGATCTCTGTGTAGCATCTCCATTTTCTGTCGCTCCAATTTTATATACTTTTTAGCGTGATTCTTTTGTAGTTTTATCTTCTTTTTTTCCAAAGCGGTTGCATTTGATATTTTGTTTACTGGATTTAATCTATTTTTCACGTCGATGTCAACGTTCCTGCTGCATTTGTTTTGGGCTCTGACAATAAGGAGATTGCCTACTTCAATTCATGTGTCTTGTGTGCTTTTTCAAATCTCTGCGGTTAGTTTTCCACCATTTTCTTTGCTTATTTGATGCCTAACTATTCCATCGTTTGTCGCATTCTAGACTTTTCTTTCTTTGTTTACTTCATTTTAAGGATATTTTCCCGGGCTCCTGTCAATCTGGGTACTCTCCTACATGATGACGAATCGCCGACTTCAATATTTGTTTTTTGATGAGATATTTAGCAGTGATATATATAAGAATATCTTTGTATTCCAGCATACAGAACGTTTTATTTCTATATCCAGAATGTTCATGTTCGTTGTAATAATCACAAAGTTTCGGTCATTCAGTTATCTGTCGTCGTACATCCAAAAGTTTAAAAATTGAAGTTTCCTATAGTCCCAGGTTGCTAGCGAAACCATTTGTTTACGTGGTCGAACTAAATTCCTTTCAAAGAGTTCTGTGTAGCATCTGTATTTTCTGTCGCTCTAAATTTTGTATGCTTTTTAGCGTGCTTTTTCTTATTTACTTTTGTAGTTTAGTTATTATTTATAGCCTTGCTTGGTGTGAAATTATCTGAACAGAAAACTCCCTTGATCTCTTTCCACATTCCAAGCTTGTGTGCGATATCATATCAGTCAGAATTCAATTCTTCCTGTTTTTTTTTCTTTTATTTTTCTTCAGTTGTCTGTCATCGTACTCGCTACTGAGAATTTTGGACCACATTACATTCAATCCATGTTTAGGGGATATTTCTGATTAGTGAATACCCACCATTTATAAACACATTTGTGTCGGTTTCCGTTTCTTTTACTAAGCCAGGATATGCGACTTTGATCACTACGAAATCTTGCGTCTCTACAGAAATACATTAGTGAAACTGGAGATGGAAATTTAAGGTATGTACTCAGGTGTGGAGGTCCCATGAGTATACTGACACAGGAGTAACTGTTGGATTATCCTGGTTCATGTGATGTGTTCTTATTTTTAATAACTTTTATTTTTTAATAAGGGCTATCCAGATGCTCTTATCACTACGCTATACTGAGTAGGAGGCAACAGCTTAAAATGTGCACTGAATATTATCCTGTGTGTTATCCTCTGTATTTTATACTGACGTCATTCCAAAGACGTTGTAAACCAAATAATTGCCTACTTATATGAGGAAATTTTCATTTGATAGCCAGTAACGAAATTCCACGAGTTTACTCAGTAGGATGACATTTTATCTGAAGAAACTGCCGAAACGTTGTGGGTTTAGCCACAAAGTAGAATATGCTGGACAAGGTAATAAAGACATGCCGGATGACTGATAAGTAACTCCCCAATTTAAATTGCTTATAATTTATTAACTATAAGTTTTACAGGAAATAGCGTTTGGCATGAGGTTTTATTTAAAATTCGATACGGGCAACAGAACTATTGTGGTATGGAAGACATAACTTCTTGTATTCGCCTGTGAATTTCTTCCAGTCTTGAAGAAATACCAGGGGCTTGTGTACTGGCTTGGTTTAGTAAACTTGCTCCTTTAAACAACCCATTGAAAAAAAAATCCGCAGGGTGTTAGGTCAGGATTTGTCTTTGGAAACTTGTACGAAAAATAGTAATCTTCGTTCAACCTGTATATGATTCCTCATATTAATATGCAAATAAAAACAAAATCATAGATTCAATAAAAGTGTTTCTTATTTTCATTTTTCCTTCAATAATAATAATAATGTAATTAGAATATTAACGATTTCATTATAAGTAAACATTCGACATGTGAGCCTCACTCATTTGAAGCCAGAATCCCATTCTCTTAAAAGGTTTTTTTTCAGTAATATAGGTTTCTTAAGTGAAATAGTTCTTTTAAATATTGATGGGAGATTCCCTTTTTAACATTTTGCTTGAAATAGTGTTGATTATATCATTATTTCATCTTCAACTTATATATGATGTCCCATCTAATTGTAGCTTCAAGCGATTTTGTTCGTGATATTTGGTAAAGGTATTTGGGAATATGTAGCGCCAGTCCTCGAAGGTCGTATACGTATGATCCTCGCGAAAACTACGGTCTGCATTGATCTGGGAAAGCAGTTGCATAGAACTCATATATTCCATATATATTAACGACTATGGTGCTATGCATGTCATCCACATGACATCTCGATCTGGTTAAGTCCTTTTAAGAGCATAAGTCCCTAACCATATATGCAGCCTATTCTATGTTCAATGACTTTATCTTCTATGCTGTTTTTTTTATAAGGCCCTATTGAAAATAACATTAACATGATACTATGAAAGAAAAAATGAAAAAATAAACAGGCAGAATTTGAAACTTAGATGATCTACCAGATATTGTGGCATGGCTATTATTGAGGACATTCGAGATTTAAAGTAATCGGTCAGGTTTCAATATCATATGCAAATATAACAACATGCAAATATGTGAGATATGTCTAATTATAAATGTTCGAATTTGATATCAACATTGAAAATAAAAATATTAAATTATTCTAGGGATTTGAAATGAATTCATGCCACGCAATAAAAACAGTATCTAGCTGTCTGGACCAAACAATAGCGCTTCTCTGAATATTGATATTTATATATGGAGTATTATCCTCTTCGTTGGCACAAACTGTCTCCTTTTGAGCCCTCCGATCATGGCTGGGAGCTGTTGATTCAAGTAACATTTAGGTGTTCATAGTTGATATAGGAATGACCTTAAACAGAAAATCATAATTTTTCAAGAAATGAAACTCATGATAAGCATTTGCCAAAGAGAAACTTTGATCTGTCATTGGAGAATCTATCAGCGTTATAACCTACACTGAATCTATTATAAAATTCAATATGTGGAATTAATAAATGCTGAACACTTCAAATACATTGGCGGATGGATCAGCTATAACAAATTAAGTACAGAAAAAAAATAAATTGATCATAAAAAGTGTATTACAAATGTATTTTCAGCCAACAAAGTAAATTGCTACGAAACAAAAACATCAAGCTGTTAATTCGAGTCATGTTTTCGTCAGATCGAGGCTTATATATGGATGTCATGCATGACAGCAAACCGTTCAGAAGTGTCTAAACTCTTAACTGTATACGACCGTTTTCTAAGCACAATGTTGAGAAAAGTCTTTGAGCGAGTAAATCCTAAGTGTGTTGACACAGTTGATCTTTCTTTGAACATTGTGAAATGTCGCTTCAGAAACGCAAACAAATAATAGAAACCACAACAAGTGAGTATTAACAGCATCACTATCAACAAAAATCGTTGGAACATGTGACTCATGAACACAATAATAACATTATCAAGATATCCTCATTCCATATCACATCAAAGAGAAGATTAGGAAGGAAATCACCATCAATACTGTACTGGAGAAAATTGTTTTCCATAAATAAGTGTTTTAAAAGAAAGATTTTATTAAAATTTCAAACAAAAGCAGTACTGGCTGTTCGGTCGATGAAGGGTATTTTTTTCTATGTCTATCATTAGACTTAAAATTCAGAACCTTTATGCAGAGCTAAAGGGATTTTTTTTTTTACTGGCTCACATGACTACTTCTTATTTATTACATTTTAGTTAATTCCCATGTGATCGGTAAAGGCATGGATCCATCTTGTCCACTTTATAAGCTAAATATAATTTTTCATTCGTTTTCTACGGTTTTATCTACAAATTGACAAGGTATTTAATGGCAGAAAAGATTCTAATATTTTTTCGATAATAGTGATTTAGTGATATAAGTTTAATTAATTAAACCGTCGCTGGTAGGGAGAGTGGTTTCCTGTAAGTGAATATCACGAACAGAACTGGTACTGGAACTCGACTCTTCGATTCAGTATACTGAGCAATTATCCAATATATCAGTCGCACATCCAAGCTTAAATCGCCATGTCGGCGGCGGCTTCAGAATACGCCAACTGCACCTCTGTGAGGAGTAAACCCTCCCTCTACACACCAAAAGCGGCGTCCTGGGTAAAACGATGAACTAAATCCGACAGCAAGGCCTTTGATCAGGAAGTTTTCAGTAGCGTTGAACCAACTTTTATTTGCTGGTGTCCCAACTTCCACCTTGAACCGGGGTGGTAGCACATGTTAGTGTTCCGTCTAGGGTCAAATAGTTAACCCCTATTCTGGGGGTCAAAACACCTTAAAAGTGTTAAAATAGGTTTTAGTTCCAGCAATACATTTTTGTAAAAAAATTTTATCAGCAAAAAATTTTGAAGAAAAAAAATATTATTACCAGCAAATTTAAATGCGAATTGCGCGCAAAATAAATATAGAAAAACTACTAAGATCGGCTGTGTATACGAAGAAAGGAATGTCGGATTAAGATAAATTAATTTTATTATTTCTAAATTCTTTTTGTACATAGGACGCTGAAGGTAAAAACCGAAGTCTTAAAAGTCCTCTACAGGTGCTAGACTAAAATTCGCTAGTTTTAAAATTAAATCAATATTATAAGTGATAACTGCGACAGATTTAAAGAGAAATAGCTAACTCCGTGTAAAAAAACCCACTCGCTTTGAACCCTGAAATTAAAAAAAAAAACATCAATTATATTTGGAGCAAATTGGAATTTATAAAAGAACTGAACTTGTCCATAACAGAGATTCACTGATGTCGGCATCGGTAACGAAAAAGACGATATATATTTAAGATTTACTGTCAACCGCTCCTCTGTGACATCCATTAGACAACTCATGTGATTCTATATCTTATATGAATATGAGAGATATTTTTAATATAAATTTGGAGATTTGTTTTTAACAAATGGCAAAGAAGTTGCGCATAAACGATACCTGTCAGGTATTAGCCAATAGTCAGCGTGGATCTGGGACTGAGTGATCTATATAACACCAGACCAGACCACACACACGCTCACACACACACATACATACATACATATATATATATATATATATATATATATATATATATTCATTGCATAAAATTTGTGTGCGTGCTTATTTAGCTATTGTTTATGTCTACTACGAGATTGGCGGAATTATTATTATTATTATTATTATTTTTATTTTCTTTGATTTTTGGCGTTTACACATTTCTTTCCGTGTCCCGCCCAGGGACCTAAGGTTAGAAATGGCATCATGACACTTTCCACTACCAAAAAAAAAAAAAAAATACATAGATAAAGCTCTTCGTAAAATGTGGGCTGTACTTGTCAGAATTATTATTGTATCTCTTTGAGGCATGAACTTCCAGGAATCCCTTCAATTAGTCTACTGGAATCTTTTCCAACCATTTCTAGGGCTCCAACTCGAACAGGTATTGTTGATGTTCCCATGTGCCACATTTTTGAGATTTCTATTTCAAGGTCCTTGTATTTTGACAGCGTTTTAAATATCTTCAAAGATACATTGCTCTTCTGCAGGGACTGCCATATCAATAAGGAGGCACTTTTTTGGTGTTTGTGGTCTTTAATAACAATGTCTGGGCGGTTGGCTTTGATTGTTCTGTCAGTGTGTATTGTGTAGTCCCATAAAATTATAACAGGTCCTATCTCCGTAACCGGGTCTGGGTGGTGTTCATACCAGTTCCTTTGAGTTTCCTTCCCGTAGAAGTTGCAAATTTTCCAGTGCAGATATTGGCCCACTCTGTCATGCCGGGTTTTATATTCAGTGGGTGCCAATATCGTGCAATCGGATAGAAGATGATCAATTGTTTCTTGATATTTATCACAGATTATCAATTATTATAATAATTATTATCATTATTATTATTATTATTGTTATTATTATTGCGTGAGGTGATGAGAAATATACAAACAACAGCATGAATGGCAGTCTGATATTTGTATACAACGTACATGCATCAAATCAAATGTGCGCGATATGGCAACAATTTTTGATAAAAATGGCGCATAAGCTTAGCTTCAAGTTTGTCACATTACGCCTACTTATGAAAATAGATATACAGTACATAAGCCCATGAAATACATATACATTTGGTTAAGCAAATGTTAGGCCCGCAACAGGATATTTATTTTAACCCATTTGAAAACGCTAATACAAATCGTGTACTTGCTAAAAGCTCTAATCAATTAAGTCCCAAAGCCATGAAAGAAAAAATATTTCAGGATTCAGAGAGATTATTATTATTATTATTATTATTATTTTATGATATCCGGTTAGATGTTTCGGCCGTGTGATGATGCTTATATTTTTGTGCCTAGACGTAGCTAAGTGAGACATAACTTTCCTGAGCACATATGTATTTTTTAAAACACTGATACTACTTGCGCTCTCCCAGTGAAGTCTGTTATCTTCAAGAATTCTTGCGAGATATAAATTTTTTGGAAAAGTCTGCGAGGACGCCAAACACAAAAAGGGGTAAAACTGCATATTTTCCCTGTCATTTTCCGGCACCCATCTATATTTTGTCTTATCTACCATCACGAAGTTCTCATCCAAAGTCGCAGCAACATCTGTCAGGATTCAATTATGACTGCTTTTGTGCGCTAGTGCGATATCAAGGTGATTGTTACACAACTGCTTATCAGTTAAGATAGTCGTATCCCATACGAACCTTAGGTGCGCATTATTGGGTACTGATTGTAGCTATTATCATCACCATCATTATTATCATCATCATCATCATTATTATTATACTTTTAAGCGTCAAACTGTAGATAACGATTACTTTGCTTACTAAGAATATTTGTCTTAGATAAACTAGAGGTCTGTCTATTATCTATATCTATAGCCTTCTCTCTCTCTCTCTCTCTCTCTCTATATATATATATATATATATATATATATATATATATATATATATATATATATATATATATATATATATATATATATATATATATATATATATATGACAAAAAAGGTTTACTGTATGCTATATTTACCGGCAAATGTGATCTGTGGTTTGAAGATTCCAAGTGCAAGAACATTGTAAACACACAGTGATGACCTCAATGTCCATTCACACACATACGCACAAACGAAAACACACACATACGCACAAACGAACACACACACACACAAAATATATATATATATATATATATATATATAATATATATAAAATATGTATGCGTGTGTGTGTGCATAGATAGATATATCGATAGCAGATAGATAGATAGATAGAGAGAGAGAGAGAGAGAGAGAGAGAGAGAGAGAGAAACTATGTCGACAGAAAAATGAACTCTGCACATTGATTGCCCATTTCATAATACAAGCGATAATCTGATCATGCTCCAGCTTCGACCAAGAATTTTCTGGTCCTTTCCTTATGGCATTTTAAGTTAGAAGCCCACAAATAAACTTTAATGTGTTGGGTTTTCAGATTTATTCTTTTATCTTTCTCTTTGAATCGTGGATTCCCCAAAAATAAATGAGGACATGTCGACAAATCTTGTTCTACAAATGCTAGATCCATAGGACATTTTTGCCCAGTATCTGTCCTTTGTATTTTACTATAAATATCCTTTCTAATTGATCCTATTTGAAATAATCTTACTTTCTGATGATATGATATTTTAAGTATTCACAGGTAGAACAACATTTCATTCGGTACAAGTCTATTAATTATCTGTGTCTAATATTGAACGGTTACATTGAAACTTAAGCATTGTACAGCGGTCCAGTATACCTGTCTTCATTGTAATGATGTTTTAGAATCTCTTAAAGCTAAAACAATGACATAGTTGTGATATAAACAATGACAAAAGATTGTTAAATAAAAATGAATAATGGATGTTATGGTTTGGAAAAGAAATCTTGGAAAGCCTGAACATTAATTTGGGCAGAAATAAATGGCAGGGGCGACAGTAGATAATTCCCAACTACTTCACCCATGAGCACCGTCAATAAATCTTTCAACCAGTACACATTGAAAACTGCTGAATCAAAACCGACCCTTGAGTTCTGGAATCTAAGAGCTTGTTTTCATTGTAAAGTCGTGTCGGAAGATATCTTCCATTTTTACATGCATTGGGAAAATCGAGGTGGGGTGGTATCAAATTATTTACGCGTTGGGAACGCAAAGAATGGAGACATCATGGTGAATGGTGTGAATAAAAACAATACTGGTGAACAGACAAGCTGTGCAGTTGGTAAGTTCCTTTCTCAGGCGAATAAAGACCTTTATTTTTATATTATTTTGTTATGGTGGAGTAGACAGCCACGAGACCCGGTGGTTGGAAGATTTCACAATATCGTCAGCCATTAATGGTTTATTGGTTTGAGATTACCTGGCGCGCCATTCAGACCTTCTAGTTAATAAGCAGAAGGCGTCAGCTCGCCAATATCTATTCCTTTCTTACTTGTCTATTGTCTGGAGGGAGATATTTACTGTGGCATCATTTCCTTCAAATGTAGATACTGCATTACTTTCACAACACAATGTATAATGATTCTTTCAAGAGTCTCCCATTGTTTATACATATGTATATCCACACACACACGCGCGAGGGCATACACACACAGACATATATATATATATATATATATATATATATATATATATTGTTCATTTCACCACAAACAAGGCGGTAATACCACTAAGACGCACTGTGCTATAGGAGTGAAAAAGAATGTTTAAACTATTTACATGATTCGGACTATTCTCTTCATCTTTGTCAGCATATTTATTACAACGTTTCGGCTCCGGTCTTCTTCAGGTGGCTGGAATGTCGAACTGAGCCCTTCATTTCGCTCAGTAGAGTAGACTGTTCTAGTTTCACGTGACTTATTCGACATTCCAACCACCTGAAGAAAGCCGTGGCGTACAACAGCCGAAACGTTGTAATAAATATGGCGACAAAGATGAGAACACTAGTCCGAATAATGTAAATATTGTACATAAACCACATCTCAGAAATATAGATAGAACCTAAAAGGAACTTGTTGGTCAGAAAGATGAGCGACCTTCTCTACCCTAATTGTGGAACATGGACTTGTCCATCTTCTATAAGAAATAGGTCTGCATATACGAACCGTCTTCGCAAATTGGGTCGGTTCGGTCAGTCAGTTGACTGTCTGATCGGTTGAACTTTCTGCCTTCGGGCGGGGAGGAACCCGAAGGAGCCTACGCCGAATGATGGATTCTCTTTCGGGGAGGTAAACCGACCCTGAACCCGTTTATACGGTTCAATGGGCATATTTTTGGCCGAGCCCACTGGCTCGGAGATCCCAGGTGAAAAAGGCCTTCTGCCACATGACGCCCTAGTGGTGGTGGTGGTGGGGGGGGAGACTGAATATCTTTGCAAATTGGGTCGCAATGTATAGCGTTAGGTCGTAAGTATTGCTGAACTAAATTACGATATTGCTTATTACTGAAATATTAATCCATGTTTCTCTTGTGATTAAGTCTGCTCCTCACCCAAAATTGTTCCCGTTTTTCTGACAGCAGTATGAACTAGAACAACGAATGTTATAAGAAATTCATAATACAATTGGAAATAAAATCCTAAACAGTAAACAAGGTATGAATTTATAATACTGTTCAAATAAGGGGGGAGTATGAAATGAACGCTAGCCGAATCTATTAAAAATTCAATATCATCAAACCCTCTTAATCGGAAATTCATCGGGTTTCGTTGACTCTGGAATTAAGGCTTCGTTTTACTTTATATCTTAAGCGTTTAGGTCAATTTTCTTACTATGCATACATACACGCGTATATATATATATATATATATATATATATATATATATATATATATATATATATATATATATATATATATATAATAAACAAAATGAAAAGGAAACTTTAATGGCTGCTAGTGCTTTAATGTATCGCTCTTCGTAAGAATTGCGTACAATGGCACCTGGTATGGCACCGGTATGGCACCTGGTATGGCACCCGGTATGGCACCCGGTATGGCTTTTTTATAGCAAGTATATAATGTGTTAGAATTTCCCTTTCTGGACGATAGATTAGGGTTAATTGATTCTGACTGGTATCTAATCTGTCGAGTCTCGATCCCGGCTTAAACCAAACGGATGTCTAGCCACAATGATGAGCTATGATACATCGAGACAGACTATCTGTGGAAGACTATCTATATATATATATATATATATATATATATATATATATATATAGTGAAAATATTTTATATACGTGTATATACATACTATATATATATATATATATATATATATATATATATATAGTATGTATATACACGTATATAAAAATATATATATTTAACATATATATATATTCACACACAAAAATACTAATTTTATATGTGTGTGTGTGCAAATGAATTTTTAAAATCTCTCTGGAATCTTTTATTTTAGTTTTAATTTCAAGTTAATAGAGTACATTTCATATGTGCAATAAGCAAAATATTTTGCTGTATTCTTAAATAATTTAAACTGATTGGAACAAGGTTTTAGTACTTTTTCCTAAAATACCTGATTTTTTTATTCGCCTTTCATCGCATTAAAATTCAAAAACTCGTACAAAAATAAAATATATTTACTGAAACTTCACTTGAGGAATGTTAGCCTATTAATGTATAGTTAATCTGATTTGAAACAAATATTATTTATTTTGTTTAAATCTTCGCAGAAATGGATTTCTTTAAACACATCGGTAGATTTTATTCGTTTTAGCAGCTTCATGATAGATGTTTATCTAAATTTATTCTACTGCGGCAATATCTGCAAAAAATAATTGAAGCATATAACGCGAGCGTCTTTTACGTATTCATTAAACTAAAGAAATTTCAGAATATATTATCCGTTACTTAATAATAATGTCATCTAAAAGGATGAAATTAATACAGAAATTTAATAGATGTAAAACTTAATAAAATATTCTCATTACAAATTTAAAAAATGAAAATCAATTCTTGTAAAAATTCATTATTTATCAAAATACCTTTTTCTTAAGAAAATGGTGACCTTAATATATCTTATTTATAAAAGAAATTAAATATTTTATAATTAAATAATATAATAGTTTTATCGCATTTTTTATTTTAGGATTCAGAGCAGATATTAGGCAAATGTTATTTCTGTTTGATAAAAGTAAATTGATGATTTACATTCTTCAAGGAGTCATACTTATACCAAATATAATTTTGAAGAAGGGGTCATTCTAACTTCTCGTAATTTCATAATATGGGGGTAACTGATGTAAGTAAAAAATATACTATTACCAAGATATTCTAAAAAAAAAACAAATTTAAAAAATATTTCCATTCATTTGGGAGTAAGTCCAGAAGATTTCATTAAATCTGGCAGTTACTTGAATTTTGCAAGAATTCCCAGATCACTATTTTTCTTTTACTGTAAAAAAGACACTAAAATTCTTATATTAATATTTGGCCCACCCACCGATGCAAAAAACAAGATTGATAACCACAATTTCCAACGTGATAGGATTAAAGAATCTAAAAAAAAAAAAAAAAAATCCGAAAAAAAAAATCCGCTGATCTCTCCTCTTAATAATAACAAACATGTTGACGCTGAAAATTATTTAATCTTTTTAGCGAATTTTTAGATGGACGTAGTTAAAAGGAATCGATTTTTTTTTTAACCCGGAAAATTAATTGACATACTCTTTTCAATTTATTTGTTGCTGAGGAAATATACTAATCGAAAAAAAAATGTTTTGAAAATCTGTAGGTGCTAAATCTCATATGCAGGATGCGAAAGAACTGTTCCTCTCTTAATAATCCTTTGAATTCGATTTTATTTCAAAGTGTGTCTTCGAATGCTGCATAATAGCAACTTTTCTGATAAACAAAATCAGATGATTTCATCAAAAATTGCACGTACACACACACACACACACACACACACACACACATATATATATATATATATATATATATATATATATATATATATATATTGTTTAACCCTTATCATTTATGGATAATCATATTCGAGTAGAAGCCTGTTTTGGAGTTAAACAGATTTTTTTTATCTAATTACATCTACTGTCCTGAATATACGAGAAATCTTGTCAGAAAAATATGTCAGCTGCCCATAAGGGATGCAGATTCGTATCCTGCCGGATATTTCTCGAATAATCAGGAAGATAGATGTAGTAGGACAAAAAAATCTCTTTAATTAAAAAAAGCACTGCTTCTACTTTAATATGAGTATCCATAAAAATTACATTTAAATAAAATATATTAAAAATGCCAATATGTCGGATTTAATCCATTTTCTAATATATATATATATATATATATATATATATATATATATATATATATATATATATATATATATATATGAAGAAATATATCTTTAAGGTGTGCTATATTTATGGGATAAAGTGCTCAATATGAAAGATAGACCGTATGTAAATATAAAAGTGAACATTGAACTCAACACTTACTCTGGATGCAATCATCGAGCGGCAAGACGATTGCGTTCAGGATGAAACTTCCTGTTTCCTCAGAGTGTTGACTTCAATGTTCACTTTTATTTTATATATATATATATATATATATATATATATATATATATGTATTCGACGTATGAGGGTCAACCAGCTTAGTTTCTAGGAAACGACATCCTGACACAAGCACATTTGATTTGATTACAGTGGTGAAGGCTTTGTGCAGAAACAAACAAAAGTTTTGAAGGGCCGAATAAAGAGACCTGCTACACTCCGTACCACCGTGAAATAGATATTAAAGACATCGAGCTATACAGAGATGATGGCCTTATGGTAGTGAGAAGGTCTACTAACTTTTAAAATAGATAAAATTAGAAAGTTAATATATACAGCATTCAGAAATATGAATTTATAAATTACAGTTGACACAAAATTGAAAAGAGTAAACTTCAATATAACATTAGACTTAATGAATAACATATACTTACCTTACAGAAAACCTAATACTAATCCCTAGTATGTACACCTCAAGTCGAATCATCCTACCTGTATAATTAAGCACATACCCTCATCAGTTGAGAAAAGAATTAGTATTAATTATGCTAATGAAGAAATATTCCATAAACATAGTAATGTTTACAATCAAACTCTAAAATCTAGTGGCTACAAAGACCTAACATCAACCATATAAAAATTCTAGTAGAATCCAGAAGAAAAAAAGAGAAAAAGAAAAATCATTTGGTACCGCCCATTCAACTAAATGGTTAGGAATAAGCTAGGACAAAAATTCCTAGCTTGAAACGAAAAAAACATTTCCCTAATAACAGCATACTTAGCAAGATCTTTAATAAAAACACCCAAAAAATTAAGTTACTGCTGGACTGAAAATTTAGAAAGAATTATGCAAAAATAATAATAATAAAATCCTGAAAAGATACCCAAGCCAAAATCAAATACATAAAGATCCTAAAATGAAATTAGACAATAATTAGGAAAAAATATGTAATTGTAGAAACACTGAAAATTGCCCTTTGAATAAAAAATGCCACATAAAATCCGTAGTATACCACTGCAAAATCTCATCTATTGTGAATCCAAATATTCTCTCTCTCTCTCTCTCTCTCTATATATATATATATATATATATATATATATATATATATATATTAAAAAGAAGAGAAGAGAGGTGCCGCAAACGTTTTTGGTTGTAATGTGGATTTATTTAGAAAAAAATTTTATGCTTTGTTTTACATAATTTTACGACACGTGTTTCTGGTCTCACGACCGTCTTCAGGTAAAAGCGGAATTTCGACATATTATTAAAAATAATTAATATTTTCCTTATGTTCAATGTTAAATATTCTCGATATGAGACATTCTCTGTTTGTGTGTTGGTAATCCGAATTTCTTTCTTGAATTGGCAGTGAAGAGTTCTGCGCGAAGGGTCATAAAACAATTAAGGTTGGTCCAGCGAAATGATGAATTAGTTATCGGCATTTTATCTTTTAATGTTTTACTGACCCCTATGTGTTCTTAGATCTGTTTCCATTTTGGTGCGTTTCTGTCAGCATGTGCGTATATATGCGTGCGTATATTTCCCCTCCATACATATACTGTCTTACTACGAGGAATTAGTAAACTCATTTGTATATATACACGCATACACACACATACGCACATACACACTATCCCACCACAAGGAATCAGTACATACATACACACACACACACACATACATATATATACACACATACTTCCCAAGCTACATGGAACCAGTATACACACACACACACACACACACACGCGCGCGCACATACACACACGTACTTCTTAAGTTGTGTGGGATTTGGATGTGTGCTCGTGAGTAGTTCCCCTGTTTTGTCAACTTCCGCATATACATATATAAATGTATGTATACATATATATATATCTCCGTGTCTCCCGTATATGAGCGTGCGTTCATGTATGTGAGTGATTTGATCATTATATTTGGTCACTCTGTGTGCATGTTGTGTGTTTTTGTGTGTGGGGTTATGATCTATTTAGTTCGGGTTTAAATTTGTTTATAAAGTTTTTTTCCCCTGTGTGTTCTTGGATCTGTTTCCCTATATATATATATATATATATATATATATATATATATATATATATATATATCTGTGTGTGCTTTTGTGTGTGCGTGTGTGTGTGAAGATAAAACCAATGTTCCTTCAGTAATATAAGAAATGGAAACCAAACATACCTATCTAAATATTTTTGGCATTTAAATGAAACAAATAAAACAACAACAGTAAAGGGGAAAATAAAAAAATAGAAGAAGAACTTGTAGAACGTGGGATACCCCCTGCCCTTTATGCCTACATTGAAAACTACACATTATCAAGTTTCAAAAAATAAAAATTTAGTAAATCAAAGTAATGAAATAAAGGTTTTTGCAGGCACAACCAAATATGCGCCTTAAAAATTAGTAATTTATTAATGGATGAAAAATATTTACAAAAGCAATTAAATCCTCAAATATATGAAAATATTCCTGAATACCATATATAAATATTTACGCAATATCATATAAAATCTTTTAGCAAATTCAGCTAATTTCAAACATGTATAAAACTATAGGATTAAAAATACAACCCATTCACATCTAAGCAGCCTTTCAAGAAACCATCAACAAAAAAACAAAAAAATAAACACTAAAAGCGCTGTAACTTGAACATCAATCAGTAAGTTTTAACAAATAGTAATAAAAACAACAGAGACTGATAGAAAAGGCCATTGTAGCCAGACAAATATCCCCAACCCAACCTTACACGTATAAAAAAAATTGACATATAATAAACATTCCTATCTTCATCAAAGCAGAGACCCCTAGAAAATGAAAGAGAAACCCTAGATTACATTACCATTTAGAACCTATAAATGAGTAAAATATTTATTCGTTTAGTTATTCTACACACCTTTTGAGAATGAAACTGTGCTCTAAATTTTAAGTTTAATTTTGAAATTAAACTTTAGGACTTGAGTTCCAGTTTCGAAACATAGTCATTTTTGTGACGTGGTGAATCATATATTTTGAATATATATATATATATATATAGATAGATAGAGAGAGAGAGAGAGAGAGAGAGAGACAGACAGACAGACAGACAGACAGAGAGAGAGAGAGAGAGAGAGAGAGAGCTTACGGGTTCGAGGCTTATATATTTATAATTTTGTAGCCGTTACCTTTGGTTGAATACCATATAATTCAAATAATTCAAAAGCTTCAAATACTTTTTCGATCCTCATTCGATAACGCATACTCTCGGCCTTGCCCCACATCTTATCTTCGCTTAGAAAATCATTGGACAATTCGACGTGATGTAATGGCTAGCAAGCTTTCCTCACTACATCACTAATGACAGAGTAATGATTTCAGTTGGTTACTTCACCTTTTCGTCCTTGAAAATCATTAGGGTTCCTCGTAGTTTAATGTTTATCAAGTCTGTTTCGCTATATAAATTACGACTGACCAATGAGTGACATCCTCAGACAGTGCTCCATACATTCTGCGTTGTGTCATTTCTATCCTATGCTTAGATAATCGCCATTGAGTACTTCGACCTGGTGTAATATTTAGTAAGCTTGTCTTGTTAAATCAATTTCAACTGTGTTGTGAGTTCAATCCTCAGCAGGTGCCCTGCAATTCGGTCTTGTACTGCATCAAATCTACGCGTAAAAAATCAGTATATACGTGTAATTCGACGTGGTGAAATGGCTAGCTAGCTGGTCTCACAAGAACTCTACGACTAGGATCAGTGTGTTCGATTCTCACTAGCTGCTCCGCACTTCAACTTTGTGCTACGCTTAATAAATCACCATATTGAAATACATTTTCAAACCACCAACTTCCCTCAGTTTCAGTTCTATTTTATAAAACATTCATTTTTATTTCTACCTCAAGATTATTGCATCTATTCATCTCCATTTTATGCCACGTCTCTTAATCCTTTTCTTTTGAGTTCTGTTTATAGATTGTTTTTGTTTTACTAACAAGTTAATCTTGCATATTCGTATATTACAGGAGTCGCTATTCAGATATTTCTATGGTATGTTTAATCTAGATTAACCTAGTAAATGCAAAAGCATTAAGAATAAAAAGTGACACTAAATATTGCAAAATATATTTTAGCCTAAATTAGGGCGATATTTTGAAACGTTGATCACTTAGCAATGATAATGTTATAGCAAATTCATTGAATTCTAGCTATCTTAATGTATTCATTTTTAGCGAAATTAACCTATATTCCTGGTGGTTTATCTACATACGCACACAAACAATACTCACAAGCTTTCATATACATATATACGTACATATTCATGCAAAAACTCTGGTTAATTGTGCACACGTCTTCACTGCTATAATCAAATGAAATGTGTACGAAATCTAGCGGTTCAATTCTGTGAACTGAATTGGCAGGTGTTTATACGTCGTAATCGACAGAAGAATCATAACATTGGTTTATGCATTATTAACCCAGTCGTCATTAAGGCAGGTAACATTTTTTTATTATTGTTATTATTATAACGATTCGTGGAATAACTATCTGACTGAGAATGCCAAATAAGTCTTTAGTATTCTTCCTTCAAATTATTCTTAAGATGGTGTCAGCTGCGATCAGACATTTCCCCGAAAATTACTGATCATTACTAGAAACTAAGGTATACTTCAGCTTTCTACCACTTTCTGAACCTATTTAGTTTGAGTCAATTAGCGTTAATTATTTAGGTTTGTATATATATATATATATATATATATATATATATGTATATGAAACAGAGGATGGTTGTGTGTATGTTTCTTAGTGTAAAAAAAATTGATAATTCAAAATAATCAATAATCGATAAAGCCGATCAAAATCGGTAAATTCAACTTTTTCCTTCGATTGCATTCAAACTCGTAATGTAGGTTACTTAAATCATGACGAGCTCAACGATACCTCATTATTAATTCTACGCCACTGCGTTTAGCCAAAAACCATGAAAACGGAAAATCGATTTCAACACATATTTTAAACTAAAAACTTCCTGGATTTTCAAGCAATCTAATATAAACTTCACTCAATTTTAGCTAATAAACAAATTAATTGTTTAACAGTCACTTAACTTGATAATTCTGTCCACCCATTTAGTGGAAACACACATAAATCGCGATTTATACCGGTTTATTTTTTTTCATTGATCTTTTAACCAATTTTCATCAAGCTTAATAATTGGTTTAAAAATGCATCCTCTTCTACGTCTCGGATAGCACACTGACAAATTGAAAATAAAAAAAAAATCCGAAATATTTGAAGTGGGTTTTCATGTTGATTTCTGTACCCCTTCATGTCTTCTGCTAACTTCGTTTGAATAAATAGACTACATCTGTTGTATCAGTAACTGCATTAATTCAAAATGTTTTTTTAATGAAAGTAATTGAAGTAGATAGACTCTGTTACATCTTAACATGTTGCTGTTTTTGTTCCATTTTAAATGAAAGCTTTTTCTGATTGACCAGCTGGTTATGGCTGCTAGAATTAGCTACAAAGATGCCATCGTCTGCGCTGGTTTCTCAACTTTGAAACGTAGTGTCAACTCTGTATTTACAGACCACGTTATTCTAACTCGACGGGTAATTCACTTGCAACTGCGAAACAATTATTGCACCGGGGATGAGGTAATGCATTCGGGGTTGAAACTTAATTTCAACAATCGCAGGGAACCCTTTCCCTAAACTTATAATATCCACTGGCGTCGTTGGTTTTTCCACAAAAATGTAGGAATAACAAATCTAGTCACAAACTCTGATCGAAATAAGCCACACTTTAAACATTCGTTTTTGTATTTTCACAACATTTCGCTACTTTTCAGTTAATGTTCCCGAGCATAGTTTTCATTTTAGAACTTTACAAATTTTCCACAGAGCTAAAGAAACTTGCGGAATTTAAATTATAGGGAAATTTACAACGATACACACGAGGATTGCGCAATATGATCGAACACTGAGAATCGAGTATATTTACTTTAATTGTATCTATAGGTATTAAATTAAAATTATAGTTACAGTGAGTAAATGATAATAATGCTACTAATAAAACCTGACCGCTGTCGAAATCATATAGTCATTGTAAAATCAACGATACTTTCCTTAACTCCATAGTTTGTGCATACCCCGGTTTAAGAGTTTTAATAAAGAGTTTTTCTTCTTCTAGACCGGCTGCCTGCCAAGGCTCAAAATCTTTTTCTGTCCTACTATTAAACCATAGCTGGGAGATTCATAAATTAATATATTTTATTTTTAAGGTATTTGTGCGAAACTGAATCTAGAGAAAGCCAAATGAAATGCGAACTCGAGCTCACCGATATCTCTGTGCGTGCCGCCGTCCATTGCGCCGCTTGCACCCCTATCAATAATAATAATAATAATAATAATAAAATACTTAAAAAAGACAGCAAAGACGAATGCAACCGACCAGATACAGAAGCGATGGCAAGATAAGCCGCTTCATGGCCAATACTCTACCCGTACCAAACAAGCTAACGTAGACAAAATCCGTACCCATCAGTGGCTACGCAGTGCAAGGTTGAAAGCGGAAACTGAAGGTTTTATCCTTGCTGCGCAGGACCAAGGCTTCCTAACTAGGAATTATCAAGCACATATATATTAAAATATTGTGTCAGCCCAAAATACAGATTCTGTGATAAATATCCAGAAATGATTGATCATCTTCTGTCAGGTTGCACGACATTGGCACCCACTGAATATAAAGCCCGGCATGACAGAGTGGGCCAATATCTGCACTGGAAAATATGCAACTTCTACGGGAAGGAAACTGAAAGAAATTCGTATGAACACCAACCAGACCCGGTTACGGAGATAGGACCTGTTACAATTCTATAGGACTACACAATACACACTAACAGAACAATCAAAGCCAACCGCCCAGATATTGTTATTAAAGTCCACAAACAAAAAAGTGCCTTCTTATTGATATGGCAGTCCTTGCTGACTGCAATGTATCTTTGAAGATATTCAAAACGTTGTCAAAATACAAGTACCTTGAAATAGAAATCTCGAAAATGTGGCATATGGGAACATCAACAATCCCCGTTGTAGCTGGAGCCCTAGGACTGGTTGGAAAAGATTGCATTAGACTAATTGAAGGGATTCCTGGAAGTCCATGCCTCAAGGAGATACAAACAATTGTTCTGACAAGTACAGCCCACACTTTACGAAGGGCTTTATCGATGAATTTTTTTTTTTTTTGTTGTAAGTGGAAAGTGTCATGATGCGATTTCTAACCTTAGGTCCCTGGGCGGGACCCGGAAAGAAATGTGTAAACGCCAGAAATAAAAAAATAATAAAAGTAATAATAATAATAATAATAATAATAATAATGAGGAGGAGGAAGAGGAGGAGGAGGATATAGAAGAAGTGGAAGCTATGTTGCACGTTGATGGAAAATTGCATCATCAGCGCTTGTGGAATGCTTGACTGGAAACATTACAAGCAACCATATTCTCATATGCCTTGCGCCTATTTAGGGTGTATTCACTTGAAATGGACGAGAAATCCTACTGCCAGATATTTGACGAATATATATGTTGGCTGCACAGGTAAGCCTTCAGTATTTTATATGTCAGAGTAATAATAATAATAAAAAAGTTGTTTAACACTACTTCAGCGATGAAATGATTACGCTCATTTGTTTTGGTTGGTTTTCCATAGTCGCCGTTGGATGGCGCTGTTAATCAGCTATGCAAATAGTATACTGACTGTTGCTTCCTCTTTTGTTTTCTGCTTTCCTTCTGACACACGGTACAAGTGACAACCAGCATGGCATTTGTTTCTGGCTTGGAAATATACTTTCGTTTGTTGACTGAAATCTTTTACAAACACAAACACATTTCCTAATAGTTAGATTTTACTATCGTCTTCCGTTTTACTTATTTGTGAATACACACAAATGTCTTCTATTTCTTCGTAATCATTTATTAGACATGTATAAAATACATAATATCATGATATTGCCTTGTTAAAATGTATTTCATTTCTTTTCACCTCAACAAGTAATTACTCACCGTCGTTTACAATGTGTAAATGTTATTTGACATTGATTTAGTTCAACAAGGAGCAAACGTCATGAACAGAATGAAAGTCATTTTAATCTAAAACGCCGGAAACAATGCAATCATTTAGTTCACGATATTTATTGCTCGTAATGATTTGAAGGCCGTACAGTTGACCTTTGTTTACGATATTAATATATCTCCAAACAAAGCCGGATAAATTAATCAACATTCAAATATGGCTTTTTTTTTCCTTTTCGCAACTTTGTGGCTATTGATTTATATTCATTTTATAAGATTTTATTTCATCCCCCCCCACACTCAAAAATACAGCCAATCAGTATCTATCAACAAGTTTCAAACCTTGCACAATTATATTAAATAAACAAAACAAAATCTGATGAAGAAACGGCGTATTAAGTCAAAACCTAATTTGTTTCCTCATGATCCAACCGATAGGGACACCGATTCAATGAATTTAAAACAATTAAGAAGGAAGTCGTAGAAAAAGAAAATTAATTCTTTTTGCAATCGGTTGTTTCATTGTGTTATATTTATTAAAGAAAGTTCTTAGTTTAACTTATTAAAAAAGCTAAATTACGTGCAAATTATATCGAGAAGCTGCATCGACAAAATGGTTGATAATTTTTGTTAAATATTAAAAATTCTGATGATATAATGTAATCGTAAAACACCCTCCACGGTCGTCCAAGTCTTGCAACACAGCGGCTGATTGATTAAGATACCTTCTCTCTCAGACCTGCCTAATCCCTGGGTGTGATTTAAGGTTGATCATAAGTATGCCAAGATCGAATCGTCGAAGGTATCTTCGTGTCGGACGGGCCAAAGCAGGTAAAGAAGTACAGAAAAATCACACTCGAGTAAATTGAAGAAAATGTAAATACTCTTTTTATATCCGTACTTCGTACAATAATTTGCTATATCAGAGTTGGCATTCAATTAATTATCAGCCCAGCCTGCGTCTGAATCGGAAGTGATATTATCTTTGTTACCCTGGCAAAGTCTCGTTTGCTAAAATTTCGCACAAGGCTGAAGTCGTTGGGATCTCTTCGACAGGTAGGAGGTAGGGGTATCTCAATCGGTGGGTGAGACGAACTCTCTGTTGCCTCTCTCCTCTCTCTGTATCCGTTTGACGAATTTACTTCGCGCATTCGTATTCATTCACATTCGCTCAAACTGGCGCGGGCACAGCGCATAGGAGGATTTCGGTAAATCCTCTTTCTTGTCATCTTCCTTCATAATTCTGGGGGATTACCTTCTACTGTCTCTTACTAATACCTCTCGCTATGCTAGTCTAGTGAGCGAGGATAGCACATCACCTCCTTCTAGTATTTCAACTCTACTTTCGATCAGGAAAAGTCAATTCCAAATACAATATTTACGAAAATGAAGCTTCCGCTTTACAGCTTGCATTTTCAGCTGCGTAGAACAAATGTCAGTCATCATTACCCTCTAAGTCTGGGTCATTTTCCATTGTTCCAACAATCAACACGCCAATCCCAGGTGTCTATATGTAATTTGAATCGTCAATCTTTCCCCCCGGATTTTATGTATTAACCCTCCTTGTTCCAAAGATTTTTCAATATATCGTTTCCTCCAAAAATAAGAAAACTTTCCTATGTTTTACCAAAATTTTTTCTGTTTTACCGCGGCAACGACAAACAGTATCACAATAATACAGGAAATGATCACAAAATGAATAAGTATGTATTGATCATTTCCGCTTCACTGTGTTCTCCCCTCCTTAGATAGTCTAGAAAAGCACATAAATGATATGTTGAAAAATTTTCCAAAAATAGAAAATATATTCCTGTATTTCAGTTAAAAATTACAATGAACAACTACAGTGAATCTAACGTAATATCCCTGCCTGTTGCAGTTCTATCCTGTCTCCCCGGTGGTTCTGACCGAAAAAGAAATCCACCCGATCTTCCTCCCGTGAACTGAAGGAACCACCACTATTTGCCACATTGTGAACTCTTGATCCAAACAGCAGTGTATCGATCTCCCCAGAACGACCCGGTTGGAAGGGAGGAAATGGGAAATGGTTGGGAATTTCGCTGAAATGAAATCACTATTCATTCAGCAAAAGTTTCTTGTCGTAGCCGCAAACACATGAAAAACAAAAGAAAAATAAGCGACCCCAGTTCTTGTACAAAGAGCCCTATTTAGGCAATTTTTTTATGTCTCTATTGAAGAATTTACACGAGTACAAAATGTTGTAACGAGATTCACTCGTTTGGGTCGGAAAGTCATAGAAAGAGAGAGAGAGAGTAGGAAAATTTCTGCCTAAACAATTTCTGCTGATCTAAGGGAAGTCGTGGATCTTCGTCTGCACCCTACGATATATAAGTCTGCTTTCTCGCAGCCTTGTTGACGAAGTTATCTGGATTCATACGGGTTCTATTTCGATCTCTTTGTTCGGATCGGTCTTCTTGACACATGGCAACCAACAGACCAGACCAGCAAATTCCAACAAGCCGCCTCTTCCGTGTTATGATCACCGAACTCCGAACCCATCTAACTCAAGCGTGCGGGCAGCTTATATATAGAGAGGCGGAGCTAAACCATCTTTAGGCACCGCCCCCGAATATTAATATGCAAATCGCCTGGACCACCATGTGTTTCCGCCTAATCTCCGGATCACCGGGGGCAACCAGTTTTCAAGAGGTACTAAAATCGGATTCGGATCTGCTGCTGGATCTTCCGCAGACAACGTATACTTCAATTTTACCAAAACCCCTTATCCCGTCTGGTTGAATTCCACTATTCAGACCACCCAAAAATCCAATTTGCCATTCATCACAAACTTTACTTTAACGAATCCGTCTCCTTATCACTTTGGAATTATTACATGTAATTACCTAATAACTCAATCCCAGAAACAATTATTAAGAGAGAAAAAAAAGAGAGAAAAAAAAACAACTTATTTCTGGAATTACTCCGGAATCCCTTCTACCCAAGTAATTAGCACCTTCGTCATAATTCTTTACCACTGTTGATTACTAAAACCACCTCGGGGAGTGGGGGGGGTCTCTCTCTCTATGTCACAGAATAAATATTAGTAGAACAACTATACTGAATCAATAAATTAGTGGAAGAACTACATTGAATCAGTAGCTGCAACTGCTGCAAGGAAAGGTGGTTCACTGTGTCGTGACAAAATTTTTTTGTTGTCAGAATCCAACTTACACATCTACAAATCTACCATTGCTTTGTGCATTGAGTATTGTTGTCATATCTGGTCTGGTACCCAAGCTGTTCATCTCGAGGTTTTCGAAAAAAACCAAAGGAGGATCGGCAATGTAATCGATTCTGACTTGGCAATTTGACTCCAGTCACTTTCTCAAAAACGTCATGTGGCTTCCCTCTGTCTTTTCTACATATATTTTCATAGTAACTGTTCTGTCGAGGTTTATTCCCTGGTGCACCGGCTACATAGATTTAAGTGTTCTACTAGAGTAGTACCTAGGTCCAACTCTTGAAATAGTTAATTACCGTTGAAATAGTTAAATGTAACAGCTACTTTTACTCCAACAGCTTTTTTCTCGCACTTCCCGATTGTGGAACTCACTTCCGTTTATTGCTTCCTTGATAGCTACAAATTCCAAAAATTTAAATGCAATGACTATCGCCATCTTCTGATGTCTTCAACCTCGTTCAACTTTTATCATTTCCTCATTCTCCCTATACCCATTGTTCCTTCACCATTACTCTATATAACCCCTTGCGAACGAGTGCCACTCCCGTCTTGCTTGTGGTGAAATGATTAAAAAGAAATTAATTGTGAATGAGACTAAAATTTGAAGTACAAATTACATTATTATTCCTATAAGTTATTATATT
This sequence comes from Acanthosepion pharaonis, assembly GCA_903632075.3. Classification (NCBI taxonomy): domain Eukaryota; kingdom Metazoa; phylum Mollusca; class Cephalopoda; order Sepiida; family Sepiidae; genus Acanthosepion; species Acanthosepion pharaonis. The sequence goes on from CAHIKZ030000626.1 coordinate 186,644, forward strand.
CGATTAATGCGCATCTATTAATGTACACATTAAATGCGAGAGAGATGAGAAAATATAGATGGCAAGTTGAACAAGAAATTACCAATCAATGGGTAGGGCTTTACAATAAATGTCTGTTGCGACAATTCAACTGTCATATCAATATTAAAATCTGCTCGTCAATTCATCCAATCAAGTATTGCAGTAAAGGGATCAGATCAAACTCTTTTGATCAAATTCCCACTGAATTTCTCTTTGATTAAATTAAATTTAAATTTGTACAAGGTAATGACTCATAGTATATTTTGATAAGTATATTTCATTTTGAACAAAGGGAAGGGCGGTGGGAACGCCCACCTAACAATGTTTTTTTTTCCTTTTGAATTAAATAAAACATAAATTTGACAAAAATCATGGAACGTAAAAACAAGAAGATGGAGGTCACATCGACAAAATCATTGAGTAATATTGAAATTCATCATTTTTGCCCACAAATTTTAACAAGGATTTTAAATAAATCATCATTTTCTTACAAAAAAAAAAGTTTGTTATACAGCAAGGCGCCGGTAATTGTGGGGAAAATAGAAATGGTTTACCTCACAAACGCCCTCGCGTCTGCCTGGCCTGTGGGTTGAGAAAGGAAAGAAAATATCCAAGATGGCGTCCGTGACTTTTAATATTCACGGTCTCGTGCAGTCACGCAAAGCCGCGTTACACACATGCTAATGAGGTGTGTCTGGGCTCCATAAAAGCAGATTGCTTGGAGAAATTGGCAGAACGGCATTACACCCGTGTTTGGTGTACACGGCTTTGTGGTGCAGCGTGTCAGACATTTTCAGACGGAAAGAGTTGCGTCCCTTACACTGTTGAAGTCGACTCATTTGCTACAGCTACTTAAACAATATTTCCTGTCATTGCTGCAAGGAAAACGCCACAAACGTGCTTAACTATATTTTTTGTTAAAGTTTTCACACGAATAGTAAGTGATCACACACTCCAAAACGATAAAGCCGGTGGAATATTATCCGTGTGTCTATTTTAGGCTACTTAAGAGATTAACATATTTAGAGCAGATTTGCAGTTGTATGGCAATAGCAAAGCGGATACATCCGGTTCTAGTGTTCTTCATTATATTCAGAAGCAACTTGGGAACAGAAATATGGCCTCTTCCACACCAGTGATCTAATGGAGGTAAAAACTTATTTACTGTTGTAATACACGCAATTCATGGGTAGCATAAATCCGTGTAATAAATATTTGAATACGGGTAAACATTAAGTTACGTTGGTTTATACTGAGCATACAAACATACAATGCGATAACACAATCACAACAGTTAGACTACTAAATAATTGATTTGCATTTTATTACCCTAAAACATAACATCCGTTACGATTACAACCATACCTTTTATTTCCAATGTTTTCAATTCTAAGTTAGAGAATATGAAGAAAGAAATCATGGATATTTTTGTGATAACTCCTAAAGAATCCATTTATTAACACAGGGGAAAACGGGTAAAACGTTAATCACAGTATCCATAATTTATTGTGAGTAATATAAAATACTGTCCATTCAGAAATTATAAAATGTCGACAATTTATTAAGATGTCCAGTGGAATATGTTTAAAATCATGTCAAGCTAATTATAAAATATTTCAAAATTATTTTCAAGTATTATCTTAAAGTTGATAAATTTTATGAGATATTCCACAAATAAATCAATAAGATAAAGTATTCAGTAATTACTTTTAAAAAGTAAAAAAAAATGTTTGTAACTTTATTTAATTTTTAAGCATTTCTCCTTAAATAAGTCACAAAGCCACTAAAACGGTTACTGAGTGTGAAAAAATATCAGAAAAAACATTATTAAGGAAAGAGAACAGAATTTAAGAAGACGGAAAATAATAGAAATTGCATTTACATTTTTTGATGAATTATATACCAAGAAGCTGTTATATAGATTCACAAGGTAGACTACGAGAAAATTAACAATAGAACTTACATCTACAAATGTCAGCTCGTGAAACCTAGTTGCAAATCTAGTATTACGATTAAATTCGGAAAGTCGATGCAACAAAAAAGGAAATTTAAGCAGAACCATTACCATCAAGATATTGATAGAAAAGTTACACGGAAGACACGTTAGAAAGAGAATTAAGACAAGATGCCAGATCAGGACTAATAGCACTACAGCTTTTCTTGCGATTTTATCAAGAATGTGTATATATATATATATATATATATATATATATATATATATATATATATATATATATATATATATATATATCAGAACCACCAGACCAGATGTGACAGTAATATACAATGCATGAACGAATTGTAAAATTATTAATGTGCATTAGCCAAACCTTGTTTATGAAAAGCATCTTTTGCATTCAAAACGTGAATGGCAGGATCTATCACTGAATTTGGTAGTGTAGGGTGTACAGATTGAGATTTTTTATCACATGCATCCATGATTCCGCTCCACCGGGTCTTGCCAGCGTACACTGCATATTATCATCATTACCAGAATATGTTCCATGGCATTGAGTATTGGAATGCAGAAAAGAAACTTCCTGTGATCACTGAACTATGAATCAGCTGTTTTGCATTATCTTGCGGAAAGATAATATTTTTCTTTTCATTTTTGCTATTTATGGGATTGAACTGTGGTCTGGCATCACTTGTTACATTCATGGCGTTAATATTAAAAAAAATCCTGGAAAAAATTAGACAGCACGAACCACAACTAGTAAAATATCCTCCAAACTACCATGCAGCCATCAGAAAACCTACAAAATATGTTGGCTAAAACCGGAGAAAATATTTTGTATTATTCTAAACCAAATGTTATGTTCCTTGTAGTCATCGGACTACAACATAAATGGTAATGCACCCCGAGGCGGTGAAATGGTTAGCAAACTTGTCTAGCTAGCACAATTACGAATGAGTAGTGAGTGCCCCATAATTTCGGCCTTGTGCCACATCTTAGCTACGCTTGGAAAAATCTCTACAGCATGAATGGCATTAACGAAAGGTTTCTTTTTGGTATCTGTCTATATTTCTGAGATGAGGTATTATGTACACTATTTACATTATTCGGACAATTGTCCTCATCTTTGTCGCCATATTTATTACAACGTTCTTGCCGTCGGACGCTCCTTCTGATTGGAATGTCGAATTAAATCCTTTATTTCGCTCAATGGGGTAGACTGTTCTAGTTACATGTGCCATGTTTAATGGATGTCAATTATCAGTTATCTCCTGTTAATACCCTCTGCAAGTTCTCCACTGCTTTAACAGGGTATTGATCTCACACTCTTTGGATCCTGTCACTAGATCTAACCAACGCCTTTATCCACTTTGCCATGTGTCCTTGAAAACATCTGTGTATGAATTCCTGGGTATTATAAACCTAATGTCATCAGCAACCATTTGTAACTGATATCCATTAAACATGGCACATGGAACTAGAACAATCTATCCCAGTGAATAAAGGGTCCAGGTCGATATTCCAACCACCTGAAGAAGACCGGAGCGTACAATGGCCGAACCGTTGTAATAAATATGGCGACATAGATGACGACAATAGTCCAAATAATGTAAATAGGTTATTTTTTTTTTACTTATTTTATTATAGGAGAGGAACAGGCGTGGAAGCATTGATTTTAGGAGACAGGGGGAAGAAGAAAAGCCATTTGTCATTCCAAATATGTTACTGTCTAACGAACCTCGGTGGGAGAAGGGTATCGATGCTTTAAAATCTATACAGCTCTTTGTTGATTTCGTGCTGTTTTAGGCTCATATCTTAAACTCAGACAAACTCAATTCATCACTGTAAGAATATCACGACCACAAGTTACTTTGACCATTCGTTGATCACCCCTGCTCAGACTTGCATTCTGTAACGCAAGACTACATCACCTGTTGTTTGTTCAGATCATGTTCTGAGAACGCACTTTATCATTTCTGGCCAAGATATTATGAAGCAAAAATCTCGATTTTCGCGTGCATTTCTCATCATTTCTCTTCTAGGTTGGTTAGAGATTTTCGAATTATTGCCAGCTAATTTCACTGCTTTGCTATAGGCAGCCTGATTGCTAATTAAAATGACCATCACAGCGACTAACCGAGATTTTTCAGAATTTGTAAAAGAAGGATCTGGTATCTCTTTCTTCTGTAGCAAGCAAATTACTTTCGAGATAATCACAGTCTTTCAGGGAAATATCGGTACAAGTATGACAGAAAATCCTAAAATTCATAAGTTAATAGTTATATTACACATATAAATGTGCATTACTTAGACAACTGAACACATTTAACTATAAAAAACATGGAACTAAGCACTTTAGAATTATATCTACAGATCATGTAGATGTGCACTATAATCTGGGTGATCTCTGTACAAAATTCACGTAACCTCTTGGATTAGCATGCACGAGCAGTGATAGTATCTACAAAGTCTCTGTTAAAAAGTAAGAATACAGACCCAAACAAGCCCCGTGCCTATGCGAAGATTGACGGAAGTAATTTAATTGTGCTACCACTTTACTTGGTAGATAAGATTATGTTGCATCTATTTCTGTTTCAACTCACTCAATACCTCAATTTTTCTATAATTTTTGGGATGAGTGTGAAATATTTTTCAATGGAAAGTATGGAAAAAATCACTATTGATATTTTTAAACCGAAGAATGTAGCGTATTATAGACCCTAACATAATGTAACTACAAGAGGCAAATATTGTTTTGCAATTTTTATGTTCGACATTTTTGCAAAAGAAGTATTGATTGATGATCTGGATAAAAATTAAATTCATAAGGAAATAATTTACACAATTTTGACTTGAAGGCAATATGATTTTTAATGAAATAATTCATCATAGACGCAATTTGTTCAGACCTTGATTTATTACTGACCCTAACGATTATTTTAATTATTTTTTATAAGAACATTTATGAAAAACAAAAACTTGATATCAAAAAAAGTAGTAAAGACTGATATAATTTAAATGGAGGAAAAACGTTTTTCTATATTTTCGTCATAATTATCGAAATCAAGCTGAAATTGCACAGCTATGATTTAGGGTTAATTGAAAGAAAAAATGTGTCTTCATGTAAGAGTAATAATAATAATAATAATAATCAGAAAAAGAAGAAGTCGAGATTGTAGAGTCACGGTGAGCATACTATCATTCAGCTGATGTCTGTTTAATATTTGCAACGCCGAATCTATATACGATTTTGAATTGAAAGTAGTTCTTTCAAGCCTTTTTGCTAACAGCGGCTAGAGAGCTCACTCGAGATGGGGGAGTAAATCATGGATACATAGATTTCGCAAGGATGTTTTCGCGTAAATGATGTTACGAATTCAGAATCCAAACCAATCATACAAATACTTGTTCGTCTGTAAGAAAAATAAAGGAAAAAAATGGATGAAAAAGATAAGTGTCATTGAAAATGGTGTAAACATAGTAAGACAAAAATAATATAAAAAATATAAGAAGTAATTCCATGTCGGAGTAGGTAATATGGAAAAACAGTTGAAGGATAAAGCTGGCATCAGTGCACACACGCATGCACTTCTAAAATCATAAAAAGCAACAGCTTATACAAAGCGAGAATTAAATTGGATGGTATAGTATGATCAATGTTCTTACAAAAATAAATAGAATCAAGTATTGAGAATTGATAACATCCACGTAAAAAGAAAAAAATGAAAGAAGAACGCACGTATTTGACAATCACTGCCAGAATCAGCTAACTCTGTTCGGGAAATAAAATAGAAAACAGAAAATATATTAAGTACTCTTAGTGCGAGTGGTATTCCAAGGCATCTTACACCAATATTGTTCAACAGTGTACTATAATGGCATCTACGATTACAAAGTTTCTACTATAACGAGCATTACGAAAGTGACAACGAGTATCCGTTGGCATTACCAAAGTGGCAACGAGGGTTCGTTGACATCACACAAAAAAGAAACTTGAATATATACGAGTTAGAATTGAATTAAAACAGGTGTTTCTTAGATTTCTGTTGTCTTACCACAGAAAAATAACATAATTTTCAACTTTGCCATCGAAATAATTATATTTTAGATGATTGAGCCCTGTCAGAAATTCTACACCTTATCAATTGGAATGGTAATTGTAGATATATTTCCTTCTCCAATTTTAATATGGTTTTCCTTACTCTTTTTATATATATTCTATTTGTTGTGCACGTTGGATTAAGGACAATTACCGGAATCAGAAGAAAAAGAAGCCATTCTTTACCACAAGGCACGACAGGAAGACACCAACATAAACAGAATGAAATAAGATTAATCAACAATAATAATAAGAATGTCCTTGTTTTGCAAAACAAATTCAATAAACTCAAGAACAATAGCAAATGGTCCAATGTCGACAGAAAAGACCTAATAACAAACTTATCCAAATTCCAACTATCGGAAGGACAAACAGAATCCTCAGCTTTGGTCAGAAATATGGCACTTTAGATTACAAAATTAAAAATCATCACCAAAATGAATCCGGTTTTACCAAAGTATAAAATCAAGTCTAATCCGGTCCTGGGTATGGCAATAAACTACATCCGCGTCCTGTGTAAGACGATAAACTACATCCATCAGCAAGCCTTTGATCAGGAGGGTTTGAGGAGCGTGCATCCATCTCATGATTGCTGGGGTTTCCAGGTCCATTCTAGCCCGGTGCGGTAGCACCTGTCAGGGTCCCAGATATGGTCAAATAGTTAACCCCTCAAAAGGAGTCAAAACAATGAAATTATAAAAATAGGATTTAACAACAGAATCCTTTTTTAAAAAACATATTACCAGCAATACATTTTTGAAAAAAAACATTACCAGCAATATAATTTTGGGAAAAAAATTACCAGCAATAAATTTTTGAAAAAATAAATTATTGCCATCTGTATATTCTTGGAAAAAATATTGCCAGCAACATATTTTTAAAAAATAAAAATATTACCAGCAATAAAATTGTTGTCGGCATTAAATAACCCTTTGAGGTTGATATGCCGTAAACAATACAAAATAAACAAAAATAAACACGTCCTAATCACAACTATATGCAAAAAAAAAAAAGAAAAGAAAGACATTGCTCTTCCTCGAAGATTTATTCTAATGTAGATTTCATATTAATATTTTCTTTTATTTAAACCCTACATATTCTCTGTTTTCACAATAGACGGGAAATAGTTTATTTTTTTCATCATTTCACCACAGGCAAAACAATAAAAGGGGTTACTGAGTATGAGAGAATATGAGAAAACAAAAATTATTACGGTGAAAGACAAATACAAGGACATAAATTAAAAAAACAAAAGATAAAGATCGACAATCCATATAAATTTTGAAAGATCAAAATTGACTCGGAAGAGTGTCTTCCACAAGCGAAAAATCCGAGAGAAGAGACTATTAGCATCAAACTTACGGTTACATCTAGCAATTCCAATTGGAAAATCATATAAACCTTGTCGCTAATCTAGTACTGCAGTCATATTTGGGTTGTAGAGACCTCGTCATGTCTTTCTCGCGTCGACAGTCTAATAGAAAATCTCATGTTTTTATTAGGTTGTCTCAAGTGCGCAAGCCAATAATTTAGCTTCTCTTCGAAAATATACAAAAGATAAAATGCATTTTTAAAGAAAATACTGTAATAAAATCATACCAATTTGGAAAACAAATGAAAGATTTGAAAACAAAATATCCGAATGAAACTAACTCGTAGTGCGACTCTCATTAACGTTAAAATTCTGTCAGCCATCTTTTATATCAGCCACCATAACATATAATGTGTAAAAGTAACATTCTAAAACAATATACATAATTCATGAATAGACGAAATACTAGTTATTAATAAAAATATTGAAAAAGTAGTCCATCTTTCCATACCTTAAAATAGATTGTTTTGATCAAAATCTTTGATGAAGAAAAACATAGCCAAGCGTAAATGATATAATTGATCAGATTGGTTTCATATATATTTCTTTTGCAGACATCTGCTATTTCTGTACGAAGCGTAAATTGGTACGTCTACGTCTGCAGCCTGTGGGCCGTTTCTTCTGTTAAGTAAATTTGCTACTATTTTTTTTCTTTTTGTCAAGACTTCGGCATCGGCCTTCATATCCGGCGGCTATTTTTCATAATCACATTTGCCTAAACAACTTTGAAGTTGTCAAGACTAGCTTCGATTTTATTTAAAAACTAACGAAGTGTCTTTCAAGAACAGTCATCACTTTATCAAGAACATGAGATCATTCCCAAGTACAATTCAGTGTTTTTCGAGCATAGTCGAATATATAAATATACAGAGTGTGACAAATGTAACGCCTTTTTTATTTATTAACTTTTGTATACGTCTATATTTCTGAGATGAGGTATTATGTACACTATTTACATTGTTTGGACTATCATCCTCATCTTTGTTGCCATATTTATCACAGCGTTTCAAACGTTGTACGCCACGGCCTTCTTCAGGTGGTTGGAATGTCGAACTGAACCCTTTATTTCTCTCACTGGGGTAGACTGTTCTAGTTCCACGTGTAATGTCAAATGGATGTCAGTTATCAGAGATGTTCTGTTAAATTCCCCCTCCAATTTCTCCACCGGCTTAAACAGCAATTGAACTCACACTCTTTTGGCTCTTGTCACTGGATCTAACGCCTTTATTCATTATTCCCTCTGTCCTTGAGGATACATGTGTATGAATTTCTGGGTTTTATAATCTTAATTTCTTCAGCAACCGTTTTTTTAACAGTGTTCATATTGAAAATCAATAAATAACAATATTAAAATAATTCATAATTATTTTCCCATCAAAACAATATAATTAAATTAACAAATTCTTTAACATGCTCCCGTTCACGTTCAGTACAATGTTGAATCCTGTCAGCAACAGATCTAAAACCATTTGAGACACGCCTGAATTTATTTTTTTAATTGCTTTAAGCATCTCACCCCAAACAAGACTAGAGTTCCACTTGTATGCAAATGGTTACATAGAATGAAATTAAGAGTAAAGTGGGGGGGTTGAGGAAAGGATAAAGAGAAGGACGGGGATCAAGATCAAGGCATCAGAAGATGTCGATTGACATTACATTTCAACTTTGAAAGATTAGAGTTATCGGGGAAGAAAGTAAGGGGAATGGAGTTTCACTATAGGGAAGTTCGAGAGAAGAAGCTTTTGGAGTAGAAGTGACAGTATCATTTAATTGTTTCGACTGTAAAAGGGTGGGATCGAGATGTCAACTTAGTAGCTCGCTTAAATTCATACAGGTTGGGAACCAGTGAATGTAGCTCGGTAGAGCAGATGCCATGAAAATATTTGTAGAACATACGGAGGGAAGACACATCAGATCTGTGAGAAAGTGACTGTAGACGAGATGCCAGGTCAGGACCTATCACAATGCATATCCTTCTTTGGATTTTGTCGATAACCTCGAGACGAACAGCCTGGACACCAGACAATATATGGCAACAGTATTCAATTCAAGGGTGTATGGTAGATTTGTAGATTTGAAAAATGGACTCAAACGAGAAAACACTTCTGGCGCGTCACAGACAACCAACTTTCCTTGCAGTAGATGCAGCTATTGATTCAATGTAGTTGTTCCACCTTAGGTCAGTGGAAAACCTGAGAGGAAGAAGGCGCAGAGAGACGATCTAATTTCAGAAAATTTTTCAGAAATTGCCTCTTTCAATTCAGTAATTATTTTTCGGTTTGAGCCTGTAAACATGATCTTACAGTACACCTCGCAAGTAAAGGCCTGGTAGTTTTAGGTCTAGTGGCCATGGTGGCCCTTCGCTTGCTTCACATCGTCCTATTAGCCTCAGATGGAAATTAAGAATTAACAATACCCAAACGCGATAAAACAATGTTAATCTTAAGCTCTCGTAAACTACTGTCGTTTGCTTTGTTCGATAAAAGTTAATAAATAAAAAAAGGCAATACTTTTGCCGTAGTCGGTATATTATTATTATTATTATTATTATTAGTAGTAGTAGTCCTATTTGTAGTAGTAGTGAAAAGAGGAAATGAAAAATAACTTACCGAATCAATGAGGGTCAAAGGTGACCATTTTGCTGAAAGTTTCAAGTACTCAATACAATTGCACTTGCAGAGTAATATAAATTCGTATTTAAAATGCAAATATTAAAAGCTAACAGGTGACTCATGTTCTGCCATTACGTTCGATAGACGCTGCAATTCGAATAGTTTGTATACCCCGAAGTCTTTAAACACATCTAGCTGTTTGAACTGATGGGAATTTGTATAATTATTTCCCCACACACGAGAACAGAAGCACATATATTACTAAATTATATACACCTATATGCTGTGGTTCTTTACAATTGTCCAGGGTCATACCGTAAGTGACTCTAGTTTGCCATAATTTACATTTTTTAATTCACTGCTACATCTCGATCCCCAAACAAATCAATTGTCATATTTTCTTCTTGGCAACGTCTGTAAAACCATGATTCTGGTTTATAACCAATGACTTTTTATTAAAAATATTTTCCTCTTCCATTGTTGGGAATATCTCTACGCATTTGTATTGTTAAAAACATTAGACATTTTCTCTCTATTTCATGAAGCTTTTTTATTCTGCACAAACATCCTTTAGCTAAGATAGTTTTTTGAATGAATAAATAGCCAAGTTTTTTTAAAAGATTATTGTTTAAAAACAAATGATTTGCTCTTTTAAAAAAGTTATAATACGTTGTATCAACTAACATGTGACGCTAAGTTGCATTTGATTCACTTACAAAAATAACGGCACATTAAAAATTAATGCTATTTCAGCATCCCGCTAATACTTTCTTAACAATGTTGAATTTTGTACAAA
>CAHIKZ030000626.1:202500-385000 GCA_903632075.3 Acanthosepion pharaonis
CAAATTGCGAAAAATGTATTTGGAGCCTACCTGTAGGTTTTTAAGTGGGGAATTGCATTAATTATTCGAGTCGGGTTAGGTTTCTGCAGGAACCTAGGTCGCCCCGGCCCGGGAAGAAAACAACACAGAAGAAATTTGACAACCATAAGACGAGAATTGAAAGGAACATCAAATTCGCGCCTACATCAAGGAAAAGACTTCGATTGGTTGACCTGTCTTTGATGTTCTTCGCTGTTACCACGAACTCTGCTTCGAAAATTGTAGTAAATTATTCTAGGAAACAATGTCAGAGATTTATTTTCGCCTTTTCTTCATTGTATGTAGTTTTTTTTGTTTTATTTTTAGAACCTTATATGCAGCATTATAATTTGTATTGTAAAAAGTCATATTTCATTTTCATTGATGATTTACATGCACGTTATTAGTAATCATTTTGCACGCAATTCAATTAATTTGTCTAATTCATTTATTTTTGTGTGTGTTAACAATAAATTTATCGTCTGTTTTTAATCTCGAAACGTGTCGTCTGTCTTTTGTTGTGTGTCCATATAAATTAAATGTTACATCAAACATTTGTTTGAACTTATTTTTGTAGGGTTTCATTTAACAAAAAATCCTATAACATTCCCATAATCCTTCATTGCCCTCAGTATTCTTTATTCTTCAGATATTATTTTATTATATTTATTCTTTTGAATTGCTTGCCAATGTTAACATATTTTTTCAGTCAGTAACTTGGACGATCACTGACATTATCTCTGGGATTAACTATGGACGCGCTGGTTCCTATTTTACGTGTATAGAAAAAAATGACTACTTCCATGTTATAAATCAGTTTTGTGTTCTGAGATTTTTTCAGTCAGTAGTTGGTTATTGACGAAATAAATTGCTCCGGAGGGGAAAAAGAAAGGGCAAAGTGAACAAGGATAAAATAGGTTTCTGATAATAAAGGAAGTCGAATTAAAAAGGTTCAATCTCAAAAACGAGAATTTATTCGATGAAAGCGAATTAATGTGAAGAAATAGAAAGTGAATAATGTCGTTGAGCATGTATGATGTACAGGCTGTCCCAGAAGGCACGACTGGATTTAGAGATAAAGCAGTTTACGTCTATTTTGCTCAATCAAAAATAGTTTAATACAGAATAAAAATGCATTCACTGGAAATGTATTCCAATTTAATCATGGAAATTATACGAAGAATTTTTCCATGACAGTGTTTATTAATACAGGCTGTACCTTTCAAAATTCTGTACATTCTTGAGACGCGGTTTAATGATGCACACAGCTTCCTTCACGTATCCTACCCAAAGAAAATAATCTGGTGTCTTCACAGCAGGACAAGATGGTGATCATAAAATTTTGAAATTCCACGAAATTTTCTGGTAAATAAAACTTTCATTAAATCCAAAATAAAATTCTAAGAGTTTTCCTTTGCTCGGTTACGAATGTTTGTCCAGAGATAATTTTCCTGTATTAATCTATGTTCTCAAAAAAAGATTACATGTTATGACCTTTTTAATTAATTAGGTTACTTTTGGGACAACCTGTATTTAGTAATCGTCTGCACGCCGAACATTCCTTTGAGTAACTTGTGTGAAGAACATTATGAATTGAAAAAGTGGTTTTTAATTTAATATAACGTCTGGAGTAGCTCTAGCTGTTAAAATCTTAGAGGTCTGCCGCCTACAGAGTTTGAGTGGAAGATATAAATGTTTCTTTCATTTTTTCCCAGTATTCGAACCGGCATAATGGACATTTATTTGTCGAACAATAACACACGAGTTCTTGTTGCAAGCACACGAGAATAGTCACGTGGTACTTCGTGACTCGCTTAGTTGGCGTCGTTAAGTCATAGTCTGTTACGCATGTAACTTGTTTATTTTTCGGAAGCAAATTACCACCGATTATAATATATTCATTTGATATCCATATCGAAGCTTTTTTTTATTTATTTGGTAGCGAATCATCACTTCTATTTCTAAAGAATTATCTTTTTTACGAATTAAGAAATTAATTGTAGGTTTTTTTAGCTAGTTGACAGGTGAATTTCTTAACTGCAAGGAATGAGTTGACGTTTTTGAAGAAATAGATGTTATAAATTATGAATGCATAATACGTATAGATATTCTTAGCAAAAATCTGACCTCATAATGTCAAGAGTTAATCATTATTTCTTCTATTTATCACCATAGTCTACATTCCTATCACGTTTTCGACTCACATCCTACACTTCATCCATGATTACCATTTACAAGACACATTTTTTTTGCACATAAATATATTTGCAACGTATGCGCTAGTATTATTCATATGACCAAAAGACACATCTCTTTGAGTGGTTTTTTGAAAATTTCCAAGTTTACAGCAGCTAAGCATAAATAAGTGCATTAAATTATTGTTTTTTACAAATTAATGGATCCGCCAAATTACATTTTAACGCGATGATGAAAACTTCAACATGATTAAGCAAACTATTTACATTTTTCGGACTATCATCCTCAACTTTGTTGCCATATTTATCCAAACATTTCGGCCGTAGTACGCTCCGGCTTTCTTTAGTTGGTTGGAATGTCAAACTGAACCATTTGTTTCGCTCGCTGGGGTAGACTGTTCTATTTCCACGTGCCATGTCTAATGGATGTCAGTTATAAGTTATCTCCTGTTAATTCCCCTCTCTAATTTCTCCATCCTGTTAACCAGGTATTGAACACACACTCTTTTGTGTGCTGTCACTGAATCTAACTAACGTCTTTATCTACTGTGCCATTCCAACCACCTTAAGAAGGCCGGCGAGTACAACGGCCAAAACGTTGTGATAAAATGGCAACAAAAATGAACAATGTAAATAATATACATAATACCTCATCTCAGATATATAGACAGATAATGATTAAACACCAGAAGAAAAAGAAACAATATACAGATCTTTTAGACATATACTTCAAGTAATTTTAAAATAATAACGAGAAATTGAATGACAGATAGATCACTCAATTATCTTAATGCAGGTTACTGTACGTTTATCTTTTATTACTCAAGATCCGGTCTGGTAGCTTGCGTTCATATGACCTTCCAGCTATGAGATGAATAGCAAGATAAATAGCCTTATGAGGAAAACAATCTAAGAGAAGAAAAACTTAGAATTTCAAGCTTTGTCGATACCGGTTGTAAACCATTCCATGAACGTGATCCACAAGGCATAGCAATTAACTTATCATAAATAAATAAAAAACTATTTGTTCAACCATGACCACGTTGGTTATGAGGGGACCTGACATTTAAATTTAAAATGGTATGAATTGCAAAATATATGAAAATATTAAATGATATTTTTTTATAACTTATTTATGGATAAAAATCATTATTTTGTGAATTTGGTGACATACCATTCATGAATTCAATCCCTGGGTCGGGAAGTATGTACTTGCATAAAGTGGAAATGGTTGAGCAGTAATTGAACAATACTTAATAAAAATAACTAGACAAAATCCCTAGACACAAGCAGTAGAATGAGAAAAATCTACTCCCATAGATTAAATAAACGGTTCAATTCAGAATTCCCATCAGGTTACCAAGATTGATATGAACCTGAGGAAGGCTGGAGAGCACAATGGCTAAATATTCAACTTTTTATTATTATTTCCATCATAGTTATTATCATAATTTTTATCTTTTTATTATTATTTCCATTACAATTATTATGAGAATTTTCATCATTTCCACTATAATTATAATCTTCATCTTGATGGTATGAATTGCAAAATATATGCAAATATTAAATAATACATTTTTATAACTTATTTTTTTATAAATATCTTATTCATAAATTCACAGCATCAATATTCGTAAAAGAAGAACTACAGATTTTATTCGTAATTTATTTGAACGGTTGACGATTTGAACGACTGATGATTTGAACGGCTGATGATTTGAACGGTTGACGATTTGAACGGCTGATGATTTGAACGGCTGACAGATTTAAATGAATAGTCTGAAGGGGACAATTCTTGGGAACTGAAGACACTGAATATTTGAGCAAAATAAGAGTGAATTCTGAAGGCGACTTACGCTGATTCCCAAGTCAGACAGAATATATTTTACAAGTCAGATTCGTAAATCCCACACTTCTAAGCACATCCTCCATCTTATAATAAACAAAAATGAACTTATTTATAACAAATTTAATTAAAGAGTGAAAATTTATTTCCCTTCTTTTTGATAATTCAAATTACTTAAACTAGGGAAATATCTCGTCATGACAACTAAAGATACATTAACGAATTTCCTCCGTTTTACACGTATTAATTTTATTTTCATCCTTCGAGAAACATTAATACATTTACTTTTACCGAACTTCATTAAAATATTGCTGTTTGTTTTATTATTCATCAGTTAATATTTTTTTTTAATTTTAAAACTGTCATATTTTTAATATGCTAACTTTGAATATAGATGGTAATATTTTTGGTATTTTACATGTTGCTTTTTAAAAATCTAAAAATGAAACTAAAATGTAAAACAAAAGACGTGCTGAATATTGATAACTTACACTGAATGGTCGAAAATTTCAAAAATGCATTCCAAATTTTCATGACCCTGTCCACTTGGTGGAGATAGTAATCAAATCAAAATGTTATTACTGCGAGCAAACGAGCTGGATGTGAATCACAGATGTCAAATCAGTGTCGGATGGAAGAAAAATAGCCCCCCCCCAAAAAAAAAAAAACGAAACAAAAACACCGGTAATCTTGTAACACAGAGCGCAGACCACTGATTCATACTACCACCTGCATGTAGTTCCCTGTTTAGCACTGTCCTTTTCTCCTTCACTGGTTCAAGTTTAGATTTTGCTTTTCGGGCGATAGTTGTGGCTAGATGAATAAAAACTAGTCGAAAAATACACTATTTACATTGTTCGGACTACTGTAGTCATCTTCGTTGCCATATTTATCACAACGTTTCGACCGTTGTACGCTCCGGCCTTCTTCAGAATGTCGAACCGAACACTTTATTTCGCTCGCTGGGGTAGACTGTTACATTTCCACGTGTCATGTCTAATGGATGTAAGTACTGAACTCACACCTCTTTGGGTCCTGCCGCTGTATGTAACTAACGCCTTTATTCTCTGTGCCATGTGTCCTTGAGGACATATGGGAGAGTGGATAAAGGCAGATACTAGTCGAAATATTTTGAACGTCGAAAAACATTTCAAGAAATTATTCTGGATCAGTCAGTTCCTTCCACAACAACACCAGACAGTTCGTACTATGAGCCGGAAACTGGGGGAAGAAAAAAGTGGAAGACAGGTTGCATTCATTGAATCGTCAAAATGTTACGTCTCTTTTATTGGCCTCACTTCAAGTAAGGTGAAAATGCCACTTGAATGCAGGAGATAGGGACGGAAAGCGAAAGAATAGCGTGGAAAAGATTGAGGAAAGGACCTAAAAAAAGCAACATGGCTGAAGAAGACATATGGCGATTGATATTCCATTTAAATTTTTCATGATTGTAGTTATCAGTCCAGCAAATAATATGAAAATAGAGTTCTACAAGTGGGATGTGCGAGAAAATAAACTTTAAAGTAGAAGTAAATATTGCATCTATCTCGATCAACAGTAAAACGTTCAGACCTAACTACAAGTCTATTCGTATCCTTAAATATATCATGGACCGAGCATGTGAGCAACGATGTGATCGTAGAGAGGATGAAAACAACGTGGAAGCTTATAATTAACATAAGGAAGAGGCAGATGAAATGTCTGGAACATGTGATGAGAAAGGAGGGCCTGGAGAATCTGATACTCACGGGAAGAATAGAGGGAAAAAGCGACAGGGGACGGACTTGGGCAGGTGGGTGGATGTGCATGGTTTGGGGGAGTTGGCAAAAACACAAAACCTGTTGCGAGACACAAGGGATAGGGGGGATTGTGGGCCATGATCACCTACGTCCTGAAAGGACTCGGCACATAAATAGTAAAAGAATTAGGAACATCAAAGAAAAACGCTCATCAGAGAAGTTACGATTAAAATATTTATCACTAGCTAGCAGAACGTTTCCTCTTTTATGGTGATTGAACACGTCCCTCTTAACGGCTTAATTGGGAAATGTCAGATTCGCCCCATCTCATAATATTTTGGACCAGACTGAATGCAGATGGATAAGTATCTAGCACTCAGGAATTTAGGCAAGCCCCTAACATTTCATTGAACTCTTTAACATTCATCAGGCAAGAAATTTGAGGATCCCCGTTAAAAAAAATTGAAAAAGAAATCGGTAGATGTAACTGGTATCACTCACTTTCAATTCTGTGCAAATAGTAGGATCGCCCAGACATCCCACAATATTGTGCAAAAGTAGGCTCACAAATTAGTATTCTTTAGTTTTTTAATATAAATCAACCAGGGATGTAAACAATACTGAATATTAAAATTTTCGCATAATTTATTGCGTATCTAAGTTCCATTTTGCAAAATATAATTCTCGCTGGTAAAGTATGTTCATGGTCCAGTTCGCAAATTTTACCATTCGCAAAATTTACGAGCGAGATATATAAAGAAATCGAATCTTAGCAATAGTAATAATACAGCATTTATTCGGCAGATTGATGGAATTATACGCATACATATAATAACGTAAATACGTGAATTTTCGCGTAGATCTTTTCATTTTACACTAACGCAATTCCTTTTGTGTTTTAAAAAGAATAACAAATCATTTTTGGTTGAACATTGTTTGCGAGGAACTTTGTAAATTGTTTCTTTCAACAGGAAAGAAATCAATGATTATTTTTATCCTAAATAATAAAATTATTTAAATTTGTAGAGCTGTGTTTAAAGATTATTTCTTTTCTTCACTTTTCCTAAACTTTTTCCTTTACAATTTAATAAGCATTACATGCGCGCGTGAACTGATTCGCATTGCAAATAGCCGCTGTCATGCAAACAATCATACCCGTGTTACTACTGGTAATCCTGTAAGACATTCGGTTCATTTCTTCTTTGTGACGTGTCCCTTCAAATCGTGGGCGATCATCAACCGCCACAATTTCCTGCACTTTGGAGCACTTTCTTTCCTTCTCTCTCTCTCTCTCTCTCTCTCTCTCTCTCTCTCTCTCTCTCACTCTCTCTGTCTCTTAATCAATTTGATATTCTTTCCTAATCTTTGATCTTCCAAGATGTTAAAATAAATTATGGGCTGTAACCCCTGTCCGTTTTATATTCAGTGCTTCCTACGTGTGTCAAATTTTCTAAAACCTCTTTGCCAATTATGTGCCTTGGTAATTTAACCTGTTCCTTGCTTATATCAAATATGTTTACTTTTTGTTTCCATTTTCTCTAAAACTCCGTCGTTGCTCACATTATCAGCATCCTTCTGTAGAACCCCATTTTCTTTACCTCAGGTCTCCTCTGCATCTGTGAAGTGATTTTCCAGCATTCACTTAGCATTTGAAATGGATCTTTCTCTATCCTAAATGGACTTCGATTATCAGCGTCTCATTATTCCTCCTCTGCTAAACTATGTCCTAAATGTTTAAATTTTTGTACTTGAGCGGTTTTGACATCTCCTGTTTGTAATTCTCCTGTTGGCTTTGTTAGTTTTCCGGACCAACATATATTTTTTTCATTTTACATATCGTGTCATATGCATATCTGATGTTGGCGGCCATTTATGAAGATATTTTAATTATCTCGGGATTGCTTCACTCTAAAGGTTGATTAAGTTTGGTAAGAAAACACTACCTAGATTTACTGTCCTTTCTTTTTTGTGTATTTGCTGAATTGATTTCCAATCCGTGTGCAAGCAGTTTGTTTCCAGTATAAATTCTGGGTAATTCTAATATCCTTACAAAATAAGTCAAGCTTTCCATGCAATTTCAAAACCTATTTTGCGACGTATTTTATCAAGCACTTTTGTATAAACTATAAAACTCACTTATACATCCCTTCGCTTTTGTATTATCCTTTCTGATATCATTGCGAGCATAAATATGGCATTCCTAATTCCAATGTCTTTAACGAAACCGTATTGCTCTTCTCCTACGCGCTGTATTAATCAGATTTCGGATAAGTTTTATGTGGCTCATTTGGCTTGTAACGGGTGAGAGCTATGGCGGAAAAATTTATTCCCCCTTTTGTATATCCGGGGTATAATAACAGCGTAATTCATGGACGGAACGGAATGGCTGAAAGGAAAAAGGAATGATACACATGCTTTGTTCTCAGAGATACGGTTTATCTTACATACGCAAAACTATATGTACATACATACACGTGTCCCATGTCGAGGATAATATATTTCATGTATGGTCTGGTGTTCCGCTGTTCAACTCGAGGTCCTCGACAAAATTCAGAGACGAATATGCAACGCGATTGTTCCTGATTTGGACTTTCGTCTACAGTCATTTTCTCACAGACGTAATGTGACTACCCTCTGCCATTTCTACAAAAGAGCGACTTTCACTGATACCCCTTGGCATGAATTTAAGCGTGCTAATAGGTTGGCATCTAGGTCTTATATTTTCACCGTCGACACGGCTAAATAGAGCCATCTCATCTACTCCAATAATTTCTTATCACGCACCTCCCGTCAGTAGAACTCCCTTCCTATTAGTTGCTTCCCTAATAGTTATAATCTTCAAATATTCAAATGTAATGTCAGTCGACTTGTTCTGATGCCTTGAACTTGATCCCAGACCTTCTCTATATCCTTTTTCTAAACACTCCTCTTTATTCTTACCCTCATTCTTTGTAACCCCTTGCGTGCTAGTAGAACTCCCGCCTTGCTTGGGGTGATATGCTTACAAAAATATCTACACAGCAGAGTTTAAGGAGAAACAAAAAGGAAGATTCCTGTGTCTGGAGAAGCCATGTTAAAAACTCCGGATGCATCTCTCCCCCAGGTGAGGACCTATTTCACGAAGGAGAAACAACAAAATTGAGCACTACAAATCCTCAGAATCAAATATTTACAAAGTGAAACGGCAGCAAGGACCTGCAGGGGTGGTAAATTTAACCTTTCCCGAGCGAGTGGGATCAGAGAAAACGTTTGGCTCTTGTAAACGAACTAAAATTGAGATCCTCTACATGATGATTTTCCGATGAAATTCGTATTCAATTTTACCTGGCAATGCTATGAAAATCGATCTACTTATGACTTCCAGTATGTCACTATTGTTTTATATTTCAATTAGTATATGTGAAATGTTGTCAATATAAAATAATCTCTATTACATTTCTATCTAGTCCTGCCGACTTGTTCTTTGTCGTTTTTTCGACTGCTGATTTTAATATTTCTGGTCTTTCTATATTTTATTCACTTACAGAGTGTCCTCTTTCATAGTGGAAGAGCTTCCTGGTTTATATCAGAAGGTCTTTTTTTTTCTTTTATCAACTAGCGTGTCTTTTACTCTGTTTTTCTACTTTTCATGCATATCTGTTTTAGCTTGAATACATATTCTTTCTAATTTTGCATACTTTTCGTTGCGCCATTCTTTTCTTCTCTGCCTACATCTGTTCCTAATTTATTCGCTTAATGTCCTATAATCTGTGCCTTATCTTGGCATTGTTTTTTGTATCCTTTTTATCATGACGAGATTAAAATGTCACATATTTGTTTTTCCACATTTGGTTAATTCCATTGTAGCGACTTCATATAGTTTGTATACTTCATCAAATTTAGGCTACGTATGAGTTTGCCGTATTGCATTTTGTGTCGCACCTTGCCCCTTTTCAATTTCCTGAGTTGCTCCCATGGTTATATATACCACTGAAAGGTAGGCGCTATCAGAGTTGGCACTGAGGTATCTTTTTCGGTGTGAACCTGCATACATGATTCTCTTATATGTCGTTATGTCGTTGATTTATTTCTACGTTTCTCTTCCCATTATATTTCACTCACCATTAAATTATTTTGTTTACTATAAAACACTGAAAATAAATGTTAAACCTGATTTGAGTTCTTATATTTTAATGTAAATATAACCCCTCATATGCGGACATTGTAACTAATACCTCATATCCGGAAGTCCTTTTTAGTGCGGATTTCAAGGATTCTACTGTATTTAAATAAAAAGACAAAGTTAATATATCTTTTCCTTGAATTATTTTCTTTTATTGTTCTCTCTATATTTTTCACTATCATTCTAATACATTTATTGTCTTGATTAAATTGTGTAAAAGAAATCAGTTTAATGGGTCACATTAAGCACACAGGAAGTCTCATAAAATGTTTGTCTCAAAATAAAAACAGAAACATGACAAGAATATTTACATGTTGTTCAATCAATTAATCATCCCACTACCTTTCTAAAATATCAAACTATGTATTCGAAGTTATTTGACTCTGTATCTTATGTTAGACGCCTTGTTGTATTTGAGGTATTACTGGACTCTCCCGTCGTTTATCGACGTATTAGAGTCAAGCAACTCAGTTCCTAGGAACTGACAGCTAGACAGCTGCACATATGATTTGATTATAGTGCTGAAGGCTTTGTGCAGAGCCAACCACACTTTTTTGAAGAGCCGAATACCAATCTAAAGCAAAGAATACATACTCTATTCAGAAGAATCTATCCTAAAAATGTTGTTGGCATTAAATAACCCATTGAGGTTGATATGCCGTAAAACAAAATAAACCATACCATACCAAACCAAACCCCTCCTTTCTGTAAATACGTTATTACCAAATCATTTTACCCCATAAACAGGCTTTTGTCATTTCGCATCAGCATTAATTTCATTAACTATTTATACAATACATCTTCTGTGTATGGTGTGACAAGACGTTATCAATAAAGTGTTTACGATTATCTCACGTTGAAACACCAGTTCTTGTACGATCGCTAAGGTTAAGCAACATCGAGACTGGTCAGTACCTAGATAATTGTACGCATGAGAACACCAGGTGCTGCATGTTTGGATGTGAGGGTGGTGTAATGGATAACGGATCAAAGTTAAAACGGTAGAGCCGAGATCCAATTCCAGTTTGGTTTATTATATTCACTTCTGTAAAATACCTTTGAGAAAGTTATGAATGCATCCCTTCTCCCACCAGATATGGGTTAATCAGTAGGAAATATATCAATGAATAATTATTGTCTCAAAAATATTATTAAAATCTAGAATATATTCTGGCTTTAAATAATCTTCGAAGTGTTGATAAACCGTACAAAAAAAAATCAATCAAGTATCAAAAATATAGGCCGTATCATACACTATATTTATGCAAACTCACATGAAATTTTTATCCGCTTCGTATTGATTCATTTTGCTTGCAGCTATATCTCTATATTTCCAATCTCGAAAGATAGTGTCTCCGAGTCCTTTTGGATGACGAATTATATTCCACCCTCTTAACTTTCTCTAAAAGGCGGGATGCCGCAACTCTCTTTATGGTCTATCATTACTACCCTGCAAAGTGCAGCGACGAATTATATTCCTTGGTACCCCAGGTTTAACCTTCACGGCTAGGACAGACTTTGCCACTTATAGCTTATTCCCTCCGCATTCCATCGGACAGCTTCTGCCCGCGAACCAATGTTCTGTGGAAACAACTCCCAAGAGAATGTTTCCCCGATCACTGCAATCTTTACCTGTTCAATTCTAGGCCTAACCGTTATCTCTCCCTCCTATCCGTATAAAATGACTCTTAACGTAACCCTCTACCGCGATTACCCCAAACGCCTTGTACAGAGGGAACCTTATTGTAAAAAAAAACATATCTAGCTCTTTACTTGTTGAAGTATCTTTTGAAATTGCAACAGGACTGACAGATTTTAAGACGTGCTGGGCTATTTCATTTGGATAACATTTTTATTATAGTTACGAGATATATTGGTAGGATTTATAAAGTAGCTTATAGAAAAATATTGGTTAGGATTTCACTTGAGTCTCTTGGTAAACATTGGTATTCTTCATACTTGAATTTATATAAAATATTTATACTTTAGTCTATCTTAACTCGAGTCTGTATGTATAAATTTTTCACGGTTACACTTGATTCAATATACAACTATTTGCTCCTGACTTAACAGTAAATCTGATAGAACCACCAAAGTAAAATTGACAGTTCCTTTCGAAATTAAACACCAATCAATTTTTAACCGGGGCAAGAAATGGCTTTTAACGTTTAACGTCCACAGTACAAGCATGCATAAATTTGAAACCTTTTTTGCCTTCTATCATCATGGCTGAAGCTAACCTGAAGGAAAATTTTGTGTTTTAATGTTTAAGGCCATATCACGTTGAGGCATCGATCCCCGAAGTTAAGCAATATCAAGCCTGTGTAGTACATAGTTGGTTGACCGTTTGGAAATACCAGGCGCTGTAACCTTGGATGTTTGAGTAATGTAATGGATAATTGATTGGAAATTTAAATCGACAAGCCGAGTTACAATTCCAGTTGGGTTCGTTATATTCACATATGAAACGTGAAAAACAACCAATCATCTTCCCAGCTATGGGTTAATTCGTATGACTCGTATCATTAAAAGCATTATTATCTCCACTAAAAATAAATAAATAAAATTGCGTAAAATTTTAGAGTTTGGCATTAACCCATAGAGGCTCATATGCCGTTAAAAGAATAAAAAAAAATGTTTTTGAAGACTTTGTGTGTTCAAGATTTTGTAGAGACTGCAGAAGAAAA
The DNA here is from genome assembly GCA_903632075.3 of Acanthosepion pharaonis. Lineage (NCBI taxonomy): Eukaryota > Metazoa > Mollusca > Cephalopoda > Sepiida > Sepiidae > Acanthosepion > Acanthosepion pharaonis. The sequence continues at coordinate 215,148 of CAHIKZ030000626.1, forward strand.
TAGTTTTCATGGAAATGAAATTTTGCTTTTGACAGAAAGACAATTGTTTTAATTCACTGAACTCAAGTTTGAAAATGTTGTTAACAAATCCCCACGCTGAAAAAGATAAAACGTGTCTTATCATCCATTTGTTAAATAGAATTAACATTTATTTTACCAAACACAATCCTTAATTATTGTTCGCATTTTGAGTACGAACTCTATCACATCAACTTGATTTATAAAAGATTAAAAGATAAAAGAATGGATGATTTGATTGTGAACACGATTTTGAAAACGAGATCATGATTGATTCTAAATTTGACAAATTGAATTGTAAAATGCGTTTGAAGACATATTGTAACTTTCTCGATTGTAAAATAAATTTAATTTTTGCCTATAATGAAAATGTTAATCTTTTCTATTTTCGGCTTTATAAATAATACCTGTTTCAAAGACATTATTTTATTGTCAAGGGAATCAATTGTTTAAGATTACTGATTAAATTTTAAATAACTTGTTAGGGTTTCTCCTACGAGATTTAACACCTACATCGCTTAATTTGCGATTATCTCTTTGTCTTTCTTAATCAGATTCCTAGATTTTTTCTATTGTTATCCTCGACAGAAAACACGGCGGCATGATTAATGCTATTAGCTGATTTCTTGTTTGAGATTTAACTTTTCCCTCACGGAATCTGAAAAAATAATTAAAATGAAATAAAAATATCGGGCACGATTTCTACTGCTTCTATAGAAGCCGGAATGAAGAGAACTGAAACGTAATCACGTAGCGTAATGTATAAAAAGACAACGAACGGAAGATCTGTAAAGGTAAAAAATGAACGCGGATATTAAATTAGGAAAAATAGTGCATTAGAGAAAATGTATCAACCAATGATGCAAACAAAATAAATCAGATAAACAAAATCGAACGTAAGGATCGATGACAAGGACAAAGGTGAAGAAAGAAACGAATGTGCGAAAATATATTTTGATAAAAATGAAGAAAGAGGAGAAAGAGAAATTACAAAGCTTTGAAGAAATGAATAACAAGCTATGAAAAAATAAAGGGAAATTTAAAAGTGCCAATCAAAAATATATGTCGTAAAATGGTATAAAATAAGAGAATAGGAAATAAAAAGAAAGAAAAAAGATAGACATAATAATAAAAAAAAATCATTGATTGATTTTTTTACGGTTTATCAACCCTTCGTAGTTTATTTAAATCCATAAAATATTTTAGATTCTGTGGATTTTATATTGATTTACTGATATAAACACTAATAATTAACCCATAGATAGAGGAAGAAATGTTGGATTCATACGTTTTCCAAACGAATATAAAGAACATATAAGGAATTTGAACTTGTATCACTGAATCCAATTTCTGAGTTCTTATCCATTACACTACACGCACATCTAATATTACAGCACCAGATATTCTCAAGCGATCATCCCTCAATGTAGTGCCAAGATTCGAAGTTGCTTAACTTCGGTGATCGTATGAGAACCAATGTTAAACGTGATGGGGAGGTAAATGCATAAAACGAAAAAAAAAACATAATAATGTTAGAAAAACAAATGAAAAAACATGAAAAATAATAGAAATGAAGAAAAAATACAAGAAGAAACGCGGTTAACTAAGGAAGGGAGGAAGTAAGGAAGGAAGTGTGAGAAAGAAAGAAAGAAAGAAAGAAAGAAAGAAAGAAAGAAAGAAAGAAAGAAAGAAAGAAAGAAAAAAGGTAGAAAGAAAGAAAAAAGGGAGAAAGAAAGAAATATCTTTTTTATCTCTGAAATGAAGTATTATGATTACTTTCAGTATTTACATTATTCAAACTGTTATCCTAAGCTTCATTGCCATATTCACAACATTTTCGTCGTTGTACTGGCCTTCTTCAGGTAATTGGAATTTTTCTTCAGTATCTGTCTATATCTCTTAGATGAGGTATTATGATTACTTGAATTGTTTACGGACTGTTATCCTCATCTTCATTGTCATATTCACATCATTTCAGCCATTGTACGCTCCGGCCTTCTTCTGGTATTTCTAATTTCGAATCGAACCCTTTATTTCGTCCGCTGCAGTACATTGTTCAGGTTCTACCTTTTATGCCTCTTCCGGATATCTCAGTGATATCTCTTTAACTCAAGTCTCCATATTTTTGGTTCACCACTGCTGTGATGGTATTGAACTCACAACTCTCTGAGTCTAGTCACTGGATCTAACCAAAGTCTTTATCCACTGGGCCATTTGTCGACACATGATAAATACTTTGGTTATATAGGTTCGGTGTGAAATATAGCGTTGTGATTATGGCAATGAAGATGAAGATAACAGTCCGAATTATATAAACAATGCAAAAAGAGATATCATTAAAGGGATAAACATCAAACAAACGAAATATCAAATATAAGGAAAATGATAAATGAAAACATTAATATAAATAAGGAAATAACAAGAAAATAGAAGAAATAAAAAAAAGGCTTCATTTCTTTTTTCATGGTTTATCAACCTTTTATAGGTTATTTAAAACCAGAAGATATTTTTTACATTGTAAATTTTTTTAGGGATAATAAAGATTTATGGATACAAATCGTACTAATTAATCCATACCGGGGGGAAATAGGTGTATTAATACCTTTCCAAACGTTATTTGAACGTAGTAAACCCGACTGGAACAGGAACATGGATATCCGATTTGAAATTCCGAGCTGTTATATATTAAACCACCTGCACATCAAAGATTACAACAACTGTTTATTTCAAACGGTCACCCATTCAGATACAGACTGGGCTCGATGTTGCTTAATTTCTTTGAGCGTACGAGAACCAGTGTGTCAACGTGATATAGCCGTAAACCAAAGAAAGAAAGAAAGAATGAAAAAACAAAATCTTTGAAGTTCATGAATGAAATCTTAAAGAATGTGTAAATTATGAAAGCGAGAATGTACTACGTTAAATCAATAACAAAAATGAAAAATGTAAGAAAAATGAACGACACAAACAAGTAAACAAAAAACAAAAAAAACTAATTATTAAACCAAAAATAATAAAAGAACGAATTGTCAAATGTAATCGAGATTAAGAAAGAATTCCATAACAGAGTTATAGAGGAAAGTTAGGAAGAAGAGAAATAAAAACAACAAAAATGTAAATGGGTATTATCTATCTATCTATCTATCTATCTATCTATCCATCTATCCATCTATCTCTCTCTCTCTCTCTCTCTATATATATATATATATATATATATATATATATATATATATATATATATATATATATATATATATAAACAGTGGATATCTGTCTGGGTGATACCGTTTTACTCGGGATCCATCCAACCGATTTTGACCAAACTTGTCACATACATTGTAAAATGTAAGAGACAGGTTCTTCCTGTAAAAAGTCTATATATTTTTAAAATGAATAATAGATAAAGTCGATCAAATATCGACAAATTCAAATTTTCCCTCTGATTTTGTTCCAACTCGGTATTTAGGTTACTTACATCATGACGAGCCCAACTATACCTCAGTGTATTTCTACATCACGGCGTTTAACGAAGAAAAATAGATTTCAACACAAATCAATTTCAGCACAAATCGATTTCAACACAAATTTTAAACAAAAATTCCTTCAACTTTCAAACAAACAAATACAAACTTCATTTAGATGTAGCCAACAGTGAGTTGATTTTTTAACAGTCATTTAACTTGATAACTGTGTCCACGTAGTTAAAAATGTTCAAATATTTTCCGAAGAACCTCGTCTTAACCCAAGCTTTACAGTAAACGTGTGAAGAAGGAGAGACGTTCATGCGTTTGCACTTGAAGTTGAAACAATCTCTGAGACTTCATCCGTGTTTTTCTTTGATTATTAGATTTGTGAATAATGCCAGATTATTTGAAAGTGATTACGGCCATAGGAAATTTATTGAATACCTAAAACTTTGAAACAATTTAAACACGTTAGAGGATAAGGTGATGGGTAGTAGTCTAGGATGATGCATGCAAGCGGAGGCGCAGGCAGACATTTCTAGACAGAAGGGTGCATTCATACAATTACAACCATGTACACCCGGACAACTATTTACATTTCTCTGACTGTTGTTCTCATCGTCGTTGCCATATTTACGACGTTTTGACTGTCGTAAGCTTCAATATGATAATTACAAAAAAAATTATCCCTCTATATTTTTACAGAAATATAGGCCTATAATGTAAATTGATTTTATTTTATCAAAAGTATTATTAATGTCACGACAGAATTGATGAAATAACGGATATGTGAAGGAATGAAGTACCCAATTAATACGAAATTAATGGAAAGAAACAAAGAAAGTAGTAAAATTGGAAGGAAGAAAGCATCAAATAAAAGTAAGAACAAACGAAAAAGAAGAGGAAATAGTAAAGAAAAATGACATGAAATTAAGAACGATAAAACGTTTTTGTATAGTGAACAAAGTCATTAGAACAGGTGACATGATACAAAGCTGCGCACATGCGCCTTTTGTTCGATTAGCGCTTCATAAGATGGTTCGTTTTGTGGGCGTTAGAGACTTTTAATTTCTATTTTGAAGCATTTCAGTTCATGTTGGAAATGATACGTCCGTGGTACATCGATGTAGGTAAGATCAAAGCAGAGTGGAAATGTACCTCCAGGAATGCCAACACGACACCTGAGAATTATTTACTTGTTGCTGAAACGCACACAGGTTTCTCGATAGATATACACCTACACTAAAACAACATAGTGGCGCGTCCACAGTGGTGCCATGACAGTAGTCAAAAGTCGCTCTTCTAGTTCCACCAAAGTAATGATCGTATACGTTAGCGAGGTTGACCCGGATACATTCTAAAGTACATTCGTCTCATATTACACATAATCTTATGTCGCAAATCTAGGCACACGTTGTAAATCTGTTAAAATGACATGTAACCCATATTATCATTTTTGAGTGACATAGACGACAATTTATTCATCGCACATAGTATATGTATTGAAGCGATACGTATATTCAAAATATTATTCAAAGACATTTTGCTTCCATTTCTGAAAAAGTATTGCAATGTGCTAATGTTGCAGCCTCATAGCAGACATGACGCGCTTGCTTTAAATGAACTCGCTCAACCGGATATCAATGCACCCTGGGAAGACGATGCCTCACTGATTCAGGTTTCTGCTATGTAGTAATGGATTTGGTCAAAGCATGAGGGATTGGATGGTGTTCGTCATTTATACAATCTCTTGCATACGAGATTACAGGCATGTGATTAGGCCCAGTGAAGACATACGTACTTACATACATCTATACATACACGCATTTAGGCACACACACAAAAAAACACACACATATATATAGGCCTGACGATTGCATCTAGCATGAAACAGACTGTCGCCCGTAAGTATTGACTTCTATGTTCACTTATATATTTACACACGCTCTATCTCTGATATTGAGCACTTTATCCCATAAATATAGCACATCGTAAGACTATATTTCTTCCTATATATATATATATATATATATATATATATATATATATATATATATATATATTCAACAAATCAAGGATAGACTTATCTCATTTATCGACTTTAGTGCTTCGTTTCAAGACGCACGTTAGGCTGATAACTTCGAATTATACATGAATTGTCATTCGTATGGCTAGGTATCCGATTGCCTCAAACCGTGTTCGAAACCCAACTGATTTCGTATCACTCGGCGACTCTACTCCTAATCCACTAGCGGACGTTATATATATATATATATATATATATATATATATATATATATATATATATATATATATATATATATATATATATATATATACCTAGTTTTACCTAGGTTTTACCTAGACGGATCTTCAGGGTAAAGCTGGCTAAAGCTTTTTGTCTTTTACTCTGTTTGTTTTTTTTTTTCTTTGGACTTGTATCTTAAGAACTTTACAATTGTTGGTTTCCTCTTGTTTTAATGTTCTTGGTTCTTTCTTTTTTATTTCCAATTTTCCTCGGGTAGCGATTTGTTTTACTGCAAATTGAGCTCTGCGAGGTTTTCCAAACGAGTTTTAACACACACACACACACACACACATATATATATATATATATATATATATATATATATATATATATATATATATATATATATATATATATGTGTGTAACAGTAAATTTGGACAAATCATGTAACGGCATACATTATCGTCCAGCCCACAAAATGTTCAATATCTAAAAGACGGCTAAACTAATCGATTTGCTTTTTGTCCAGCTTTTCAAATAAGTCGAGTAAACATTTGCCGTAAGAATCACAGAAATATCCTTTTAGTTATTCAGCTAGAAAGAAAACAAGTTAGAATCGTTTTGTGACGGTCCTACTGTCTTCCCAAATAAGCAGTTCCACCCGGTGTATCTATCGAATTTGAAGTGAAATTTTAGAGTTGATTAATGCTTAATCACAAGAGAACACTTATAGATTTATTGGCTATTATAAATCAATTTATACATTGATCATTTCCGGCACGAAACAGTCTATGTTCTTTTAGTTTTCACGTATTATTAGTTGTGATATATATATATATATATATATATATATATATATATATATATGTGTGTGTGTGTGTGTGTGTGTGTGTATTATACGAATTTGTGACTGGTAGGGATAATTCCATGGAGGATATTAATCCAGGAAGAGCTCAATGTTATCTACAGAGCATTATATTAATAATAATAATAACCAAAAAGATAAAATAAAAGATTAATTTCGGCTATAATTTATTTCGTGGGTTTCTATATATTCATCTCTTCAGACAGAAATCTTTGAGAAAGTAGAGACAATTCCCCGGACTGATATAATAGATTATCAGGGGGAAGGGGAAGCAAGAGTGACAAGAAGAAAAGAAGCAGTGGATGAAGAAACGTGACGGATGGTCAAGTTTCTTTTTTTAAATGTTAGAGGGAGGGTAAGGAAAAGAAAGAGAAGAAGGAAGAGAAGAATGGATAATAGTAAGCCTAGAATAGACTGACCAGAACGAGAATTTTTCCTTTAAATTGTCGAACTTTCTACATCTGCTCATACAGCAAATTGATCTATATGGTCTATTAATTTAGGCAGGACATATCAACACAATTCAAAATTAGTTAGTCTAATAAACGAGCCCTTAATACAAATAATAAATAAAAATTGCAATAATTATAATAATATCAAAAATAAATGAAAGGATTTTAAATACAGATTAAAAATAAAAAAGGTAAAAATAATATTATAAATCCGAGTAATATAATGTATGCATAATAATCCAAAATATGTCAATGTTCAATTTTACATTTATATTTACATATGCTCTATCTCTGATATTGAGCACTTTATCCGATAAATATAGCACACCTTAGAACGGTATTTCTTGATATATATATATATATATATATATATATATATATATATATTAACGTAAACAAATGATGTTATATATTATAAAATAGACCAAATCCAAAAATTGTTTAAATGCATTTTTCGATTATACGTTATTTTTATAGCTACAAATACTTAAGTAAGTGCTCTGTTTATAATAAACAGTATTATCAACATTTACCGGTTTGAATATCTGAGAAATCTCAAAGAAAATATGTCTGTTTCATTTAGAATCCTTTCGGCTATATTTACTCTCATGGCAGCTCTTCACGAATTATCTTAAATGCAAGCCACTAGTGGCCAGCTGGCGGGTCGCCGATGGTAACGCCACCGGTCCTCTGGTGGCAGCAACCGGCTAGCCACCGCTGGACCAACGGTTGGCCTCTAGTTGGCCGCCAGTCGTAACATTGCCGAGATGACCACGGTGACAGACCGACAGAAGGGCCAACAGCGGTAAACGCTAGTGGCATTTCACTCATTTGCAGATTGGTGGCTTGCGTAGAGGGTAGCTTCTTCCTCTGTTTCATTCTCTCTCTCTCTCTCTCTCTCTCTCTCTCTCTCTCTCTCAGATATGCTCTCCTCCTATTACAGTTTTCTTCTGTTATTAATTTGTCTCCGAGCCTCGTATCTCCTTGCTTGTTCTCTTTCCTCATAGCGTTCTTTTGATGTTTGTGAATATATTTAACTATCAACCTGTATCGGATACTCAGATAGACATAATCGCTGACTTTATTTTCATTCTTATCCTAATCTCCTTTCTTCAAGAGAATTTTCCATTTTAAGATGCCAAAAGTTTCTTAAAGACGCTAAACAATGTAAAACATAGGAAATAATTCGAATTTAATTCAACATTTATAGAGCACTTTTCTGCTAAATGTTGTTACGAATGCAAAAATAGCATTTAAATAATATGAAAACTTTTAACTGCACCTACAATATTAATACTAAATTTATATGTTAATATTTATTCGAATAAATATTTAGAGAATAAAAGTGTAGTAAATATAGTATACCATAATTTACCTATTCAGACAAAATATATGGTGACTGAATTATTTTGAGCGGCAATGTTAATAAAAAAATGTGGTATATTTGTTTGAAAGTAATTGTTACTCATAAATAAAGTACTATCTATGATTGTTTGATTACTCCTGGTGTTATATAAAATAGTCTTTTTCTCAATAGTATTTCATGTTAAAAATGTTATGTGTTTAATATAGCAAAGAAATGGAAATCTCTTGGGAGAAAAATATCTTTAGCAACAGAACGACAATGACGGCGACGACAAAAGCCTGTTTTATTACCAAGTTAAAGCAAGACAATCAAAGTATCTGAGTGCCAAATATGCAAAGCTTGAACAAATACGACTACAATCTAAAAATGTAGGTGTAATTAAATGGATCATTTTGCTCGGGAACTATTTTGTCAAAATGAAGTTAAATATTATATTTGTATCGTTTATTAAAACGAATAAGGCATATAAATTTACTAACTTAAGTACCTTTACCTCCCTTCCCACTACTGCTGGGATAAGAAATATATGGATGACTAGACGTTGATTATAATTACATAGTTTGATAGTTTCGAAGTTCGGTTACTCAAAGGTCCAGTCAGAAATTGTTATTTTCCACTGGTTAAGGACAATTTTACAAATAATAAAGATTCATTTAAAGGAATATGTGTTTCGTTCATGTTTCATCGCGATGTTCGCTGGGAGTGAGCCTTTGACAGAAGGAATCTTTCCAAATGAAAGAGTGACAAAAAGAGATCTAATACAAACAACCAAAATCAGCGAAAAGACGAGATAAATGGCAGTATGTGATTAAAGATTATCAATGTAGATTTGGTTCAAACATCTCTTCGTCTGTGTACACACACGATTATATATCCTTTCATCTAAATACTTATTTTTCATCCTTATCAACTCAAAGTACGGATCAAATTTGAAATATTTGTATATTTACGTGTTTGCATAAAAATACAAGTAAATAATTCTTTAATAAAGAATAAATTGCTCTTATCACAGATAAATATGAAAATATCGAAATATTTAAACACAAGCGTTTTCAAAAGTGTAGGATTTTCCTTCTATAATGATATCACAAACCTCACATTTTTTTTTGTTTCGCTTTTTATGAAAATTCTCAAATCGAGTGAAATAAAAGCAGCTATCCAGAAAGAAAAAAATCTGAATACCTTAGCATCCCAAGTCCCAGTGACCGTACATTCAGACCCATAGTAGCAGGACCAGCCTGTCCAAATGGCAGGCTCAGTAACTTAACAGACACAATACTACAACCATTTAAAAAGCAGATTAAAAGCCACATCAGATATAATATATACTTCCTTTTTTCCATACCACAAAAGTATATCCGGGAACACTTTTTTCAACGTTTGACATCAATAGCCTATATAGTAACATAACCCATGAATTAGATAAACAAGCAATCTCATTCTGGATTGAAAAGCACACAGCAACACTGTATCTCAGATTCACTAAGAAATTCATTATCGATAGTATAGTCATAATTCTAAACATTAACACCTTTGAAGGGGACAACAAAAACTATATCCAAAACTTAGGTACCGTAATGGAAACAAAAATGGCACCAACGTATGCCACCCTAACATTAGCTTACCTAGAGGATAACGTGTATGAAAAGATAGACAAATATATGGGGAAAATATACAACCCACTTCAGTAAATCTTGGAAACGATACTTAGAGGATTGCTTCGTTTTCTGTAAATCCTTATGGGGCGATAGCAACCAATCCCACACTCTACTTCCGAACTTACAGCCAAAAATCAAATTCACCCAAGAATATAATTTTATTGAATTACCATTTTTATATATACTCATTAGAAATAAAAACAACTACATAATCTCAAACATCTACTAGAAACCTACAGACACCCAACAATATCTACATTTCAAGAGCCTTCACATAAAAAGCTGCCTGAAATCAATCCCCTATTCTGTAACACGTAGGGTTTGTACTACGGTGATTGAAAAATAACACTAACAAACAAAGCTTTTGAACTCACAATAAAATTCCTTAAGACCAACTACGAAATGCAAAACAACGCAGCGTCGAACAAAGTCTAGCATATGCTGCAACATACAACAAGAACAATCCAGAACTATTTAGGGAAATTACAAAAATCTAGATTTACTTAATAAGATTGACATTAAAAATATACTAAAACAACCAAAGTAATTAAAAAGTCAATCTAAAAGCCTGAAACACATATTAACCTTATCCAAATTTAAGCAATACAAAATACAGGGGGGGGTCACAAAATTCAACAAAAAATATATGGGGTTTGTGATATCTTTATAGAAGGAAACTCATACACTTTTGAAAACGCCAAAATGACATTAATAAAATTAAAAATTTAAACTGCAAAATGTGATAAATGCACGCAAATGCACGAAATGCAAGAAGCCATATATAGTTATCAGAAAGCACTAAACAACTGAGTTTCTTTTCATAAAGGCAACATCAAATTACCAGACCACAGAAATATGTTTGCATTATAACACATCTATAAATGTAACCAGGATAAATTTAGAATTATGCCATTATATCAAACATATTATTATTCTTAACTGCAAATACAAGGAAAAAAACTGCATAAACAGATCGTAACATAGTGACAAAAACGCACAACAAGCATAATGGTCAAAAACAGTAACCGTAACACACTCACACGCAGGTATCTCTCGAGTTATGGTATATATACACACATACAAGCAAAAATAAGCTACTCACAAGCAAACACAAGAACCCTACGTTATGAATGGTTCCTATGTATTATAGAAATATGAATATATATATATATATATATATATATATATATATATATATATATATATATGGGGGTATGTGTACGTGTGTGTGTTTCTGTGTGTTTGTGTATGTATGTATATATATATATATATATATATATATATATATATATGTGTGTGTGTTGTGCGTGTTTGTTTGCAGGTATATATATATATGTGTGTGTGTGTGTATTTATGTGTGTGTGTGTTATATTACAAAGAGTTAATCATACCTTGAAACAATTAGCAATATTAATCCAATTACTGGCGAAATCCCTTCGCTAGTAGGCATAATTATGAGCATTATACTACTAATAATCTACGGAATGAGGAGATCCTTATGTATAAAATGGATATGCTGTATTTTTTAATTCAGCTAGTACTTTCAAATGCTGGACGCATTCATCTTCAGCCTGTATTTTTTCCTTTAGAATCAAAACTGGAAGACGAAATAAATGTGTTTTTCCGACCGAAAGACGTTTTTAAGAATGAGCTATTTATTAACTCTTATGTAGTGTTGGAGTGTGCAGGTCGTAAGGCTAAATTTCAAATATTTCAAGAGAGAATGTTTATGAATTTTGTAATTTGGTAAATCAACGATTATTTTTATAAGTCTTTTTTTCAGTTAATATGACATGAAATAAGTAGATATTTCAATTAACAGAGTGATATGACTTAGTAGTTTTTTTTCTCAGGAATTCTTTACTGCGGATCACTTGTTCAATATATATGTACGTATGTACGTGTGTACTAATTTCTCACAATAAGACAATATATATATATATATATATATATATATATATATATATATATATATTATTTTTATAAAAAATTTATAACATAAGTATGTTATAAAATCACTACAAAAATAGCCATTTTGTTTCAACACACTCTGTGTCTTATCAAGTGATGATGTTGAAAAAAGAAAATAAATGGTTTTAAAAGTTTCAGATTAATTAACGATCCCCACACTAGGGGGAAACATTGTTACAAAAGCTAGAATAACCAATCAAAAACGAAGTATAGAAAGATTCAAAAGCTTGACAACGAAATCCTGCTCTAATAGCTATTCAGATCTTTAAATACGTGTAATATTAAAATTAATTCATACTAACTAATAATTATAAATTTACATGATAAAATTTAATATTAAAATTAAAAACTGGCAATTTTAATATACATATATATATATATATATATATATATATATATATATATATATATATATATATATATGGAAGTGAATATGCATACATATACTAGCAAAAACGCATACACAATACTCAAAAATGGTAACATATCTATGAACATACATGGGCCATTAAAAGATAATAATACAGATATCTTACCTGAACCTTTATCGGACTATTCTTAATTGTTTTATTACCCTTTCAGCAGAAGAACTTTCTTGCCACCAGTCCCAGAAATACATTTGTGTCACTACTACGTCATACGTATAATATAGTAAACCATGAGGAAAATTAATTCATTTTAATAATATGTGAAAATATCCGCTCTTTGCCTGAAGAAGATCGCAAAACTAAAACCCGTGTAGCAACATTATGGACAATAAAATATAATATATATATATATATTTTAAATCCATATCACAATCAAAAACGTTTATGGTTTCTCACTTCTTTTTGAAATATACACTTTTTCTTGTTGGAACAACTATAAACCCTTCCCTATATATATATATATATATATATATATATATATATATATATATATATATATATAGGTACATAGAAAATGTTTATTTACTTTGCCATATTTATGGTGGAAGAATCATACATATGGTTCTCTCAATAATATCAAGATAGTGACTGCATTATTTCTGAGTAGACTATATAACTATTTATCTCTATCTATATCTGTTCATCTCTCTCTCTCTCTCTCTCTCTCTCTCTCTCTCTATCTATCTATCTATCTATCTATCTGCAGGCACGCATGTTGCAAATAGCTTTTAAGGTATACTATACTTACAGATGGAGATTCTGTAATTAGAAGCATTTACATCCGAATATCTTTTTTATGTCTAAACGCAATCTTGTAAGTTGGGTTCAAGCATGAAACAGCCTGTCACCATTCTGTGTTGAGGATATATATAATATGATATAATGATTGTAGTATATGTCATTTTTCATTTATTTTGGAATAAACACGTATTTATCACACTGCACATAATTTTGTTTTCCGTGTTTTTTTGGTTTTTGTTTGTTTTACCTAATCGGAATAAATTTTGAAAAGATTAAGCAATTTTAATGTATGTTTACAGAATCGGACCTGACAATCTGAAACTCCTCACAATATCAAGAATTTCGCTCGGAAATCGTCATCAGTATAAAGATCCATTTGGGAACTGATAACGACTGGAATGTCGCTGCTGAGAATAAGAAACAAAGTAGGCCGAGAAATCTATACCTGAGGTGTTTCTATCATGAATACTGTGACTCTTGGCTGGAAGGGGACAAGAATCAGGGATGGAGGTAAAACAGAGATCGAGAAAGGAAGCGTTACCGTCAGGGTTACTGCGAAAACGTTTAGGAAAGTCAAGTACGAGGGAATCGTGATGGGATTGCGTGAGGGATTGATTGATTGAAGATTTAAGGCTTTGGATACTAGTTCCAAAGTTTTTAAGCCATATGATATGGGGGGGGCGCTAAAGTCGCCGAACTCGAATATGTACTTAAACGGATGCAGAGAGATGACGCTGTCTGTATTATCGGACATGCTATCGAGTACACCACGGTCTTGAAAGAAAGGGGAACGATAGAGAAAGAGGAGACAGTCTATTGAATTGAGGAGAGACGAATATCGAATGGTCCAGAGATTCAAGAGAAAGTTCCATAGGTGGCCATACATGTGGAAAGGAAAGGAATGTAGCCGGGACTCGAGAAATCAGAGGAGGGAAATGACGAGTTAAGATTTGTTCCGCAGAGAGCTAGGAGATTTACGAAGAGCAACGATTCCACACCGCAGAAATTGGTACGAATGCCATGGATGTTGGAGAAGGGAATGCTAAATGGTTTAAGTGATTTTTAAGCTGGTTTAGGTATATATTTTTGATTATTTATGGTCGTGTTATGTTGGTAAGGATAAAATCAGTCATTGTATGTGACATGGTCTGAAAGGAATAGGCGCAGACTGCAACATAATGTGCCCTCAGGGTTGTCTTATGGAGGTGCGTGCAGAGACACCATTCCATTCTCGACATGGCACTGCAAGAATTCCGATATTATGCAACTATTGATCTGAGCAGTCCCTCAAGACACTAGGCAAGAGTTAGGGCTCTTAACTACCAGTCGGGAACAGCAACCAGAGAACTCTCCACCCGCTACACTAAGTATGAAGAGACTTTGCCAAAGATTGCACACATCACATAATATTAACGACAGCACCACTACCGAGGCCAGAGAAAAGGAAAAGATCCGGGAATCCCTTCATAGACAGGAAACAAGGGATAAGTCAATACACCTGTTCAAGGGAAGAGTATTGACCGGATGATAGAAAAGCCTATCTACTCTTATTTAAAAACAAAAAAAAAACAAAAAAAAACAAAAAAAAATAAATAACCAAACAAGTAACAAGAAGTACATGAACAGAGTGGAAACTGAAATATTAAGTTTCAACTTAATTTAAGTACCAACATGCACTTCCCGTTGAAGACTGACCCTCCACGTTTGTAGAGTCAGGAATAAAAATAAAGTCCAAAACTTGCATGAGCCAGAAAAATCAAATAACTAATATACATAATTTTTTTTTTCAAAAGGCGGCTAGACTAAATTCACTACAATTAAAAGAAATTTGAAGAAAATAATTTCTACCGAGTAAAGAAAAATAAAACGAAAAGGAAAAGGTAAATAAAATGATTAACAATGAAATTCAAAAACATACATACAAATAAGACAGGCGACACTATACACTTTCACGTGTCTTCGTAGACGAAAATTAAGCAGGAGTGACAGTTTTTGTTGGGCATAATGTCCGAATTTAAATCACAAGATGTGTTGTTTTTTTAACTCTAATTTAATTCAGTCAAACATGAGATAGCACTGTCATTTCTATAGTGACCAATGTCTTTCAGATAGAGCCACATATAGTGTAAACAGTGCGTCTTTGTATTTTATCAAATCGCATAACTAAGGAATTCACAGTAATAAAACCGAGCATGTGACACCCAAGAAATAACCCGTCTAACGATCGACTTTTCACCGCTAACAATTTAGCAATTTGGCAAGTTTTAATGCTAATATTAATGGGTTTTTTAAAGGTTTTTAATGGTAAGATTAATGGTAATATTATATTTAATGGTAATATTATTTTAAGCTTTTAAGTTTAATATTAATTGTTATGGCAATAGTAATCGTTTCCTTATATGGTAATATTCGGCTTTCATTGAGAAAGCACTCGGTGATACGTTCGGTTGACATTTATAAAATCTTAAAATTAAAACTTTTTTTCTGCAAATTGGTTCCTTAAGTCCAATAAATGCTTTGCTTTTTCTATGACACGTGCTATAATTTTTGCAGCGCGATTGCTGACTGTGATCAAGTGTGTTTTTTTTCTCATTTCCTCCTTGAAGTGAGATTTGAAATGAACTTCACCAGATATTTACGTCTTTCTAAACATACCTTTCTCTATGTTTCTCTCTCTCCCCAACTTCCTTTCCTTTGTAGCCGTTAATAAAAGTTTGTCTCTTTGGAAGGCGTCTTTCGTTGTCGCAAACACGCGTCCGGATTTTCCACGCTCTGTTAAAACTTCCTTGGTACTTCAAATATTGTATTTCTTTAATTTTCCTATTTTACATTTGAAGGAACGGTAGAGTTAAGGATAGCAGCTCGGTTTCAGGGGACCGGAAGGGCCGAGTTCGAATTCCAGTCGAAAACATAACGTTCAATACCGTTGGGAAGCGTATGACTGGTTTGCATTTCCCGGGGTTTCTATTGTTCACAATCATATCTTCTTACAAGTGATGTTTAGTCCTTTCTTCTCGCTCCTTTTTACTATATCTTGTAGACGTTTTTATATTTATCTTTCTGTGTCTGCGATCAACACATTCGTCATCTACATATCTAATATTGTCACGATTGTAGCTGACAATAATGAATCCTGGCCAGTCAGTTACATGCCATGCATGATACATTCTTAGGAGATCATGTATCTTTCTATACATGACTGACGAGGTAGATTTTTCCTGCAGTAGGTGGCCATTTCTTTCTGCGGTAGACTAGTTGCCATCCAAGACTATAGAACTCGGTCTGTCCTGCTATTTACCCATAGCAGTGGGTTGGAAAAGGAAAGGATTCATACCTTTCCCAAGAATATTAGCATAAAAGTGAATGTAATAGAATCGGCCATCCTGGTAGAATCTCTTATTCGTTCAGGATTGATTCTTTGTAAAGGTTAAATTAGTTCGGTGAGAAGGCAAATCATTATCTTACGTTCGTTTCTATTTTTGGGTATTTACTAAATTCATTGCCTACACGCATGTAGGTAGGTGGTTTCTTTCAAATATAATTTATGTATTATTCTAACATCCTTCCCAAATAAATCAAACGTTCATCGCATTTCTAACAGCTCTTCGTGACATACCTTATCAAATCGTTTGCATAATCTGTCAAACATATATATGTATATATATATATATATATATATATATATATATATATATATATCTTAGAGTAGCTATATTGCTCTTTGTGGTATCATTTTTAGCAGAAATATCACATTACTTGTTCAAGTGTCTTTAAGGAAGACGCATTTGTCTGGTCCGATTCAGGTAAATTTCTACTGCGGGCGCAACTCATCAGAAATCGGGTATAATTTTGTTATGTGGCTCATTAGGCTGATTGTCCAATGGAGTTCGCATTCTTTTGCCTCTGGCCATTTAGGTTGCGTTTTGAAAATGGATATATTCAGGTCTAGCGGTATAATACTATTGTCGTAAATTTCATTTATGATGTCTGGAATTTTGTCAATACTGAAATCATTTAAAGCTGCTAGCATTTCTATTACAATTCAATCTGGTACTCCTGTTTTGATCTTGTTCGATTTGTGCAGTGCTGATGTCAATTCAGACTATTATTTGTGGTCATTCGATATTTCTGTGTGTTGTAAGTTGTCCTCTTTAGAGCTTGGTCGACGCATGAAATGAGCAAGTTTCTACTGATGTGATCATTTTCTAATATGAAATCAACACAACAGTTTTCTTTTGGAGTGGTATGCAATATTATGTTTTTATTTAATGTCATATAAGCTATTATTATACCCTTTACCAGAAACTGAGTTGTGAGTAGTTGCATTTCATAAAACACTTAGAACTTAGTTAATACAATATTATATAGCACTTTTACTATAATAGATCCATCCAATTAGGGTACCTGTGTAACTGTTGTGATCTTGAGAACTAAAATACGGACAAATAAGAAACGTAATATTTATACATCTATCTATCTATCTATATCTATATATATATATATATATATATATATATATATATATATATATAAATTCTACGATTTCAGTATTAATAGCATTCGGACAACATGATATATATATATATATATATATATATATATATATATATATATATATATATATATATATATATATATATATATATATATATATATATATATATATATATATATATATATATATATATAAATATAAATATAAAACTTTAAGTGTTATATTTACTGGACACACATATTTGAGTAAAAGCGCCGTTTAATTTTTTAAACATTTTTTGAGGGGTTACTAACCCAAATAGTCTTAAAGATACGAAAATGACCAAAGATGAACATTCAGTAACCTGAACATGGGTGGGGCTTATAGCAACTATAGAACCTTAATTTAACAAATTAGCCCTTTGTTGCCGAGGCGGTTAAAATTACGTTGGATCTAACATTGATTTCCCCTGCAAAGGAGGACACAGGTTCGAATCCTTGAAAGGGCGCCTTTTTGTTTAATGCGATTTCTCGAATATTCAGGCCGGTAGACGAAAATAAAAAGAAAATATTGTTTTAAAAATTAAATATTTGCAAATATGGATGCGCACTAAATATAACGTTTAAAGTGATATGTCGAATTATTCTCTGTCCTTAATTAAACAGTATTAATTATATTTACCGCCCTGAATATTCGAGAAATCTCTTCGAAATTATGCGTCCTCCGCAGGAATCGAACTTTTATTTCATATGGAAAACGCCATTTGGCCTGATGTGATAAATAAATATATATATATATATATATATATATATATATATATATATATATATATATATATATATATATATATATAGTAGCGTCCAAAACTAAGGGACAAAATTTTAAAACCTAATATTTGTTAGAAATAACAACTGTGAAAAGCTGAAAATAAAAAAATAATTGTTATAATTCTTTTTCTGTCCTTTGCAAATGATTCAGATTTTAGTATGTTATTATGGAGGATAACGACTACCAGTTGTCAAAATTTCAGCTTTTCACAGTTGTTATTTCTAACAAATATTAGGTTTTAAATTTTGTCCCCTAGTGTTGGACGCTATGTATATATATATATATATATATATATATATATATATATATATATATATACAAATACACACACACACACATATATATATATATATATATATATATATATATATATATAATTATATATGAAGAAATATACTCTTAAGTTGCGACAAATGTATGGGATAAAGCGTGTGTAATTATAAAAGTGAACATTGAAGTCAACACTTAGAGGCGACAGGCTGTTTCATGCTAGATGCAATCGTCAGGCCTGAAAATAGCATCTAGAATGAAACAGCCTATAGTGTTGACTTCAATCTTTACTTTATCTATCTATCTATCTATCTATCTATCTATATATATATATATATATATATATATATATATATATAGCGTCGCATTTCTACACGGTCAAAAATATTCTTAACTATTAGTAACAGTACACTAATTAATAAAACAACATTCGACAAGTAACACATTTATTTTCGTCTTGGAATTGTTTCTCGAAATTACATGAAATTGAGTAAAAATATAACATATATGCCCGACAATGGTAAAATGCTTGCAAAATATATGGATCGAACATCTAATCCATTGTACAATTAATAAAACAAGGATCCTGTCGTCCAACCTATGGTCAGTAAGTTGATGCCATTAATTACATTGACTTTATTGATTTATTCTTTAAACGTCTATTTTACGATATATATATATATATATATATATATATATATATATATATATATATATATATATATATATATATATATATATATATATACACGCACACACACACACTTCGTTTCAAATTATTAACGAGGTGACATGTTGTTTTCATATTGTCCAAAAACTACCAATCGGACTTTAACGAAACTTTTACTGGAAAATAGGAATATGTATATGCGCAGGCTGTATAGAAGCGGTATTATTCGGCGCAACAGCAAAAAAACGGTGACCATTTGCAATATTATTACGATATAGAAGTTTCACAATCTATAAACGAATGCAATTAGAATCGTGCAATTATAAGGCGCAAATGTGACTTGACCCCTTCTGAGAAAGATATTATTACATCTGAACATTTCAAAGGCAAATATACTTTAGAAATATCCAAAATAATTGGAAGATATCACTAAACTATAAAAAGATTTGTTTCAGATCCTACGAAGGTAAGTAGGGAGGACGATAAGTGTCACTCGAATTTTGTTTCCCGATGTTCATTTCACGAATGAAACGCGAAGCTGTAAATAACCACTCTAGTTGCAATATGAGCTCTGGTAAAAACATGCCATGATAACAGCAAAATTGCAATATGAGCACTGGTAAAAATGGTTGATGAAGACATTAGGTTTTAATACCAAGTAATTCATACCCAGATGTTCTCAATGATACATGGCACGGTGGATAAAGGCGTTGGTTAGATCCAGTGACAGGACCCAAAGAGTCTGAGTTCAATACCCGGTTAAGGCAGTGGAGATCTTTCAGAGGGAAATTAACAGGAGATAACTAATAACTGACATCCATTAAATATGGCACGTGGAACTAGAAGAGTCTACCCCAGTGAGCGAAATGAAGGGTTCAGTTCGAGATTCCAACCACCTGAAGAAACGTTGTGACAAATATGGCGATATGGCAATAGTCCAAATAATGTACATAATACTGTGGCACCATTTACCAGGGCAAAAAGAAAAGAAAGGAAAAAGTGAAAGAAAGAAAGGAAAAGAGAGGCGAGACTTAAGCGTAGATGATAAAATAAACCACCCACGACCGGGGACAATTGACAATGTTATTTTGATGAGTAGCAAATGGCGAAAGGTGTCATTACAATCGCAGAAAAATTCTAAGTGGATAAGGGAAACGACTATGTTCTGGCGACGAACTTGTGTTATCGGGGATAGATAACAGCCGCTTAATGCTGGCAAAATATCTAATTAGCAAACCACAGACCGACTAGCTAAGAAAACTCCAATTGAAAATGTTATTTTGATAATTGACAAAGAACAGGTGAAATACAGGGCTTTGGATAGATAAGAAAAATTAACTGTGTCGTCTGCTAAGCCGCACACGAAGTAACGGTTGACCGTTTTTTGACAAGACATCCATGGGTGTTAGAGTTCGGCTGTGATTACAAAACTATGTTATCAGAAATTGGCACGAAGCATGACTAGAACAATGGAACTGTTTTTTTGAGAGGACGATGTTTTGCTGGACGACCACCCATTCTGATAATTAGCAAAAATCTGACTGACGAAGCCCAGATGAAGAATTGAGGATATCACACTACTGGCCGCATTGTTCTGTTGGCGGCCAGAGAAAATGAGAGCTGCGATTAAGGAAAGAAAAGGAAAAGAAAAAGATAATTTTTTTTTTGAGCAAGATATATTTTTTCTTCCTGAAACAAAGCCAGCTGGATCGCACACGCCCGACTGGACATCATTGGCCGAGTGGTGATCACGTGACGCAAGGAGGGAAGCCACCACCGCCCACCTAGAGGATGGGTATGAGAGGTTGCTACGAAGAAGTGGGGAGGACAGTTGACGCCCCTCTGAAGTATGGTGAGAAGGTGGGAGTAAGAGAAGACTCCCAAAAATGGAAAAAAGTGGAAAATTCCTAACCAAAAACAAAAGAAGTGGATATGTATTTAGAATTATCGAGGAACCTCTGACGCCGAAAAACCCACGCCGGTTTTGATCGGCGTCCACTTAAGCAAAGTCCTAGCGAGCAGAAATCAGTTGAGTTGAGTTGAGTTGAGTTGAGTAGAGTTTCCCGGGGAGTTTCCCGGAGAGTTCAGCAGAGAAGAGTGCCTCGCAGCTGACTAAGATTCGCGCAGCTTCCGAACTCATCTTCTATCCAAGACCAATTATTTTGAAGAGCGACTTAGATCCAGACCACCAAAATAAGTTTTTTCGAATTTCGCCTGAAGACACACCAAGAACGAATTTCTTGAAGAACAGACAACTTAAAGTGTTAAAACTCGCCTAACAAAAGAACAGCGTGTCAAAATCCATATAGCGGGTCGGGAGATAGACGCAGTCCTATGTATCCAGCAACTACACATAAAGTTTTGTTATCATTTTTTTCTTTGATACCTTAAACATTTGAGTTATCATTTTATTTTATTTTATGCATATTTGTGCGGTGTCACCCTCGGTTGAACTCGATTTGCATTACGGCCCCAACTACTGATTGATTTCGTCTGCCTAAGATCAATTCACAACGTGGGTAGGCAGACTGGAGATCAACGCAGTTACTTTGGTAACCAGACGTTGGAAGTGAGTTGGGAACGACGAGGCTGATATCGAATCTAACCAGATTCCCATCCGAATCACTAAAAGGTTAGAACGTCACATCTGGGTGTCGCGACCGATACCAAGCCAGTTGGTCGTCACAGGACGGGACAACACGACTGACGCAAACAGGCGGACGTCACGTTTGGAGCGGCGACACCCGAACGAAGCAGCGAGCAGCGAGCGAAGGCGGTGTTTAGGGACGTCACAATACCTCATATAGAGAGACTCAGATAGAAAGATGTATATGTTATTAATTTTTATTTCGTTTGGCATTCTGTAGCAATTAACCCAATTTCTCTAACTTTCTTCAACAATATATATATATATATATATATATATATATGTGTGTGTGTGTGTGTGTGTGTGTATGTGTGTGGAGAGACATTGAGAAAGATAGTAGGAGAGACATATTGACATATAGATAGATATACTGTTGTCATTAAATTTTGGTGAGCCATGAAATTATATAAATTATACCCATACAGACAACATGTGTATATGTGCGTATGAGTGTTTGTCGGTGTGTGGTTGTGTGTGTGTGTGCGTATGCATGTGAATATCAGCGTAAATAGCAATTAACAAGCTGGGATAGATAGATAGATAGATAGATAGATAGATAGATAGATAGATAGATAGATGTGTTATTAATTTTTGTTTCGTTTGGCATTCTGTAGCAATTAACTCAATTTCTCTAAAATTCTTCAACAACCATTCCTACTTGGTAATTTCATCTGTGATTTGAGTGATGCTGAGAAGAATTTTTTATGATGTTAATCTTCTGACGTAAAGCCTGAATGTTGATTCAGAACTTAAAACCACTAAAGTAGACGCGAGACACGACCAACAAAATTTAGCGTGAAGACTTGTTTTTTCTGTACATATTTCAAGAGATCAATAATCCGAAAAAGACACTGATGTTGTACCTATAGCCAATGCTGTCGCTATTTCTTCGACGACAGGGGATAAACAGAAAACAACCCAAGGCATTTAAGAAGTACCTATTGCAACATGTTTATTTTCTGTAAATTTCTCGACTCGTATAAAGACTAATCGAAAAAGAATTTACCTACAACCGCGATTTATTCCATTGTTCATGTATATATATATATATATATATATATGTGTGTGCCCGTGTAGATATATATATATTTATGTAAGACATTTTTATGTTTAACATTCTTTTTATAGACATAAATATTCGTCCTTTGAGAGGATTCGAACCTGCATCCTATACGGAACCGTCATTTACACTGACGTGCCTTAACTGACTCGGCCACAAAGGAGCATTTACTTAAATACTTGTATCTATAAAAAGAATGTTAAACATAAAAATGTCCTTAATAAATTGTCGGACTTTGTCCAATTCTTAATGTATGACGTCATTTGTTTACATTTGATATGCCATGAGCAGTTATGAATGTACGAGATACATAGAAAGATTGAAGTTTGTAAGCAGTAAATTCGACCTTGCCTTTTAAAGGACGAATATTTTCTATGAAAATTTCTCGGATATTCAGGCCGGTAAATGTTATTTAATACTGCTTATTATAAACAGAGCATTTACTTAAATACTTGTATCTATAAAAAGAACGTTAAACATCAAAATGTTTGTCCAATTCTTAATATATATATATATATATTTGTGTTTTATAATTATATTTTTCTATAATCCCATGTCAATATTCATATATTAATAATTAGAAATAATTATAATTATTTATCAAACAGTAACATATACACACACACACACACACACACACACACACATATATATATATATATATATATATATATATATATATATATATATATATATATATAAATTGGTATACACGGAATATTATATTTATTCTCTAAACCTAATTACATATATATTTAACCTATCATAGGTTTCACCTACCCGGATCGTCAGGCAGTCTGCCCTGACGATCCGCGTTGATGAACCTAGGTAGATCTGTCTGGCTCTTTAGGTTTACTTTGATTTATTTGCTCTAATTAGCATATTTAGCAGTTTGCTTATTTATTTTACTTACTCGTATCGGAGTTTTTTTATTTTTATTTTTATTTGGTCTCTGAACATTGATTATAGACGTTTATTATCGCCGGAAATATATGTTCTTCGTTCTTTCTTTTTTACCCCTTTTTTTTCCTTGCGTATTGGTTTGTTCATTTACAAGCTAAAACACCTAAGGTTTTGCCGGACGAGGTACAATGCTCATATTTATAAGAGTATTAGTGTTATATATATATATATATATATATATATATATATATATATATATTAGACAAAAGGCAAAATTATAAAAAAAATATCATAGATTTCACTTTATTCCGAGAACGTCATAATGGTTAGAAACTTGTCGCATGAAAACTTTTTCCTATTTGTCACAGCCTGAAATTGTTTTTGATATAAAAAATGTATATATCGTTTCAAAAAATAATTATATATTATGATGAACAGCACTTCAATGATGCAACGAAATCTTACAGCACAATTTTATTGTACATATTTTTCATAACATGTTGAATAGAGATGACATGTTTAGAATGAATGTAAGTTCATTATGGATTTTCTACACCTTTATTTGTTTAATAACAGTTTCGTAATAATAATTTCCTAATAAGACATGAGAGGATATAATTTCAAATTATATTTTATATCTGATATATGAAATATAATTTCATCTATGGTACCACAGTTGTAAAAATTGAAGCGCAGTGGTAGATTGGCTGCAAGGTTTCATCCTTTTACAGTTGAAATATCTCAATCCAACCGCCAGTTAAATGTACTTAATTTATTGTATCGCAATTCTTGCATGTGGAACTCACTTCTAGCTTCTGGTTTCTCGCTTCTAGCTTCTAGCTTCTCGCTACAAAGTCAACATTAATCTCCAAAGATTTCAATGCAAAGTCAATCGTTATCTTCTGTCTTCTTAATTGCATTCTTTTATGGCTCTCTTTCCTTAATATTGTGTTTCCTCTAACACTCAGAAACATGTTATATCTTAATGGAGTTATTGCTTTGCTTGGGTTGAATTGATTAAAAAATCATCAATAAAATTATACGATTTTATTTAAAATTCATAGTAACTCCGTTTATTTTTATATATTTATTTATATTTTCACATAGCGACGGGAATATTCGAGACATGTTATTAAATATATATATCCGGTCACCGGCAGGAATCGAATCTGCGTCACCCTTGACAGGGAAAACCGTCCTTAGATCCTGTTATTTAAATATATATATACATAATACATGAATCTCTCCCCGGATAAAATAATTTAATTCTCTATAATTTAACTAAGCTTTTCACTTAAGTTAAAGAATAGCTACGAGTATCTCATAAATTTTGAAAAGCTATCCATATTTCAATTTTGTTTCTAAATACTTGTTGCAAAACGAGTGAGCTAAGTTAAATTTCCCTGTCTTTCTACATTCATATATATATATATATATATATATATATAGGGAGTTTTAAAAACAGTGGGTCCTACTGCTATTAATGCATTACTCTTCAAGTACGAAGTGAGTTCTCCGGGTAACTGGCGTATATCATATAAACCGTTAAATTTCGTGTTCCCACCGACTGATGTCAAAAAGGTTCGAGTTTCGATCGGCTTGAATCAATCGGACGTCTAGTCACACTGAAGAGCTGTGATACAGCGAAACAGTCTATATATATATATATATATATATATATATATATATATATATATATATATATATATATATAGAGAGAGAGAGAGAGAGAGAGAAATAATTGGTCTTTCGTATCGGAGGATACACGACTGTTTCAGCGGCTAGACAATCCCTTTTGCAGATATCTGCGCAGGCATATTTATGTTTGTTAAACACCCTCAGAGGCAACTTGTAACCTGTAATTCTATACACAGTGATTTATCAAAACAGATACCTGTGTGAAAATATTAGAAACAGCTGTCGGAATCCCATAGATTAGATTTTTTTTTTTGATAATAAAAATTGATTATACTGTTATATAACGTCCAAGTGAATTTCAGTACTTATACATGAAGTCAGCCATCATACCGAAATACTGAACTTCACTTGTATACAAGCAATAAAAACAGGAATCTAGAGTTGGATATTAACATATACAGATAATTGCTAGCAAATATATGACGGACGCAGCATGTATTCATTGAGGTATTTAATACCTAGATACCTCATGTTTTTGTTGGGTGTGAAACAAAACAACTAAAACAAAAAAAAAACTGTTTATTACATGAGTCATAACATAATCCTGAACTGTGCCAAAACCTAATATTTAAAACCAAAAAAAAATATAGGTTCATAGTGAAGTGCGCATGCTCAGTGTTTACCACTGATAGACATGCTGGCAACACAGCTGATGTTTATCTAGGCATGCGCACACAGAATTCGATGGATGTGGGCCCTAGTGATAGTTTCCATCATATTAATTTAACGCTATTTCCCAGAGTTGAGTACGTATTTTGTGGCTCGCTGCAAATTGGATTTTGGCAGCGGCTTCTGACGACCGCAAAACGCCATGTTGGCAAGTGAAAAAGGCTCAAGCGCGTTTTTCTCTCTTCCTTTGATATGCGGTCGGTGGTGGGTGAACAGGAATGAAACAGAAAGTATGTACGATAATAAAAAAATTCCCCTCTCTGTAGAAATTTTCTTAAAATTAGTTTGGGAATTTGCCAAAAGCTGTTGCGGTCAGTTGAATAAAGAGAAATAGTGGAATGGTAAAAGCCAAAGAATGAAAAAAGTCTGAATGTTTCGCAAGATGTCTTTTAGTTAAATAGGCAAGAACTTTAGTGCGTAGAGGAAGCTAATAAGGAAGAAAATCGTATAGATCGCCGAAGAAAAGACAACGACAAACGAAAATGGCGATAAAATTTTCAAGTGAAAGGGAAATATGAGCCAAGTGAAAATGAGTAGAAAAGAGAAAGGTGAAATTGAAATTAAAGATCCAAATGCAGTTTTAATAAAGGAAATAAGGCAGGGATGGAAAGAAAGAAAGAAAGAAAGAAAGAAAGAAAGAAAGAAAGAAAGAAAGAAGGAAGGAAGGAAGGAAGGGAGAAAAAGAGAGGAAGGAACGAAGGAAGGAACGAACGAACGAACGAACGAAAGAAGGAAGGAAGGAAAGAATGAAGGAAAGAAGAGAGGAAGGAAGAAAAGAAGGAAGGAAGGAAGGAATAGAGAAAGGTAGGAAAGAAGGAAAGAAGGAATGAAGGAAGGAAAGATAGAAGAGAGGAAGGAAGGAAGGAAGGAAGGAAGGAAGGAAGAGAGGAAGGAAGGAAGAAAGGAAGGAAGGAAGGAGGAAAGAAAGAAAGAAGGAAAGAAGGAATGAAGGAAGGAAAGATAGAAGAGAGGAAGGAAGGAAGGAAGGAAGAGAGGAAGGAAGGAAGGAAGGAAGGAAGGAAAGAAAGAAGGAAGGAAGGAAAGGAAGGAGGAAGGAAGGAAAATAAAGAAAGAAGGAAGGAAGGAATGAAGGAAAGAAAGAAGAGAGGAAGGAAGGAAGGAAGGAAGGAAGGAAAGAAGGAAGGAAGGAATGAAAAAGAAAGAACGAAGGAAGGAAAGAAAGAAGAGAGGAAGGAAGGAAGGAAGGAAGTAAAGAAAGAATGGAGGGAGAGAGGAAGGGAGAGAGAATGGATGCAGGAAGGACGTTTGGAAGGAAGAAAGAAAAGAAAAATGTAAAAATTGAAAAAAGGTAAAAAAAAATAACTACAAGAAAGTGAAGTAAAGTTTATTCAAAAAACAAAGAGAAAAAGGCGGTAAAATGAGAAATAATCATTAATACAATCATCAACTCTCAGTTTACTTTGACTTTCAAAATATTAGCGTATTTTAACCTGTAGCATATATTATTTTTACTAATTTTGAGCATATATATATATATATATATATATATATATATATATATATATTATGAAATGGACCTATTCGGACAATTATTTTAAGAATAAAAAGAATGTATAAATGTCTTAAATATATATATATATATATATATATATATATATATATATCATTCAAAAAGTATTGGAACGTCAAAGTCAAATCCTTTGTTTTTGTTGTTCGCGAAAGACATTTGGGTTTAAGACCAATATATATATATGTGACAAGATATCAGAATATTAGCTTTTATTTCCTGATCCTTACATTTATATATTTTTTTTATCGGAGTCACCCCAAGCAAAGCAGTAATGCCATTGAAAAAACAAAATAATTGGTACAATATGTGGAAGTCTTAGGAACAGAAACATTTATAATGAGCAAAAAGAGAAGAGAGTAATCAGGAGGACAGTAGATAGCGATTTATCTTGCATTTAAATCTTTGCAGATTAAAGTTGGCTGGAAAGAATGTAGCCGTAGTTGAGTTTCACAAGAGGTGTGAAAAGACAGTGTTATCATAGAATTTATGGTTACATCAAGACAGCTCAACTCTGTGACACTATTGGGGTAGTGTGAAAAAAAAAAGGGAAGATAATTTTTTTTTTCTTTGAGCGAGATTTTTAAACCGATGCCAGTCCAGCCGCACCCACGCTGTTGAACTTTCATTGGCTGAAGGGTTGCGTGAGCGGTAGGCGAAGGTAAACTATGAAGAAAGAGGGGAGGCCTGTTGACGCCCCTTAAGGAATCGGTGTGAGATGCCACTGTGAGAGAGAGGAGAAACATGATGACGTCTCTGAAGGGATTGGTATGAGATACCAACATGAGAAAGGAAGAATTTGGAAGGACGATTCCCTTAAACTAGAATTAAGGACTTCCAAAAATGGAAATTAATGAATTTTCCTGACCGAAAACAAAGAAAATTCTTAATGCGGATTTAGAATTATCAAGGAACCTCAAACCCCGACAGGCCAAACCCGGTTTTGGTCGGCGTCCATATAAGCAGAGTCGCAAAGAGTAGAAAGCAGTTTGCAGTTGAGTTGAGTTAGTTGGGGTTAGTAAGACAGGCAAGAATTGAGCTGTGAGCTCTGAGACCGCCTCGCAGAAAGCTGACTTAAGATCCACGCATTCTCGACCTCAACTTCTAACCAAGAACAATTTATTTTTGAAGAACGACTTAGACTCACACCACCAAAACAAGTTTTAAGAATATCGTCTGAAGATACATCAAAACCAGTTTCTTAAAAGAACAATTTAAGATGTTAACACTCGCCTAACAAACAGAAAGTGTCACGAATCTATATTAGCGGTTTGGGAGAAAGATGCACTTCTGTATTCAGCAACCAGATATAAAATATTGTTATTCTTTTTTAACACATTTGAACTTTTCGAGTTATTACTTTATTTTCTTTTACATATACTTGTGCGGTATTACCCTTGTTCGAAATCGGCTTGCATTACGGTCCGGCGACTGATTGATTGCGTCTACCTAAGATCAAATCACAACGTGGGTAGGTTAGACTAGAAATCAAAACAGTTACTTCGGTAACCAGACGTTGGAGGCGAGCTGGGAACGACAAGGCTGATGCCGAATCTAACCAGATTCCCACCCGAATCAGCAAAAGTTTAGAACGTCACATTTGATGCCGCGACCAACACCAAGTCACATTGGTCGTCGCAGGACAGGATAGGACGAAGTGTGGGGCAGAGAGGCAATTGGGTGGCGTCACAATTGGCGCCGCGACCAGGACAGCACGGCGGGCGCGGCCAGGCAGACGTCACGATTGGCGCAGCGACCCCGGGGTGACGTCACAACTGTAAATTGATGCTAATCAAATGCTGCGATTAAATAAAAAAAAACTCTAGGTAACATAATACAAACACACACACCCACACACATATATATATATATATATATATATATATGTGTGTGTGTGTGTGTGTGTGTGTGTGCCGCGTGCGTGTGTGTCCGTACATATCCATATTGAAGCAGAAAACTCTGTCCCGTTTCCAAAAGTGATCACCAGGTCATACAGATGACGATATGGAAAGAAATACTGGATAAAATAATATTTTGGTAGCTTAATTCACGAAACCGTTAAACGAGTATGAATTTGTGATCTCCAGTATTCCGTTAACTACCACACAGACAGACGTAACAAGCAATTCGGACAGAGTAGACAAGTTTTAGTAAATAAAGCCGCTAACGACATCTGACCGTGTGGTTTCTTGAAGAATATTTTCATAAACGTTCATGTAACAGAGGCGTCTTTCTACTTTGTTATTCAGCGAATCGAATTCAAAAGATTGGGAGGAAGGCAGTTGGGGAATGTATAGATGTATAAAATCCACCTTTCTCTCTAATCACTAATAAATTAAAGACGTTTTACCTTGATCTAACAACCAACAATGATATGACATATGACATCGAAAAAAAAAAAAAACTTGTTCTGAAATTTCGAATTTTCAAGGTTGGGGAATATTCTATGATAACACTGTCTTTTCGCACACCTCTCGCTTGTGAAACTCAACTCCGGCTCCATTCTTTCCAGCCAACTTTAATCTACAAAGATTTAAATGCAAGATAAATCGCTATCTGCTGATTACTCTCTTCTCTTTTTGCTCATTATTAATGTTTCTGTTCCTAATTCTGTCGACTGAAAGCGTTTTAATAAAAGCAAGAATATGCGTAAAAGCGTTAAGATAAGAATTTATTATCATTTTATATGACATATCCGGGGCACCCCGATGCGGTGTAAAGTTTAGCAAGCTTGTCTCGCTAGAACAATTGCCACTGAGTAGTGAATTCGATCCTCACTAGGTACCCCATACTTTGGCCTCGTGCCACATCTAAGCTACGTTGGAAAATCACTATATGACACATCCGTTCCGGATGGGGAAGGTCATAGCTCTTCACGGCTTCTATGTTTTCTTTTGATTTTTTTTTATCATCGTTTTGTTCATGTTTTGAAATATATTCACATAATCGCGTTAACTTATTCACTTTTTACCTCTGCTTCTCTTGCCTTTAATATGCCTTTTGAGTTTCACTACACCGCTTTTCTTTATCGTGTATCCTAGAAATTTCAAATGTCTTTTACTGAGTTTCTTTGGAGGCACGGAGGAGTTATGGATAGCGGCTTGGATGGAGGATTCGGAGCGCAGAGTTCGAATTTCAGTCAAGTTCATTATATTCACTTACGTGCTAATACCCTTGGAAAAGGTATGAATCCTCTTCTTTTTCCCCCAACTATGGGTAAATAGCAGTACAGACTGGGTTCTATAACCTTGGATGGCAACCGATCTGGGAGAAAATAATTCTGAATTCAAAACTGCATGTAGACCTGGCGTAGCATATACTATACAGTTAAAGAAAGGACGGTTCCTATTGACTCTATGATCCAAACTATGATAGAATGATGTTAATGTTTGTAATCGCATTTTCATTGAAACTTCCTCATTACTCAAATGTTATATCGAAGTTATTCCCAGTGTACACCCTTGTGCAAATTAATTGAAATAAAACGACTAATTCCGTTATTATTCTTTAATTTTTTGTATTTTTTCCAAAGAAATATGACCGAATACAAATATTAGTACTTCGTATGTCCATTCTATGAAGTCGTTCCTTGCAGGTTGACCACAGATTCTCGATTATATTTAAATCAGATAAGTTTCCTGGCCATTCTATAGATTTTCCCTCTGGTAAGGCTTTCCAGTGTTTTCGTGCAGCCTTACAATTTTCCTACGCTTCCTTCGAGTAACGTTGATCGCAGACAAATACCGTAAGACAACTAATCGACAGTTGAAACATTGTCTGGGCATGATAAAAAAATCTGATGCAATCACGATGCCACAACATTTTTCATGGCCGAACAAATTTCATCATACACTCCGAAAATAGATTCATATTACAGCACACCACTGCAAATGACCTAATCTGAAGAAAAGTAGAAACCGATTACACCCTGTCACTCCAGTAGGACTACAAAGAGCGTATTGTGAAAGAAAGAAAACTAAAGCTGTTGTTTTAACTAATTTGCACTAGGATGTATTTTCGTAGAAGTCCCTTTTTCTCTCGTGAATTGATTGACCTGCATTCATTGCAAGTAAGGAGTGTAGATATTACACAACTTTTCAGTACTTTTATCTTAGTTTTTAACAGAATGATCCTAACTATTAATACATTTTTTATGCAAGAATATTTTGCTATTCTTGGCGTCTTGGATGAGGTTCTTATTGACCTGAACGACATAGGGAAAGAAAGAACGAACGCAGGGAAGAAAATATTACCGAAATAGCATGAATAAAGCAATCAACTAAAAAACACAAATACGACATTTCTTTACCGCCTTAATTCAAGATATAGGCGATCTTCACCCTGCACAACTTTCTATCCGCGAAGCAAGAGGGAGGAGTTAGACATTTAGCATCAGTGCTCCACTTTACTTTGCCAATCATTCACAAAATCACATTAGGTAACTCGCTCTTTTTTCTGTCTACCATATGTTCTGTGAGTATTAAATTTTAAAAAGCGTCTTTTTTCATAATGCATCCAAGACTTTTATGCCACCTCTTCTTTATTTTAATTATGAGCGTCTTTCTAGTTGTTGTTTTCTCTAGAACATTCTCGATCCACAATTGTTCTGTTCATATTATTGTAAGCAAACTTCTGTAGAATGGTAACTTTGAGACTTCATTGCATCGATAAAGAAATTGACTAAACATTGCTATACAGAGGTGGGGAGGTAGGACATACTGGGATCCATCTATTAGTGCAGCTAATGTGTACATCGTTAACTCTAAAAAAATCAATTTTCTTTTATTATGTTTAAACTTAAGAACGTTTTAAAGCAATAATCGAATATTATTTGTAAATTTTGCTATATAGAAATTTTAGCGCACCAATCGAATGGGCATATATCGATCCATTCCTGTACTAAATTCTAACGAAACAGTCTTAAGTACTTATTTCTTTTCTCGAATACTTTCATTTACAGTAATGATTTTCCAAACATGGCCATAAAACAGAATAGATGTAAGTATAAAATATAATATACTGTTATATTTAATGTTATTTAAAAGAGTTAACATTTATGCACATCGGCATAAGACAAATTTAGTGGAGCAGACAGCGAGGAAAAATCACCATAGTCGTAGAGAAATAAGAAAGCAGTAAGATGTGAGTTCACCACACAACAATAATGATTTGCTAGACTTTCACGTAAAACATCAGCGCTTTTTAGTTGTTAAGATTATTTAGTTTAGAAATAGGTTTTAAAAAAATGTCAAACAGCAAAAATTCAACGCATCACGTCAAAATAATATCTACACAACGTGTATGATATTAAACCGACGCGAGATGTGTATTTGTATCAGTTATATGTAAAGAATTAAAAAAAAAAAAACAGAACAAAGGAAGAATTGTCGGTCGAAATAGAGTGCAATACATTTTTCACGACGAAATCCAACCATTTAATATGTGATGCATGAATCAGAAACAAAGCAAAACAAAATAGGCAAAAAAAAATAAATGTTGTGCATAACTTGTAACTCTCGTCACACATTTCTCATTAGTGCACTCGTATACTGGACGATCTCTGATCAGAGTTAATCGATATCGGTTTTCTGTTTGTGCCATCGTAAAAAATATCGATTTTGACAAATTTTTAAGAGAAGCCAGTCATGAGTTTTCGTCTTGACTCTCTACGTTTTGTATTTAGGTGATTAATTATTTTTGACACTATGACCCCTTTGCCACAGATTAAACTTATTATACCTCTCCCTATTCTATCCCTACTTACACCGAAAATATTCTAACTGGCTATATTCTCTAGTTCGATCAGATCAGCCTCGTCATGCTATATACACTGAGTCGACCCATCCTCCTTCCATTCGTATAGACGTAGCCTCTTTCCGATGCGGGAGCACTTCATTGTGGTGATTAATTAAGTGGCATGGCGATAAATTTTCCATAAAAAAATCTGTTAACATAGAAGATTAATATTCATAATATATTTTGCAAAGACATTGCATAGAATAAAAAGGAATCAAATTGCCTAAAGGTATATACGATATAAATTAAATATAAAAGGATATCTCTATCTATAAATGGCAAGATCTCGATCTCTCTCTCTGTGTGTGTGTGTGTGTGTGTGTGGGTGTGTGTGTGTGTGTGTGTGTGTGTAACGAATGCAAGGCCGCAATTTTCGACGGATTTGCACCAAAATTTACATGCACATGCTCCAAGTTAGCGGCAAGGCCAAGACCGGCTTTGTGTTTCACAACTTCCTTCGATAGTGAAAATAATCGAGTTTTTCATGCTTCTATGGCCGTTTTCATGTAGTTTGCTGCCATTTTGTACTGACCAGAGTGAGAGCCTATAGCTGGCTGCCATGAATAGGCAGGAAGATTCTATTGGCCAGCGTGAGAGGCAACAGCTGACTGACACGAATGTTAACTAGCATGCTAGCATGCAAAAAAAATCGATAGCTGCATTCGTCACAAGTGGGAAAAATTTAAATCTGCATGGCACTTTACTCCAATTGACTCATTCGCTTGCTTAAACTCAACTTCTGATTCCACAGTACTGGGTTGGGCGTGAAAAAGTATTTGTTGTTAACATTCTTTTTTCATTTGTTTTTTCCAGTTACGAGTCCTTTTTTAAAGCTGATCGTTTTGTGTTCATTTTGTTCAGTTATTTTTTCGTAACAGATTTAATGTTTAGTATAGAGCTTAGAAAAAATTCGCAGTGTGAGATAGGCAAGAATTAAGGCATGTAGCAACATCAGCACGGCAAAGGCACTCCTTTAAAGGCAAGGAAGGGCAAAAATATTTTAAGTCAAGTGATAGCGATTGCTGTATGAGTCGTACAATTTTTGAATCAAGCACGGGCAACGCCGGGCCATGCTGCTAGTCTAGAAATAATAAAGCAGTTTTTTAAAAGAAAAAGAAAAACTTAATGGATTTACTATTAGTAATTATGAAAGTTACTTCTTAAAAATTCTATCTATGTGAGATGCAATCATGCATATCAATAATTTTTTTTCGAACTTCAAAGGAGTTTTTTTGTGTTCATAGTAAAGTTTTATGCTTCTCTGACCATTACGTAGGCAATCGATAAATTTCAATAAACTTGGATGTTCAACTTGTAATTCGCCTTGTAATCTTCGGTTTGCTACATATTCATAATTATTTATTCTCTATTCTTTATTCACCAATTGTTGATATAGATTCCACATATGTTGAAGAAACCAAGGAGCGCTCCTGTTATTTGTCTTTCTATGTATTCATCCCATGTAATTGTTCTCAAAGCAGTCAAGAAGTTCTTATAGCTGATCAGGTAAGTCATATCTAAGTTGCAGGATTCCTTCATTTATATAATGTATAGGAAGCTAAGACAAAGCACAAATCATTTAACTATTATACACACACACACACACACACACATATATATATATATATACATACATATATATATATATATATATATATATATATATATATATATAAAGTATGTATTAGTTAAATGATTTGTGCTCTATTTTACCTTCCTATGGATCATATAAATGAAGGAATCTTGCAACTTAGATATGACTTACCTGATCAGCTATAATATATATATATATATATAAAGAGTGTGTAAGGGACTAACTACTCGTATAAAGTAATAGATTAAGTATGTTTAAATTTAATCGGCTTTTCATGATCCC
This sequence comes from Acanthosepion pharaonis, assembly GCA_903632075.3. NCBI lineage: Eukaryota > Metazoa > Mollusca > Cephalopoda > Sepiida > Sepiidae > Acanthosepion > Acanthosepion pharaonis. Next base: position 250,778 of record CAHIKZ030000626.1, read on the forward strand.
CCATTAAAAAAAAACAAGTCGACATGTGGTCCGCCGTCTTATAAACTTTGTTTTTTTTTAAAGTGGGGAGATAATTTAATTATTAGTACAAGTAGAAATGTAAGTAACAGTCAGTAACAAATACCATCAACGTCTATCCACAAAACCCCAGACTGAAATTGATCTCAAAATAATTCAGACCTCCATATAGTTAGTTATTTAGAAAAAAACATCTGGTATTAGACTGTGGTTCAGCCGGTTGATTGAAGAAAATTAATCTATTTAAAAAAAAAATAAATAAATAATGCGTCCTTTGGGAAGGTCTTTTATTTAGAATAAACAAAGTTGTACCTAACTACTTATACATCGAAAGGATTCGCGCCGAAGCGAGCTTGTCCCGTGCTGTGTTTGCATGTTATTGAGTCTATTAAATGAAAGCATGTGAGAAAAAGATAAACATTATTAAGGGGAGATAACAATGATCGTGTGGTTTCCCACCGCTGTAAGTTCGCCTCTGTGATTTTTCTATAAATACTTTCAGGTTAATTCTTCGGATGAGCTCTTCCCTATAATAGCCATACTATTTGAATTTAAGCTCAGTACTGGACTGCTGTCGGGATCTCATCACTTAACAGTTAATAAGCTGGCTAGATGTAACTGTAAATTCTATGCTAAGAATTACTTTTCTCGCACAATCTCACTTGTGTAGAACTATCTTTCGTCTCCATGCATTACGCCCAACTGCAAAAAAATAAAAATTGAATGCAATGTCAATCGCTATTTACCGTCTTCCTGATTACTTTTTCCTCTTCTCGTTCATTATTAATGTTTCTGATGCTAATTCTTCCTCACCATGTGACCTCTTCTGTCTTAGCGGCTTTACTGCCTTGCTTGGGGTGATACCAATGAAAAAGTAAAATAAAAATCAGGAATTATTAAAACATAAGATAACGATTAAAATTTCAATTAGATTTGTGAAGATCAATGTTGACTGAAAAGCAAGAGGTCGGAAGAAGTGATTGAAGAAACTGTTAGCATAGAACCTATGCTTACATCGATCCATTTCAACTTGAAAATAAGGAGACCTAATCGCCAATCTAGTACTGCACTTAAATTCGTAAAATCGAGGTACCAAAGAGGAAATCTCATCAGAGCAATTACCATGACTTTGAATATACGCTCTTTTAGCGCTAGAGGGCGTCGTCAGTGATGTTCTGGAAATGGATCATTGGGCAGTTTCGGGTCTTTCAAACATCATACTGACCTCACCAAATCGACCCCCTCAGAGCTGATCAGATTCTGAAATGCCCTCTAAAAAATGCTTGTAGACACTGACTGATAAATATACCCCGTTATCACACATTTGATTGAAGATTGACCAACAGCCAATCACAACGGTGCGAAATCTATTTAAGCCGTTTACGGGTAATTTTTTTTTCTTTTTTCATTTTTTTTTTTCAGAGGACACCCCTTCATCGGATACTTAGAAGGTAATTATGTTTTCCGTTTTTACCCACCTCCCATAAAGTTTCATTTCACCAGCTAATAATTAATATTTCCAGAGATAAAAAAAAAATACGGCCATTAAAATTAATAAACAAATTACAGCGAATTAAGCCGAGAGTGCTTATAAAATATAATAAAACGTTTAAAACTGTTTACGAATAAAAATAAATAAATAAATTACAACGAGTTAAAACCGAGAGATCTTATGAATTACATAATAAATCATTTAAAACATATTGACGAATGAAAAAAAAAATAAAATAAATAAATAATCAATCAATAATTTACAGCGAGTTAAACCGAGAGGGCTTAAAAATATCATAATAAACGTTTAAAACATGTTAACGAATAAGAAAAAAACTAATAATCTCCTTTATGCGATTAAAATGAATAAATAAATACAACGAATTAAAACGAGAATGCTAATAAATATCTTAATAAAACGTTTAAAACATGTTGACGAGTAAAAACCCTAATCTATAGATTATGAAATTAAATTTGTGTTTTCGTTAGAAACGAAACGAAACGAGAAGTGGGGTAAAAGAAAAAAAAAAATATTGGTGAGAAATCATGCTTTGCATAAAGTCAAATAGTTGGGGAGAAAAAAAAATGGAAAACGGAAAATAAAGTCAATTGGAAGTCAAAACTTAGGAGATTTCTAATCAATAATAAAGGACGAAAATGGGGGAAAAGACTATCGAAAATAGACCTCTTTTGAACGTTACGATGTTATGCCATTATTCTAGATGCTGGGATAACGGGATAATATTGGTTATGCTAATAAAAAAAAATTCAATATTTACGCCAAAGTGAAAATAAATAATAAATAAATAACAAAAAGGATAAGTAAATAAAGAGAAATAAGTAGAGTAAGATATAGAATGAAACGAAAAAGCTTTCCTTCCTCCTTTACTTTGAAGGTTCGTATGTATTATTTACAATGGATGACCGTGTAAAAAATATATATATATAAAAATAAAAATAAAAAAAACGACTGTTTTCGATTATACGTATTTACAAACCGTTTACGGCATTTCTGGTTAGTTAAAAGTTGTGGCATATCTTTACACTATTTACATTTAATATACAATGATGTATATAAAAAAAATTACACTTTTACATTAATTTAGTCTTTCCCCAGTTTGCTCGACCATACACTTGCACGTTTTAGCCATAGCCATTTAGCTGTTCTTTCTGCAGTCTCGGTAATGGCTTGGATAGCTTTTCGTTATTTCGTTCCCACTATCCCAATGGCTGTTAAGGCGCTGACTAGTGATTTTGCCGCAAAACCCCTTGTGCCTACTTCGATTGGTTTGCAGCTTGCCTTCCATTCATTATTCCTACAACTTTCCAAAAATTCATCGTATTTTAGTTTTTTCCTTTCACTGGCCTCTTCTGCATTATCCTCATAACAGACTGTTAGTTCCCACATGATGACTTTCTTTAGTTTATTTGAAAAAAGGACTAGGTCTGGACGCAATCGGGTCTTGGAAATATGATCGGGAAAATTTAGCCTTTTACCTAAATCCACTCTGTGTTCCCAGTCTGTTGCACATTATAAACAGTTGGGTGCGGTCATTTGCTTTGGGTTCGGTTTCGCGCCAGCTTTAATAAAATTTATACATTCATGTTTGAATTCGGTTTGTTTTTATGGATGGCTGTGCTAACGACTTCCGCAATTTCTTTTAGTATTCGATCATGGCGCCATCTCTACCTACCGTCTGATAGGGCTGATTTGGAGTTGCTAAGTATGTGTTTTAAAGAACCTATTTTACCGCATAGGGGGCACGAGGGCGATTCTGATTTAGTCCATAACTGTAGGTTAACGGGGCTTGGTAGAAGGTAATAAACAGATCGAATCAGAAAGTTCATGCCCAATTCGTTACGCCATAGATCAGGCCATCCAATTTTCCTCGGTATCATTGTCTCCCATTTTGTCCATGAACCTTGTTGTTTAAAATCAATCATCTTTGTTACTCTCATTTCCTCTTCCCCTGCGCAAATTTCGTCCAGTAAGAGTTGGTGCTTTTCCATACCTACGGCTTTGTCAATTCTAACAGTAGGAAAGAAATAGGGGCGACGGTGCCCAGCACCACTTTTTCGCGAATACGCTCTTCTGCCACTTCCAACTCCTTTACAGCGTTCCATTTCTTCCTAGTGTAAACCTTAATATTTGCTCCTGCCACTTTTGGGTCCTTGGAGAACTTGTATTGTATTATTGTTCGCACCTTAGCAACTTTATATTCTTCTACGAGGCTTTTAAAGGGTAGTTGAAGAATGTTGGAATTACCGTAAAGGGCGGCGCTACTTAGACAATTTGGTAGACCTAGCCATCTCCGTAAACGGGAGTTGATGTTTTTTTCCTATGTGTTCTACGGTAGAGGCAGTGAACTCATAAATGGACAAAAGCCACAATATTTTGGGGAGAATAACATGTTGGTAAATTCAAGCCTTGTATCGTCCGGGTAAGACAGACCTGTCTACTTTATCTAACCAGGCTTCAAGGTTATCCTTTTTTTCCTGGATTGCGACAGAGTCCGTCAGGGTATTGTCAAAACGCTTACCCAAGTTCTTGATTGGGTTTTGCTTTATAGTCGGGATATAATCGCCAGCCAATTTAAAGCGATCCCTCTCCGAAGTGTTCCCTTTTTTCACCAGTAATGACCTCGATTTGGCGGCGTTGAAACTCATTCTTGCCCACAAAATAAGTTTCTCCAAACCTTTTAGTAACCACCTCGCACCAATCACAGACGAGGATGTTATAGTCATATCGTCCATGTATGACCTTATTGGCGGTTGACAATATTCAGTCACCCCACGAGGGTGTCATGTGGCACAAGGCCTTTTTAACGTGGGAATTCCCGAGCCATTAGGCTCGGCCAAAAATACCCATTTGAACCCGCATAAACGGGTTCTGGGCCGATTTAACCTCCCGAAGGAGACTCCGCCCTTCGGCGTAGCCTTTTTCGGGTTCCTCCTGCCCGTAGGAAGAGAGTACAACCGTGTAGTCGGTTCAAAACTTGAACGACTGACTTATTGACTTATTGACGGTTGACGTTGACCAGATCTTGTTAAGGACCTCTGCATTCTATTTATGCCGCTTTTATTAGTATTGTGAGACCAGAAACTAACTAGACCATAGACTCTTCAAGCCTATATTAAGTATGCGACATAGCACTCCAGAGAGTCACACAAAGTCACACAGAGAAACACTGAGTGATATAGTAAGCTCCGCTTACACTATCTCTGTAACCTGTTGTTAATATATCTTTCTTACATCTAATCCGTGTTCCGTGTTTTACTTCTGGGGTCCCAACTTTGGCCCCACATCAGTAGCGACGAAGGATTCTAGAAACGCACCCACGGCGAAACCTAAATACCTTACCAATCCCACATCTGGGTCGACGAAGAATTCGAGAAACGCATTCACGTCGAAAAACCGCAATACTTTGCCAGTCCCACAACAGTAGAGACAGAAAGATTCGAGAATTTCGTTCTCACCATATCAATAGCGACAGTACTCGAAAAATACACACACTCCACGCGTTCCCACAGCAGTGTTGAACGTGAAATTAAGCTGGTATTAATACATTAGCGATTTAAAAGTTAAACACCCAGCGTCTATATATATTCCAATACCAAACACCTGTGACGAACTAGCGATTCGACATCTACGGAATATTAAAGTCTGTCAAATACGAGAACGATTTCTACACACCCACAACAATGGGCAACGTTTATAAACTAAGTAAGGGACTCCGTTATGTCCAGGGGCTGATCCCGATCTGGCTTTTTTTAATATTGTTTGAACTTCTTTCAATATTGGTTCTTTTAAGTCAAAAGGGTATGAAGGCACATTGGGTGTGATTAGAGAGGAGTTCTCTCTAGCTGTGAGTGTTTATTTGGGTCACTCAGAGTCATTTTAAGGAAGTCATTTATTTCGTCAGGGGTAGATGTTAACCTTCCATTTCGTTTATCGCCTAATAATTTCTTTCTTGGATTAGAGACGAAAGCTAATCGTTTGCGCGTCCTTTCCTTTCTTCTATTACTGTGCCATTCTGCTCTCCGTAAAGATTTCATTTTGGAACGGATGATGTCACGGAGTTCTTGCAGCGCTCCCTTTTCTTCCGGTTTTGCTTTCTTATATTGCTTTCGGATAGCTCTTAATTCCGCTCTGCATTGTTTGATTTTACTTTCCCTTCGATTTTCTGAAGTTTTTTCTTTCGTTTTTACTTTCCTCGTATCCGAAACGCTCTGAAGCGTAGCTAACTATGATTTTCGACATAGTACTTAAACAGGTATCCACCGAGCCTTTTGAAATTGTCTTTAGTATATCGTTGATGTCTAAATCGAAGTCGTGCCAAGCTGTTTTTGTCTACGGCCGCAGGCCATTTGATCTTTTTCCGAAATGTCTCTGATGGTAATTCTGGGGATATTGTGCCTCTGCTTGGAAGAACTGGGCTCTGTGGTGAGCTTCCCGGCCCTGTATTTCCTGCGAAAATATTAATAGAAAAGTCAGAGGGAACCGCATTACGGTTGGTGGGAAAGTGATGAATAGCATTACATATTCTTATTTGCATAGTATCAAGAATTTATAAGTAGATAGCTGAAGCTTTGTCTGATTGATTGATTCATTTTCTATGCCTCATCAGCCATTTCCAGATCATTTAATGCTAGAAAATAATTAAGACTGTGAAAATATTTTTTGAGATGATAATGACTCGTTTACTGTTTAACCCATAGCTGACAGGAGAAGAGATAAATCCATACGTTTGCCAAGGTTATTTTGTGCGTAAGTGAATATCAACTGGAATTGTAATTTGTCCTCCGCTTAACAATGCAATGGCATCACCCGTATATCGAAGCTTACCGCTCATGGTAGTCACAAATGTTCACCGTTTTTGGTACTGATTAGGCTTCGGTGATAGTATCTAGTAGAAGACCCAAACCGCATGTGGCAGAAATATTCAATGCAGGGATGAAGGAAAACTTATAAATGTAACTGATTAAAATCAATATAATTCTTTGACATGTCAGTATGTTTAACAGTATTATTTAATGTTAAAGTCAGTTTAAACTAGAAAATTAAATGCCCTGTTGTCACAACTGGAAACGAGAATAAATTATGAATAAATCAAACAATTAACACATCAATATTAAAATAAATAAATAAAATTCTATGAATTAATACAGAAGACTTATTTTAATAATTAAATTTGACGCGTATATTTTGGATGGGAAATATTTAAATGAACTTGGATTTTTGTCCTTTTTATTTTATTTTTTTTAATATTCATGTAAAAATTCTAAAATATTAAGCAATATTATTTAAACGAATAAAAATTCCAGTAATTATTTTATGGAATGAAAAATATTTGCCATCGTCAAAAAACCATAACGGAATAAACGAGTTTAATTTTTAAATAAACCTTAATAAAAGAAATAAAAATAAAATAAAATAAATCAATATTCAGATATAAAATTCATTTTTCTTTTATTTTCCTATCTTTCGATTTTTCAGTGACGTGAACGTCTTGTCGAGGAAAAATTTCGATTAAAGGCTTTCGGTGAAGCCAATTTTCGGGCAAATGAAATTTGCTATGGAGATTACCTCCGTATAGCTGTAACTGCAGATGACACACTATAGATTAAGTCGACAGATCCCTTCTCTTAGGCGAGTCTCCCACCATCGTTCTACAGAATCCTTTTGCTTCCTAGGTTTATTTTTCTAATTTAAAACATCTTTACGAGTTCATATACCAGAATGTTATCAATTAACTTTAATTCGAACAATCTGCGTACAGAGAGAGAGGGGGGGGGAGAGAGAGAATTCAGTGAAAATTGCAAAAATATAAAGACAAGTAAGACAAAAGTGGGTTTTTTCCCTGAAATTGTTTTACCTTCGGATCCAAAGACAACCAGAAAGCCAACCAGAATACATGAGGAGGGATAATATAAGACACGCCTATGATACTGTGTTGATAGTTTACTGAGAAATTACATTTACACAAGATACTAAAGAAAATCTAGAAAAGTCTATAAATTTAAAGAGGATGCATGGACGTCAAAAAATAAACAGACTAATATGTGATAATTGCAACGTCAAAGCTTACACACTTATTCAAATATTTAGGTATTAAATAACTGATGGCGGCAGCGAAATACGGAAATTTTAGTTAAATAGCAAGCGAAAGAACGGCAGTTAGAAACCTTTGCCAAAAATGCAAGCGCAGGTGGAATAAGTCCTGTACCGATTATTGTCCTAGGGTCAGCATATATACTGCAGCTGTAGTTGCACTTGGTGTGGTCTATGTAGAATAGTACAAAATGTAGTATCCCATCATCTATCAGATGAAATACAAATAATAAATCTACTTTTGTCAGCATCAAAGAGTTTGTAGATCTATCTATTTTGCGCACGTCATCATTTATGTGGAACGTAGGTAGCTGTAGAAATACTTTCTCTTTTCTTTCTAAGTAACCTTTGAATCTTTACACCTTGCCAAACTTTAGGTAGCTTGCTATATCCATCTGTCGCTCCTGCCTTCAATATTTGATATGAGGCTCAGAAATTGCAAATGTCTCTTTCGGATTGTAAGTATACCTTTTCCTTCTAGTCATCATATTCTTCATCTCAAAGTCGTTTCCCATTTGAGGGTATTTTCAGCATTCTTGTGGAGAACCAGATCTTTGTTCTTTCGAGTTCCTTTTCTTCCGTAAGAAAACTTCACCATTCACTGCCATTGATATATCATTTCTATCTTAATACTTTGGTTTATAGATAACTTTTGTAATCCGCCTCTGGATTTTTATGTTAGATTTTCCGTTGTCTGTTGACATATTTAAAACATCACTGATATAGTATTTACATTATTTACATTGTTCGGACTGTTGTTCTCATCGTTATTGCCATTTTCGCATTGAATATGACAATAAAGAAAGACAACAGCCCGAACAATATATATAATATAAATAATTACAATATCTTATGTCAGAAATATAGACTAATATATTAGTTATCTGGACCTTTGTATGAAGCTATCTATATTTTTGTTAATGTTCTTCTTATACACTTTTATATAGGGCGGATTAATATTTTTGTTAAATGATTAAATTCATTTGTAGATTCTTTGCTACGTAACATAATTTTGTCTCTTACATAATATCATCTGTTTCTTGAAGAGTTTCTAGGTTATATAGTTCGAGAAAATTAATTATTCTTAATTTTGTTTAATAATGTCGCAAGTAAAAAAAAAATGGCGAAACTGACACCGACATAGCACGTCGTAGCAAATGAATGGTGGCTGTCATATATGCCATTCCGACGAATAAGAAAAGCAGAGGTGATCAGGTGAAATGGAAAGGTGGGTGCAGATGGCAGATAACAAGGGGCTACGTCCACAGATTCGGGATGCAGTTTTGACATGCAGTCATTTCGAAAGAACCTGCTGTTGCAACATCATGATGTACAACCAACCTCAACCATTGTCAAAAAAGTATTTGTGTATACCCCAAAGTCTTACCCGACACAAGAACGCCAATGAATAATAATAATAATAATCATAATAATAATAATAATACTATGAAGAAGAAGGAAGAAACAATCAACCGCTGATACTCCTGCATGTATACGTATAAATACTTAGTCAATATCAGTTAGTAGCGAGTAGGATTGTGAATTACTTGACTTACATAATGAAAACTGAACGCAACCTTTAGGACCATCATATATATATATATATATATATATATATATATATATAATTGTTTGTGTGTGTGTGAGCTCGCGCGTGTGATTAAAGTAGACAATAGGAAAACAGTACTTCATTTGTGCCGACGCGTTTCGTCAGCCGATTTTATCACAGCAAGGAATAACAAACGGCAGAGAACTGCTGTATAGTTAATCGAAATTCAAAAATTAAATGATGCTTCTTCGAAAGTCACTTACTGGATATTAATTAACTTTTTTTTTTGTTTTGACAAAGCGTATGTTTTTGTTTTCCCTGTCGATTATGTGTGAAAGTTCTCAGAATATATCTGTAGATAAGTCAAATTGAATAAAATAAACAATAGGAAAACAGTACTTAGTTTTTCATAAGACTTTCCAGTAACTATACAACATTTCGATTTTGTTTATCAACATTTGCGTTGATAAAGCAGACTTCATTTAGCATGAAGCAGTCTGTCGCCTCTGACTGGTAACCTCAATGTTTACTTTTATATTTACATATGCTCTATTTCTGATATCGTGCACCTTATCCCATTTATATAGCATACATTAAAACTATAATACTTTATATATATATATATATATATATATATATATATATATATATATGTATATGAAAAATATTGTCTTAAGATTTGCTATGATTATGGGATAAAGTGCTCAATATCAGAGATAGGCGATAATAATATAAAAGTGATTACAAATCAACATAGAGGCGACAGTCTGTTTAATGCTATATGAAACAGTGGCCTGACGATTGCATATGCCATGAAACAGACTGTCGCCTCTAAGTGCTGACTTCTATGTTCACTTTTTTATATATATATATATATATATATATATATATATAAATTCCCAAGAGGATAGAATCCAGGTAGACCTCAATGTCCAGAACAGAATAAGAATATAATATAAATGGCTCAAACACTATTATGCCATGGTTATAACTTATTACATTGAAATCGAATTACAATGTACTAAATTATAACCATGGAATATTTGTTTTTACTTGATAGATCTGCATACATGCATTCCGGGGGTAATATTGGTGATTATGATACCCTGAGAAAACTTATTTGCCCAAATCCCATATCGAATTTAAACCGTGGATGAAATGTATAAAGTTCCGGTCAACATCATCTAGCATCAGCATGCTTAATAACAAAATCCCATTCCTTTACGTCGATATAGAACTAAAATCCAAGCCATTTAGCACGACACTTATAGAAAAAAAAACACCAGTACGAACTCTTGTGTTATAAACTATGATGGCCAATGTTCGGAAACATAAAATAGCAATGATAAAAAAGAAAAAAATCCTAAGTGGTGAACTCCAAAATTTCTTTTTCTAAGTTCTAAGTGACCTAAATAACATAAAAAAAAAAATTAATTAACAATAATTTTCCCAGTTACATCACTGATGAACAAATGAAAATATTTTTACATAATATACACGACACCAGTAATAAAAAAAAAAAACACAACAAAACATCAATATATTTTATTGCAAACCGATGCACAATAATTCTAAGGATGAATTCGCTATAGAAAGAGTCCTTAAACATCATATCTCTGCCCTAATTTCGAGAAAAAAAATCTGTAAAGTTCATAATATGGAAAACAGCAAAACTGTCACTAATCAAAATAACCTAAATAAATCCATATGAGCGATGACCAATATAGGCTACCAATTTCCCTTCTCATAACAAGACTGTGTTTCTTGTCATTAATTAATTACCTATATCGGGTATGATACCACCTCCTGTTTATTTAACCTTGGTTGGTAACCAGTCTACCGTAGAAAGAAATGTCAACCTACTGCGGCAAAAATCGTCTGTCTCGTCAGTCATGTATCAAAAGATACATGATCGCCCAAGCGAGTATCACGTGTAGCACTTAACTGACTGACCACCTCCTTCAAGTTTCTTTTATCAGATCAAAGTGCTATAAAAAATCAAATGTCGATCTACTTACAATTTACAAGAAGAAAAATTCGGGTCGTAAAGATTAAAATTCTATACAAATCACATTACCGGAAACACATCGCTATAAAAGAGGCCCTGTATATTAAAAATTTCTCTCCCACTATAAACCTCGCCAGTGGGAATTGAGTGTTGAAAGTTTTTAAAATTATAGAAAAACTCTAATTCGAATTCCAGCCGCGTTCAATATTTGAAGACTCGGAATAAACCCTCCCACTAAAAAAGCACAAGTTAAAATACATCTGAAGCAGTGAAAAGATGAACATAAATTAGCAACACGTCAAACAAACCTTCTTTGGGGCTAAAAACATAATGTGTTTCTTCGCTGATAAAATACTACTGCTCAATTAGGTCTCATTTTAAAAATTTTTTTTAACCCAAATTCATTTTATTCTAATAATATAATAACTAGAATTTTAGTTTGTCACCTCTCTATATGTGATAATCTAAGCACGATTGTTATAGATATGAATAGACAGAGTTAGGTAAGTGATAGTTTTGTATAGATCCATGTAAACAAACATGATTAGTTTCAAATAGACGTGAATAGATATCAAATAGACGCGAATAGATATCATATAGACGTGAATAGATATCTATAGATAATAACTGGGTGAAGTAATTATCTATAAGATACTGAAACCCCGTCGCTGTTGGCAAGAGTAAGAAAAGCCAATTATTTTTGCTTATTTTAATTCGTAGCCATGCGCGCATGTAACTCACTTACAAGTAACATACACGGATTTATATTATGTAGACGCATAGAAAGTTCCACGCAGAAACGTGACGTATAGAGAAGAGGCTTTTCTTTTATAATATAGATTAATTCATGCATTTAAATATTCACACCAGAGATCTGATGTTTGTTATTACTAAGCGAGTAATTAAAGTTTCTAAAATCGGAATATCTTCCACTATCATATCGAGGTTTAAATGCATTTGGAACAAGGGGAGATAACCCATATTCTTACACCAACCGTATTTTCTTTAGCGTTTATCCAATGATATTTATGCGATCTGTTTTATTCAATCTTATATAAATAAAAAGTATAGTGTACGTGTGTGTGTACGTTTGGATGTGTGTGTGTTTCCAAGCATCTCCTCCCCTCCCACTGGTTCAATTTCAATGATTCATAGCTCATTCAAAAGCCCAGGAAAGGTTAGACACATGGAACGATTATCGTTGAGCTAAGATTTAGGGTTGCCAGATTATGCGAGGTTATATATATATATATATATTAATATATTCTAGCCATTATCGTATCTTCCATAGTTCAAGGAGAGTAACTCTTATTTTCCTTTTGTATCCAAAATTGTAGCTAGCTTAAACTTTTAAGCTAGCTAAAATTTTAAGCTAACTTAAAAACCGCCCTATTGGATTGCATTTAAACTGGCTCCTTCATTACTGTTCTTTTATTCGAGGATTGTTTCAATTTCCATATAAAAAATAGTTCTGTTTAGGAATATCATCTTATATAGTGCAGAAAAAAGTTTGAAATTTGCATTTTACTTGGCCTTCAACAAGTTGGCATCTATTTGTAAAACTTTCCTTAACTATAACAATCCAATTTATGAACTTAATTTTAATCTAAATTTTTTGTTTCAAATATTTCAAGTAGTGAATATATATTACTTTGCGAAGCGAGAGCGAGTGGTCGAAGCCTGCTAGTAAACTATATGGCTGTTTTGAAATTGAGGGCTCAACACAGTATTGTATTATTATTATTATGTAATAAGTCCAATGTATCCATCATAAGGTAGTCTTATAAAAGCATACACGCTACATTGATCACAGAAGAATATGTGTAATATTGGGAAAGGTTTTGATATAAGCAATGCAGATGGGGTCCAATTAAAAGTACCTCCATGTCGGGTAAACCAGTTCAGTCAGATGGTGCGGCTATGTATCACCATGTGACTTCTAAGTCACCTTGGCTAACTCCTCTTCGTTTCTAACAATCCTTTCCACATTGGGTCAATTATTAATATTAATTATCATTACCTATGTTTTCCGGTGCAAATTTAAAAAGAAAATCACATATTTTACATAGATAAAGCTCTTCGTAAGGTGTACTGTAATTGTGAAAACATTTTTTTCTATTTCTTTAAGGTATGGGATGCCAGGAATCCCTTCAGTGATTCTAGTGGAATCTTTTCCAATCAATCCGAATGTTTCAACAAGTGGAATTGTTGAGGTTCTCATGTGCCACGTTTTTGAGATTTTGATTTTAATGTCGTTGTATTTTGATAGATTTTGATGATCTTACATTGCAGACTGCAGGGGCTGCCATGTCATTAAGAATGGACATTTTCTCTTTGCGGTCTCTGATCACGATATCTTGTGATTATTTTTGATTGTTATGCCTGTGGGTATTCTATCTCCGTAACTGTGACTGCGTGGTGTTTATACGAATTTCTTGCAGTTTCCTTTCCGTAAAATTGCAGTTTTTCCATTGCAGATATTGACCCTCATTGTCATGCCGAGATTTATATTCAGTGAATGCCAATACCGCGCAACCTGATACAAGATGGCCAATTGTTTTTTTGGATATTTATCAGATAATTAGAATTTTGGGCTAACACAATTTTTCAGTATGTGTGCTTGGTAATTTCTACTTAGCAAGAATTGATGCTTTGCAGTAAGAATAAAAAAAAACATTTGGTTTCAGCTTTTAATCCAGCACTATGTAACCAGGGTTTTGTCTACTTCAGCTTGCTTTGTACAAGTATTAACCGTGAAGCGGTGTATCTTGTCATCTTTTCTGTATCTAACTGCTTCCATTTGCCTTTGCATTTTTAAAAATATTTTGCAGTTGCAGTAGGTGCATTATGTTTTACTTGCATTTCTTCAACCAGTTGAATATCCATTTTGAAATTGTTAGCTTCTTTTGTCATTGAATAAAGTTACTTACTTATTTCATATTCTTTGATACAAATCATCATCCAGTCTTCTGCAGTTTCCAGGCATCTTTAAAGGCAAATTGTTGTAGTTTTGTAAGACGGTTCTAGTTGAACTAATCCTCTGCCTCTTTTGGATTTGAGCATATACAGACGATCAAAATTATCCTTGGGATGATGTATACGTTGGCAGGTAATGAGCCTTTTCATTTTGGCGCCCATTTACTAAACGTCACCTATGGTCCAGCTAAGGATGTTGAAACTATTTCACCACACGGACAGCCAAAGTGTTTATGGCTTCTGTTTTTCGAATTCAGCTCGGTATTCAATACCAGACCCATACGTCTGTAGTACTCTTTCTTACCCTCTCCTTCCTTTGAGTATGCAGTATCCCATCTCCTTCGCCAATTCCTAGATATTTAAACTTGTTCCAGTCCCTAATATTTGTGACAAAATCTAAATCTATTGAGCGTGTTTCAGTAATTCTCCCTTTTTTGGATGTTACTGTTGCACATTTATCTAAACAAAATCCATATCTATGTCGTCACTGAAACCTTGTTCAGTATTGAGGAGACTCTTCAACTCATTCTCGGCTTTTGCAAAGAGTTTGAGATAATCCATGTTGAGCAAGTGATCGAATACTTTCTTGTTTGGATTGTAAACATAGCTATTGTTGTTTATTTCATTCGTAAGAGTGATTAAGGAAGGACAAAACAGAAGCGTGACTGAGAGTGTCCTTGAAAGATTCCTCGTCGAATAATCAGGCGGCTGGAGATGGCAGAGCCTCGTGTGTGATTTAGTTATGATGTAGTCTTCCACATTCCCATGCTGTTTTTAAGGATTTTTTTTTTATTTCGAGGGAGACTGTACAGTTTCAGTGGCTTAAGCCTACAGATGTATGGTGCACTATCAAAGGCTTTACGGTAATCTATCCAAGCTGAGCTAAGATTTCAACATTTTTCCAGTAATTTTCCAGAATAATTTTGTTTATTAATAATTGATCATTGCAACCAGATGAACCTCACTTGCATCCCTTCTGTTCCAGTGGAAGAATGTTGTTTTCTTCGAGAAAAGAGTAAGTACAGTTCGTCAGAACATACGTGATCAATTTATACGTAGTGGAAGTACATAATATTGGCCTATAATATTTTGGATCACCTCAATTTTATCATGAGATATGTAATACCTTCAGTAATCCATTCTAGGCCTTCCCTGGGTTTAATAATAAGCATTGATAATGATTGTGCAATTGTTTTATGGATTGAGGAGAAATGATAGAGCCAGAAGTTTGGCACCATGTCATTACCTGGGATTCCCATTTTATTAGGGCTTGTCTAACATTATTCATGATTATATTTTCCCATTCTTTTACAGGTATATCCAACATTCGTTATTCTTCATGTTGGATCCATTCCGCATTAGGGTTATATTCCTGTAGGCTACTTCAAATATTATCACAGGTTTTTTGCAATTTTTTAATAGATGATGGCTTTTTGACATGTACAACTGATTTTCCAGATCTTTTTGTAAAAATTATGAAGTTCCGTTTGGAATATTTTATTTTTGCAGTAGAACCTACAGCGTTTTTCGTATCGTCTTTTTTCTGTTCCTTTACCTGCAATTTCTGTTTTAGCATTTCCTTGATTGATAGAATTTCATTTAGTGATTTTCTTTTATATTTTCGCTTGATCATCCTGAATTTACTTGTTGAAACAGTTGGGTTTCTTTTGATTTCATCTAATATTGAATTCTTACATTTGATGTTTTTATTTTTCGCATCGGTTTTGCACTCCAGGCTCTCTCTCTCTCTCTCTCTTTGTTTGATGTTTTTATAGTCCTGACCGCAATTTTCCCACTAGCTTCTAAAGCTCTTGCGTATACGATATTATTAACTTCTGAGATCTTTGCCAATGGTTTGTCCGTGAACAGTTATTCCATTGCAGCGTTATATATTTGTCCATTGTGTTTCTTGGACCTTGTCATGTGAAATTTGGGAAGCTGTTCTCTGACATTTGTGTTACTCCGCCATCTCACTGAACATCAAATAGTGAGAAGCTGAACATCGTTATGACAACTGATTGCAAGAAAACGTGATAATTATTCCGTTCAACAAGAAAATGCATTTTCTCTTAGCATATCTTTTCTTACAAGGTTTCATCGAATTTTATAAGCGGTTTTTAAGAGTCATAAAGGTCATTTGAAGCTGTTATCAATTAAAATGAAAATGATTTGAGAAATCATTTTTCGGCTGTTTGCAAAGGAAATGTTATGTAAGTACAAAGATCGTCTGTTTTATTTTAAATATTGCGTGATAAATGTCTGTCAAAATTACCATAGCACTATAAAAACCCTTTTTTAGCGCAGCCCCGTTTTCCTGTATGAACCGCTTTCGGGAGAGTATTGTTAAAAAAAGTTTATCTTTCTCATTTCCATAAACTTCCACCTTGTTTTTCTTCGCAGCACTGTTTACAAACTTTACATTGAATGATGTTGTTTACCTTCATATCGGACTTGTTGCCACTTGTTCCTGAGCTCACCCGTTAAAGTTTTTCAATCGCAAGCAGTCGACTTTTTTTAACCTCATTTTTTCGACATATTTCCTCCTGGTCTCAAACAGAGATCTAATGTCAGAAATGGCTTCATGAAATAATAATAATAATAATAATAATAATAATAATAATAATAATAATAATAATTATTATTATTAATAATAATATTATTCCATGTGTTAATACATTCATGGAATATTCATCTTGATGTGCGCTGTCAAAAGTCTCCTTAAAATTCAAGAACGTTTTGAAGAATCCTCGCAGTATATAGTCTACAAGATTAGTCTAAAATCCAATTCCTCCGTTTTTAATTTCCTAGGTATTAAGTTTCTTCTTCTTCTTCTTCTTCTTCTTCTTATTATTATTATTATTATTATTATTAAAATTATTATTAGTATTATTAGTAATAGTAGCATTGCTGTTACTGTTGTTTTTTATATTATTATTATTATTATTTTTATTATTTTTTCCTTATTAATATTTTCATCGATTCGATTATGCAGTGATTTTTGTTTTATTTCATCATCATAACCTTGTGTTTTATTGCGCCTTTGTTGGTTTCCTCAAATGTTCCCGTCTTTTCAAGTCCAGAGATTATGATATTTTTTTTAATTTATTTCACTTTTCCTGAAGCAAAAAAAAGGGGCCTTTGAATATTTAAAGAAACATTTCTAAATTTCATTGCATAGATAAGGGAACGATCTAAAGCAAAAAGGACCTGAAAGGATTTATTTTAATCGCAAACACAGATGCTGCTTTTAACCTCTTCATTTCTATCTCTCTGGCTGTCTGTGTGTTTGCGTCTCCTTGTTAATGTATTTATTCCTGTTTTTATTAAAACTTTCTTTTGGGCATTTCGTTTTCAATGCTTGTTTTATGTTTAATGTTTCATCTCCTTCGACCTTTTGGTTTTATGTATTTCTATCTCTTTTAATTCTTTCACATTTACTCATCATAACTTGGTCTAGTAAAAGAAATCTTCAAAAGCAGGAGTATCTGCCTTATAAATCAACATCCGAAATTATGGCTTTTATCTTGGCTAGATAATATTACGCCATTCGTCCAATAAGAGATATATTCAATAGCTTTCGAAATCGTGGCTTTTATCTGGTCTTCAACGCCGGCTTCTCTGATTCGTGAGAAATACATAATATTGGCATTGCATGCCTCGGCCACGGTGGTATGATGCGAGATAATATCGGATTAAATTGGGGTGACTCTCCATAGGCGTACATACAGGCCGAGACAAAAAAAAATACCCAGTCACCGACACCAATTTCACCCGACCTTTTTCAGCTATCGAACCACCAAGTTAGTGCAATAAAAGTGATGCTAACGCTGGGTTAGAATCGCCAGGATCATGTGTCTCTCATACATGAAAGGTGTAGAACCGTTACTACACGATGATACAATCGAGAAAACCGAGGAAATGCATGATGTCATCAGCTCTGTGATAAATTTCTATTTTTTTTATTCTTTATTCTAACTAAGCTAAACACAATGCAATGCAAAGGCAATGGTACAACGTGTTGTTAGGAGATAGAAGATATATATACTCCAAAGCTGTCAAGATCATAGCGTTTAACTGGCCTAAAAGAGGCTTATTGTTAGGTTTCGGTAATTTACAATCATTTTACCTGTTATGCAGATTATTTTGTTGATGTTTATGCCTTACTATAGTGGCGTAGTATTTTCTTCTAGATAATTTATTGGAATTTTATTTGTTAGACTCATTTTAAAGTAGTATTTTTAAATTTCCCATGTCATATAGACGCACACTCATATACAGGAGACACGAGGATATATATATATATATGTATGTATACATACATACATACATTTATATATGTATATGCGGATGTTGACAACTTAAGAAGTACGTGTGTGTGTGTGCGTGTGTGTGCGTACTGGTTCCATGTGGCTTGGGAAATATGTGTGTATATGTGTGTGTGTGTGTGTGTGTACTGATTGCTTGTGGTGGGATGGTGTGTGTGTGCGTATGTGTATGTATGCGTGTATATGGGTACAAATAAGTTTACGAATTCCTCGTAGTAAGACAGTATATGTATGGAGGAAATATACGCACGCATATATACACACATGCTGACAGAAACGCACCAAAATGGAAACAGATCCAAAAGCACATAGGGGTCAGTAAAACATTAAAGATAAAATGCCGATAACTAATTTATCATCTCGCTGGACCAACCTTAATTGTTTTATGACCCTTCGCGCAGAATTCTTCATTTCCAATTCAAGAAAAGAAATTCGGATTACCAACACACAAACAGAGAATGTCTCTATCGAGAATATTTAACATTGAACATAAGGAAAAATTAATTATTTTTTAATAATATGGAAATCTCACTTTTACCTGAAGACGGTCATGAGACCAGAAACACGTGTCGTAAAATTATGTAAAAACAAAGCATGTCCTTTTTTCCAAATAAATCCACATTACAACCAAAAACGTGTGCAGCACCTCTCTTCTCTTCTTTTTAATATACATACTTGTCTCGTTGGAACCACTACAACAAATTTCTTATATATATATATATATATATATATATATATATATATATATATATATATATATAATGCCATAAATATAAGGAGGTGACAGGTTTCGTTCTTTATGTACGTAGAAAAAATTAGCTATCGCTACCAATAAGGAACCTAAAAAATTATTAAATCAAAGATCGGAATTCTTAATAAGTGTAGGCATAGAAAAACCTGGTTATTAGAATAGACGCTTTGTTTTTTTTTCTCCTTCTGTCACGTGGTTTTAATGCTTATTAGTTTTTAATCTTTTCAATGGTTTTATCAATAAATACTATTCCGTCATTTTCCTTTTTTAGCTAGTTTACCCTGAAGATCCGTTTAGGTGAAACCTAGGTAGGTTTGCCTGGCACCTTAGGTTTTATTCTAGTTTATCCGTCTACTTAGCGTATTGAGCAATCTACGTTTTAGTCTTTCTACTCGTTTGTTTTTCTTTGGACTAAGGACTTAAGCACTTAACGATGTGTTTCGTCTTCTTCTGATGTTTTTAGATGTTTATTTTTTATTACCAATTTTTTTTCTACAAATTTCTCTCGACATATCTGCAAGTTGAGCTCTCCGAAGTTTTCAAAATGAGTATTACTATATATATATATATATATATATATATTATGCAATGTTGAACACTACAAAACTGTCCATCTTGTTTCAACGTTAAACGTTTCATCAGGTGGGAAATCCCAATATTACTCTGTAAACAAGATGTAGACTTTTGTAGTGGGTATGTGCATGTTCTAATGTAACAGTGCATAATAAATAAAGATTTATTACATTACCTTTCTATTGACCTTTATATTAATGTTTTGAACGCTGAAATCATACTCTTCGTTCTTTTACATTTGTATATATATATATATATATATATATATATATATATTCAACATCATCATGATAAGACACTGAGGTGTTGAAACAAAATAGCTATTTTTGTAGTGATTTCATAAACATATTTATATTATAATTTTTAAATAAATAATATCTGCTCTGCTATGTATTGAGCCCTCTTTTAAGAATAGTAATTTTTGGTTATTGGAATTTATTCCGTATACACCAATTATATACCTAGGTGCGTGTATATATATATATATATATATATATATATATATATATATATATATATATATATATATACTAGCAACGTGAAAGCAATGAAGGGTATTATGGAAATATAATGGTATTTGACCTCACCGTAAGTAAGTTATGTAAATGCTCAGTCCAATACCATTTACGTTCTAACTTCCAGTAGCGTGAACAAAACCTAGGATTTCCATGACAGAGTGATATGCATTATTGCTGCAGAGAATCACGAGCACTTATTCGTTGTTCCCATCAATATCTGGTTAGAAAAAAAAATGTGCTCAAACTACCTACATATTCATTGCAGGAGATACAAGTCATATCCATCTGGCCAATTTGGACACTTAACGCATGAGCTTTGGTCCTCACTATATTGTCGTAATGGACAAAAGCATACAATTATAATATAAGGGGTCAAATCGGGATTACTTTTTAACTATATGTATAGCTTTGTTTTCATTTTTAAAACACGGTCAACGCACAAGGAAATCAACCATGAACACGGCTGGCCTTGTTTTGAAAATTAAACTTTCATATAACGTCAGACGCATAGATAAACAAATCCATGCATTCACTTAAAAGTTAAAATAAAGCCGTCCTTGATAATGTTTAAAAGAATAGCTGAAAGCACCAGGACATACTGAATTTTGTCTTAATTTATGTTCAGAAAAGAAAAAAAACTTATATAAAATAATTAATAAAAACCTTACCTGTAATATATTGTCAGTCATTTGTAACAGTATATATATATATATATATATATATATATATATATATATATATATATATATATATATAAGTGAACATAGAAGTCAACACTTAGAGGCGACAATCTGTTTCATGCTAGATGCAATCCTCAGGCCACGAGTGCTGCTATTTTTATATATATATATATATATATATATATATATATATATATATATATATATATATACAGGTCAGTGGTGCATTGTGGGTAGTCTAATCAGGCGGTTATTTTATCGGAAGTCGTGTATTTATTTATTTGGGTTAAATTATTTTTTGCTTGTTTTTTATTTATTTTTATTTTTTTTATTTTTATTTCTCATCTTATATATTTATTTATTATTTTTTAATCGTTGTTTTTATTAACGTAGTAAAAATTTGTTTATATCGCTTATTTAATAGTTTTGCTTTGGTTTGGGAAGATAATTAAAGCTATTTATTCAATTTTGGGGTTGATTGTTCTAGTTTATTCTATTATTTTGGCATGAACAGTTTTTAATTTGTTTATTACTTAATGTATTTATTTGGATTGATTATCTTTATTCGTATTTTCTAGCGTTTAGTTTATCGGGATTAGTTATTTATTTATTTGGATGAATTTAGGTCAACATAGTTTACTTATTATTTATTTGTTATACTGTATATTTTCACTTTTCGGTTTTCGATTTTTAAGTAACGTAGTATTTTTTTATCGTTATATAACAGTTATAGAAAATTTTTTCGTCCGAGTTTTTGGTTTGATTTTTATAGTCTATCTAATATTTTGCTAATTTGTTTATTTGGGTTCATTGTTCTTTTTTTGTTTATTTTATTCTATTTCGTCTATTCTAAAAGGTGTAATTTGGTAATTTATGTGGGTCAATTAATTTTGCTTATTTTATTATTTTGTTTATTTATTTATTTTCATTTTATTTTGTTTTTTCCGTTTTCAATTTATAAGTAACGTAGTAAAAATTTTTTTTCATGTCTGCATTTTGAGATGAGCTCGGATCTTTATTTAATAATTTATTTTGGTCTGGGAAAGTAATGATAGCTATTTTTTCCTCCAAGCAAAGTTTGCAAGATTTTGATTGGTTGTTGTGGGCTGATGATCTTTCCCGTATTTTCCAAGATATTTTTGGTGTGATGTGCTTTTAGTTTTTAATTCCCCAGATATACTTAAAAAGCATCGTACTGTTCGCAAATTTACTGTTTGTGAAAGATGTTTTGTGTGTACAATTTCTTTGTTTCCAGGATCCTTCAGTTACTCCTATGTATACTTTTTCTTCATTATCTGGTGATTTTATCGTGGCTTGGTATATTACGTTGTTTCGTAAACAATTACCGTAGCTGATTTTTACTGTGTTTTTGTTGAATATCTTATGTAGGGTGCTTGATTCCGGGAAGTGTTTGTGTAAGAGTTTGAAGAATATTTTTCCTACGTTTGTTTTTACGTTTTGCTGTACGGTGGGTTGAACCATATGATTTTCTTGTTCTGTTGGCCTTTTTTTTGTATTCTGTGGTGAGTATGTGTGTTGCTAGGAATCCGCTATCTTTTAGGGCTGTTTCATAGTCTTTCTTAGCTTTGTTAAATATGGATTCATTGGAGGAATTGTCGGAGAGCCTGTGGTTAATCGATTTTGGTATCTGTTTGATTATAGAAGACGGATGGTTGGAAGATGTGTGTATATAGAGTGGTTTATCATTAGGTTTTCTGTATGGTTTATAACTCTTAGGTTGAAGGTAACATCAGAGGAAACAGGCTGTTTAGGTTAGTTTTATAAATATGTCAATCCGTTATTAAATAAATAAATAAATAAACAAACGACTTCCGGTGAAATAACCGTCATAATAGAATATATATATATATATAACCCGTATATATATAAATAGCCGATAAAAATAATAGCATATGAAGCCTGACGATTGCTTATACACATGAAACAGACTGTCGCATCTATATGTTGAATAATATATGTTCACTTTTATATTTACACTTCTATCTCTGATATTGTGCACTTTATTCCATAAATATAGAAAAACCAAACTATATTTCTTTTATATATATATATATATATATATATATATATATAAAGAACATAAGATATAAATATGTTCTTATAGATATTTTATTTTTACAAAATAGGGCTCAATGTAAATTTTAGAGCATTAATATTATAACCATTGATTTAAAATATGGGAAGTTACAAACCATGTTTCGTAAAAAGGGCAATTAATTTTGTCCTCGTTCAAATTTAAATCCTGCTAGATTTAAAGTTTTCAAAAGGAAACTAAAAAAATTTTGCTCAAATATTTTCAGTATAAAGCCCCAGGCTAATATTTTGAAAAAAAATAAAATGCGCCTGGTGATTTTGCAATAAAATAATATTCGTAAAAGTAAATTAAAATCCTCGAATTATTTGATTTTTGATTAAAATCATACAATTATATATTTTGTGAGAATTTTATATATATATATATATATATATATATATATATATATATATATGTGTGTGTGTGTGTGTGTGTGTGTGTGTGTGTGTATGTGTGAATTTTTTCACCCTAAGCAAATATATATATATATATATATATATATATATATTATATATTAAAATTTGAAGAAAGAATATAAACGTATTCTTGACTTGCATTCCCAATATATTTGGAAAATTGATGTCTTATGGTCAATGAGATGTCTTTTCATGGATTTTTTATGGACATTATAGTTAGCATCTATCTTTATTCTGTTCGTATCTATGATCATTTAATTCTTCCATCAAGCATTCCCGTTTCTATATCTTGCCACCCGTCAGTTCCTCATGATTTAATCGTTTCTCTTTCTTTAACGGAATAAAAACACTCATATAGGTTTTTTTTTTTTTTAAACAACGAAATAAAAATAAGATTTATCACGGGTTCGTCGATAGTTTTCTGAAACTGATGCTTCATCGACAAACGCGAATTTAATGATCATTTTTTCCAAAACAATCAAAAGAATTTCTCTCTCTTTTTGTAGATTATACAATTTTTTTCTCATTTTAACGGAATACATCTCTCTGTCGAAAAAAAAAAGAAAATTCAGTTAACTATAACTCTGTTTCTTTTTTCGATTTAATGCAGGCTTAAACCGAGTCTTTTTCCTCCATAATCTCTCCCCGGGCAATCTCATTTACAAACTCTTTGACATATTTTATAATTTTGAACTGTTGTCACATGAAATTTTAAAATAAATTTTTAAAACCAGAGGTGAGGAAAAACAAAATTAACTTTTCTATGGATAACCAGGGGTGTCTGTTTTTAACAAAAATCAGATAAATCCAATAATGGTAAAAAATATTTATTTTAATAAGAAAAATTATTACGAAAAGCATAATCTTCCTTGTCAATGCACTTAATTCAGTGGTCAATGTTCATCATATAAAACATTGACCACTGAATTTAGTGGTCAAGAATTACGCAATGAACATTTCAGTTCCGACCCACTTTCAAACGTATGCTGAGGTCTGGTCATAGATAGGGCAGACTCGATCTTCTAGCTTTGATTGGCAACCAATCTAGACAACACTGGATCCAAAATCTTTGTTGTGGTATTTATAACTCAACGTTGTCCGGCCTCCTTCTATGTGGTTGCAACACTTAGTGTGGTAAGCTTGATTCAAGAAGTTCTTGCTTGTAAGGAAGTGATTTAATGAGACGAGTAAAAATCATAGAAGTAGGGTGTATAGGGAGAGAATCTAAATCTGTCCGATGCAAATTGATGGCATGCAAATCTGTCTAATAGAATCGAATGAAAAGCAGGACAGGCCTTGGATAGCAATTTGGTCTACCCCAGAAAGAAATGCAGGTTGAGCGGTTTATTTATTTTGCCTTTGTCCGTTCCCGTTATACACTGTTGGATTATCGCTGTGCTTTCTCTGCGAGTGAACGAGAGAACATGACTAACTGATATTTCACTGGGAATAACGGATAGTTTATAGGTCAAGTGTTTAATCAAAGGTGCAAGAATACACGTTTGCATTCTAACAGATTTAATGATATATTCATTTTGTCAGTTTTGCTTATTTTATCTTATATTTTATCACTTTATGTTATTTTTATGTTGGTGCCGCACATTGATGAAGTCGAAGGACATTCTGTTCTTGAAGAATGGTGTCAACAAAACTCCTCGTAACTCAAGAACTTTTTCGAGAATCCTTGCAGATTAAATAATGGCAGTTTTTTCTGGAAGTTTACAAATTTGATCTCAATTCTAATTTTCCCTAAGCGCTCTTACAAGTTTCTATGCGGTGTTCCAAGCGGACTCATTACTTATTACTATTATTATTATTATTATTATTATTTATTTCCTTTGATTTACAGTACACCAACAAATTGACCTTTGGGGTCCCAAATATAGCCCAAAATAGAAATGGTATCACCCAGTTTGATAACGGCATATTTAACATGCATCACTCAAATGTGCGTTATATTTTGCGTGAAAGAGCCCATGATAAAATGTGCACATAAACCTTGCAGGTGAGAGCATTTTTTGTATTTATTCCAGGTGGGCTAACAAAATTCCTTCAGACGATGTCTGTTGAGAATGTTTTCTAATCAGGTCTAGAGGGTAACTACCAACTAGCTTTGGAGAATTCATCTTTCCAGCTTAAAACAGTCTTCTCCACATTCGGCCATGATTATCCCCTGCTACTCCTATGCACGAACAGAGATTTAATTTGATTCCGTCCCAGTCTTTCCATCTGTTTGTATTCAGGCACCTGAAAGCAAATCTGTCATCTGAACGGGATATTTCTGCAACCCATTTTTAATTAAAAAACATTATCATTAGATCATATTTCCTTTGATTTCTATTGTATACACATCTCCTACCAGAGAGCTAAGGTCGGATATGGGTTCATGACATTTTCTACTCGTCATTTTTTAAGAAAAAAAACACAAAGAAACAAGATCACACAAATTTTACATAGATAAAACCCTTCGTAATTAGGAATTATTGATGTCCTCATGTACCACATTTTTAGACATTTCAAGGTTCTTCACTTTGATTTTTTTTTTTTTTTTTTTGAAGATTTTCAAATACATTACAATCTGCGGGGACTGTCATGTCAGTAAGAGAGCATATTCAGTTTTTGTGGTTTTTGATAACGATGTGTGTGTGATTAATTTGATTGTTCTGTCTATGTGTATTGTAATGCCCCTTAAAATAGTTACAGGTCCTATCTCTGGGTGATGTCCATACCAGTTCCTTGAAACTTCCTTACAGAAAAAGTTTTCCAGTGCAGATATTGGCCGACTCTCTCAACTGAATACAAGATCGTCAGTTGTTTCTGAATATTTATCACAGAAAATTGCATTTGGCTTTAACACAATTTTTCAGCATCTGTGCTTGGTAATTTCTAGTTAGCAAAGATAGCATTGGTTCTGTGCAGCAAGAATAAAACCTTCGGTTTCAGCTTTTAACACTGCACTACGTAACCACTTATGGGTACGGGGTTTGTCTACATCAGCTTGCTTGGTACGGGCAGATTATTGACCGTGAAGAGGCTTATCTTGTCACCGTTTCTGCATTTGCTTTCGTTTTTTAGGTTCTTTGCCGCTGCAGAAGTTGTATTATGTTTTATTTGCACTTCTTCACCCACATTTAAATTTGTTGGCTTCATTTATTAATGAATGAAGTGTCTTACTTCTTTCATGTTCTTTGACACAGATCATCATCCAGTCTTCTGTATTTTCCAGGTATCTTTGAAGAATTATTGTTGTACTTTTATATGACAGCTGAATTAATACTTTTCCTCTTTCAGATCTGGATACATGCACATGATCAGAATCAACATTAGGAGGATGAATACGGTGTCATGTGAGAAGTTTTGACCTCTATTCCTTAATGTCAGCTGTAGTCCAGTTTAATATGTTGAAAACGTGTTGCTCCACAGGCACACTTGAAGAGTCTATGCCTAATAATCTGTTTTGTGAATTCAATTCGGTATTTAACACCATATACACACGACAGTAGTATGATTTTCTTACTTTCTCTTTCATTTAGGTATCCTTCGCTGACTCTTAGATATTTATAGGCTTCCTGTTCCTATTCCCTAATCTTTGTTACAATATCTAAATCTCTTGAGTGTGTTTATGTAATTCCCCCTTTCTCGGATGAGCTAGATCTGCAACATTTATCTAATCCGAAATCCCTACCGATTGCATTACTGAAACAGTTTACAGTATTAATGATACCCTTCTACTCATTGTCGCCTTGGGCAAAGAGTTTGGTATTATCCATGTAGAATATGTGATAAAACACTTCCTTTTTTTATTCTTTGAAGTGAAAGGGGTGTTAAGGACTGACAGAACAAAAGGTGCGACAGGGTGTCTCTTTGAATCGTTGGATCTTCAAACAATTGGAAGTGATGTCGGTATAATGTAGTTTCCCACAGTTTCATGCTATATTTAATGATTTTTTTTTTTTATCACCGAGGTGACTTTGTACATTTCCAAAGCCTTAAAGATCGAACATTTTGGCACACTATCAAAGGCTTTACAGTAAATTATCCATGTTGTACTGAGCTTTCTAACTTTTTTTCCGGCATTTTTTCAGTGTGATTTTATTTATTTTTATTTGATCTTTTCAATATGAATCTCCTCGTCATCCCTTCTGTTCCAAGGAAAATATATTGTCTTCAACGACAAAAGAATATATATATTTCGTCAGGAAAAGCGTAATCAATGCTTTTTGGGAGGAGATATGTAATCCCTTCTGTGATCAATTCTAGAATTTCATTGAGGTTTTGAATTAGCATTGATAAAATTTGTGTAAATGCTTTTTGAATTGATGACAGATAAGAGAATCAAAAGTTGAAAATCTTGTCATTTCCTGGGGATTTCCCTTTTCGGTATTTTGTAAGAGGTGGCCTAATATTATTCTTAACTATATTAATCAATTCATGTACAGGTTAATCCTTCATTCTTTTTTAATCCACTCTGCTTTGGGATTATCTTCCTTCGGGGTGCTCCAAATGTTCTCCCAAATCTTTTGAATTTCTCCAACGGATGGTGGAATTTTGACTTCTACAACTAATTTTTCAATTTCCCTGTTGATAATCTTGAAATCCGTTTGGAATATCTTATTTTGTCGATAGAAACTACAAAGCTTTTCATATCATCTTCTTCTCTGTACCTTAAATTGCAGTTGTTGTTTAAGTATTCCCTTAATTGATGGAATTACATTAACTGCTTAATTCTGTATTTCCGCTTGATCTTTTTGCTTTTCCGTGGTTAAACATTTGAACATCTTGAAATCTTATCCAGTAACGATAATTCACATCTGATTTTCTCAATTTCTTAAATTTGACTTATTACTGGGCAGGTAATGGTGTGTTATTTTACCCATATTTAATGATATTTTTTCTAATACCGATACTATCACAAGCGCGATATGGACCAACGTTATTATTATTATTATTATTATTTTCTTTGATTTCTGGCGTTTACACATTTCTTTCCGGGTCTCCGCCCAGGGACCTAAGGTTAGAAATGGCGTCATGAATTTTCACTGACAAAAAAAAAAAAAAAAAAAAAGAAAGAAAAAAAGATTATATAGATAAAGGCCTTCGTAAGGTGTGGGCTGTACTTGTCAGAACAATTTTCTGTATCTCCTTGAGGCATGGACTTCCAGGTATCCCGCTAATTAGTCTACTGGAATCTTTTCCAACCAGTCCTAGGGCTCCAACTACAACAGGGATTGTTGATGTTTCCCATATGCCACATTTTCGCGATTTCTATTTCAATGTCCTTGTATTTTGACAGCTTTTGAATATCTTCAAAGATACATTGCAGTCAGCAGGGACTGCTATATCAATAAGGAGGCACCGTTTTGTTTATGGTCTTTAATAACAATATCTGGGCGGTTGGCCTTGATTGTTCTGTCAGTGTGTATTGTGTAGTCCATAGAATTGTAACAGGTCCTATCTCCGTAACCGGGTCTGGGTGGTGTTCATACCAGTTTCTTTCAGTTTTCTTCCGTAGAATTTGCAGATTTTTTCCAGTGCAGATATTGGCCCACTCTGTCATGTCGGTTTTTATATTCAGTGGGTGCCAACACCGTACAACCTGCTACAAGATGATCAATCGTTTCTGGATATTTATCACAGAATCTGCATTTTGGACTGACACAATATTTTAGTATATGTGCTTGATAATTCCTAGTTTTATTATTATTATTATTATTATTATTATTATTATTATTATTATTATTATTATACGTATTTTGGGTATGACTTCAGTCAGCAAGTAAGTATCAGGGAGGACAAATCAGAAGGGAAGTCGGGAGAAACTGCAGGAGTCCGGAGACCTCTTGATGGCCATCATAAAAATATTATTATTATTATTTAGATATATTAACTAATCTTTCTTAACCATTAGAACTAAATGAATAACTACAAACAAAATACCAACTACCACCTGAAGAAGGCCGGAGCGTACAACGGCCGAAACGTTGTGACAAATATAGCGACAAAGATGAGGACAATAGTCCGACTAATGTAAATACTGTACATAATACCTCATATCAGAAATATAGACAGACTTCAAAACCTTTGTTTATTAGTGTTGTGGGGTAGCCGCGTTTTTTTAGAGTTTTATGTAGTTCTTCTAGGCGGGTTATTCGGAGGTGTTTATCAGTCACTATAGTACAAACCCGACGTGCTAGAGAATAGGGGATGGATTTCACGCAGCTTTTTCTGTGATGGCTCCTGAAATGAAGATATCGTTGGGTGTATTTAGTTTTTTGGTAGATGTCTATGGTTATATGGTTGTTTTTCTTTCTAATGAGTATATCTAAAGATGGTAATTCCTTGAAAATATAGTCTTGGGTGAATTTGATTTTTGCCTGTAAGTTTTGAAGCAGAATGTTGAATTGATTAATATCGCCCCATGAGGATTTCCAGAAAATGAAGCAATCATCAAAGCATCGTTTCCAAGATTTATGGAAGTGTTTTCTATATATTTCCCCATATAGTGGTTCAATCTTTTCGTACAGATTTTCTTCTAGGTAAGCTAATGTTAGGGTGGCTTATGTTGGTGCCATTTTTGTTCCCATTGCGGTACCTAAATTTTGGATATATTTTTTGTTGTCAACTTAAAAGGTTTTACTGTTTAGAATTATGTCTATACTATCGATAATGAATTACGTAATGAATGTGGGATGTAGTGTTTCTGGGTTTTTTTCAATCCATAATAAGATTGCCTGTTTACCTAATTGATAGGATATGTTGCTATATAGGTTACTAATGTCAAATGTTGCCATAAAATGTCCCAGATTTACTTTTTGTGTTATGGAACGAAGCAAGTGAATATCGTCGCTGATGTAGCTCTTTTACTGAATGGTTGTAATATTGTGTCTATTAGTTTACTGAGTTTGCTACTTAGACAGGCTTGTCCTGCTACCATGAGTCTGAATGTAAGGTCACTGGGTCTTTTTTTGTGTCTGGATAGCTGCTTTTATTTCACTCGATTCGTGAACTTTTGGCAATACGTAGAAATTGCTCGATTTTGGTACAAAGTTTGTCAGGAAATCCTTTTCTTTTTTTTGTTAATATTTTACTATGTGTTGCGCAAAGTTTTGTAATTTTTGATATGTTTTTGTCTATGTTGGTGTCGATTAATTTACACACACACACACACACAAACACACACACACACACACATATATATATATATATATATATATATATATATATATATATATATATATATATATATATATATGGAGACAGATACATAGAGAGAAGATGTAAAAATTGTATCAAAACTCTACCGAGTGTCATGAACATGGACACTGATTGATCAAAGCCTGAAGCAAAATGTGTAAGATTAAATTGATAGGTATATTTTAAACTGCTTGATATTATTAAGATTATATCACAGACTGAAAGAGACGAACAAGTTAGAAAGCATATGTTTATAACCAAAACAGAAATTAAGTGAAAAAAGAAAAAGCAGAAGAAGAAAGAAAGGAAGAAAGAAAGAACGAAAAGAAGAAAAACCGAAAGAAAGACGTAAAACAGAAATTAATAAAACAAGAACAGAAAGATAAGTTGAAAAGCAAACAAAAAAGAAAGAAGAAAACAGAAAAGGAAAAAGAAGAGATAATGAAATCAGAAATAAGATAAGAAAGAAATAACTGAAGATAAAGACGATGTAAGAATGAAAGAAAAAATAAAGAATAAATGCAATATTTATAATGATCTTAACTTCATACAATCAGACATGGATATTCTTAGATAGATAGATAGATAGATAGATAGATAGATAGAGAGATAGATAGATAGAACTATACTTATATATATGATAGATATATAATAGATAAATATTTATATGCTGTGAAATATATGCCAGAAAACGTGTATCTCCCATCACTAGACATTGCAGTGATTCAAGCCGAATGTGTATTTAAATTTACATTCAACTGACTCATTACTTCTTGTACTTTTTCTTCCTCCGTTTCGTTTTCTTCTTCTTCTTCTTCTTCTTCTTATTATTATTATTATTATTATTATTATTATTAATATTAATATTATTATTATTATTATTACAACACGACTCAGATCAAAAAAGTATTCAAAATATTATATTCATCTTCAATTGATAATGTCTACATCAAAAGAATCTAAAGCTAAAGTTACCTCCGGCAGTGCTTTAATTTCCAACATTACTGTGCCAATCACCGGCATTTATTTATTTCTGTTTCGGCATAGAAAAAAAAGGCATTAAAATAGAGACATTTGCATATCTATACTTGTTTATATAACGACAGGTTTTATGAATGCATATGTACCGAAGATCAAGTATAATACGAAAATCCATGTTTATACATATGTGTGCCCGATGGTTGTGGTGTGTATATGTTCACATTTATGCATACAGTCCGTATATGAGTCTTTTATCTGGCATTTCGATACTACTGAATAATGATTTCGATCAAGAATTGACGCATTTTACCTTTCGTCAGGAGTTCATGTAAACAAAACTAATATTATACATACACTAGCAGCATGGCCCGGCGTTGCCCGTGCTTGATTCAAAAATCGTACGACTCATACAGCAATCGCTATCACTTGACTTAAAATATTTTTGCCCTTCCTTGCCTTTAAAGGAGTGCCCTTTTCCGTGCTGATGTTGCTACACGCCTTCTTGCTTATCTCACACTGCGAATTTTTTCTAAGCTCTATACTAAACATGAAATCTTTTACAAAAAAAGAACTAAACAAAACGATCAGCTTTAAAAAAGCACTCGTAACTGAAAAAAAAAACGAATGAAAAAAGAATGTTAACAAATACTTTTTCACACACAACCCAATTCTGCGGAATCAGAATCAATGTTCAGTTTAAGCAAGCTAATGAGCCAATTGGAATAAAGTGCCATGCAGATTTAAATTTTTCCCACTTGTGACGAATGCAGCTATCGATTTTTTTTGTATGTTAGCATGCTAGTTAACATTGGTGTCAGTCAGCTGTTGGCTCTCAAGCTGGCCAGTAGAATCTTCCTGCCTATTCCTTGCAGCCAGCTATAGGCTCTCACTCTGGTCAGTAGAAAATGGCCGCGAATTACATGAAAACTGCCGTAGAAGCATGAAAAAATCGATTATTTCCACTATCGATGGGAGTTGGAAAATGTAAAGTCGGTGTTGGCTTTCCCGCCAAATTGGAGCATGCGCATGTAAATTTTGGTGCAAATACGCCGAAAATTGCGGCCTTGCATTCGTTACACACACACACACACACACACACACACACACACACACACACACACACACACACACATCCTGCTTTCCATAGATAGAGATACATACATACATATGACTGATAATCTTAAGGAGCTAGGCAAACCTAACTAGGTTTCACCTAAACGGATCTTCGGCCAGCTTCCCTAAAGATCTGTTTAGGTGAGACCGAGGTAGGTTTGACTGGTTCCTAAGGATTATCTTAGGTTTTGCTTTACTTAGTGTATTGGTCACTTTACCTAGTTGTCTTTTTACTCATTTTGTTTTGTTTTGTTTTCTTTGGACTTGGAGATTAAACACTGGCCGATTGTTTACGCCTTGTTTTAATGGTCTTGGTTCTTTCTTTTTTTCCCTCATTTTTACTCGGGTACCGATTTATTCTCCTGTAACCTGAGCTCTCTGACATGTTTCCAAACGACTACCGCCATTTATAGATCCATATATATATATATATATATATATATATATATATGTATGTGTGTGTGTGTGTGTGTGTGTGTGTGTATGTATATGTGTGTGTGTGTTTGTGAACGTATGTGAAAGTCATTATTAATATATTATCATTTTTCTGAACGTTCCTCCAAAATTGGAAACCATCCACTGTTGAGGGTTACAGAAAATGATTGTGGCATATAGAAATGGGCAAATTATGATATGTCGGATGGATAACGATTAACTGTAAACATGCTCTACGCGTGAAGTTTATAACATTGGCTTTAATCATTTTACCCCAAGGAAGAGATTAAAAGATGGTGATCGATGCTGCCTTTAGAATTTTAAGATCGTAATGTGTCCGAGATGAACTATTGTCAGACAGATGTAATGTAAATCGGTTTGTCGAACATACGGATAAAAAATAAATTTAAAATTTTCTCAAAAACTCAAATACATGTTAACTGTAAGCACAACAAACTTTACCTTAGAGACGTCATAATGAAAATACATAAATCCAGTCGACTAGAAAAATAAAATTAAAATGATTATCTTCGATAAAAAATTCAAAACGGCTAAGCATTTTGTCAACAGCAACAACGAACATGCAAGTGAAAATTACATGGAAACAATATTATTTATTGATACACAATTCTGTGTTCCTGATCCAACCAAATTCAGGAACAGTTACATTAGACATACAACTATATGCCACACTGAACATAGCTCAATTAAGACTGATTGAATCACATATGGAAAGCCTAACAACTTCATAAGCAACATACTCGGAGAAACTGTAATAAGCTCAGCCAGACGTAAAAAAAAAAATGGAAAATAATATTAAAAAGAAAAAGCCAACCGTCAGTAGTAAGAACTATGAGTTAAAATGTGTGTTGACCGTTATCAGGAAATATTTCATCACACTAAACACACACACACACACATATATATATATATATATATATATATATATATATATATATATATATATATATATATATATATATATACGAACAAAAGAAAAATTGAATAAAAATCTTAATCGCAGTACCTTATCAGTATCTTTAAGTAGTCTCTTATAATAAAGGGATTGTTGCTAAGATGGACAAATATACATATCTATATGTCTGTATTTATATATATATATATATTTACAGACGCTCCATCTCTGATATTGAGAACTTTTACTCATGAATATATCATTCATAAAACTACATTTTATCGCACACACACACACACACATATATATATATGTAAAATAGTGTATATATATATATATATAAAAATATATATATATATATATATATATATATATATATATATATATATATATATATATATATATATATATATATATATATACGTTATTTTACATATACGTAATTTAATTAATGTATATTTTTGCAGCAAACTTTCTTTCAAACATCTTTCACTGAATATGGCCGACGAGGAAGATTGAATTATTTTTTAATAAGTTTTTTTCCAGCAACCCAACGCTTTTCTGTCCTGTAGGGGTTAAAGAATAGAAAAAAATCTCCACAACACACACGCACATTTTTTCATAAATACATAAAATATTTCATAAAAGGAAAAATATTTCCTGTGGCTGAAAATATTTTATTTATGTGGGCTGTTTCATTGGTGTAATTATAGATTCTATAACTTTTAGAATTTCCTTGCTGTGAGTATTTTGTTCATATCTTCGAATATGTCATTTCTTAATAGATTTATTTTGGATGTGTGTGATGTGATCATTTATATGTGCAGGAATTGCATTTAGTTTCATTAAGTGATGAGTCAAACTATGAGAGTGTGTGGTGCATGCCTAGTCTATATAAGTATTCAGTGCTGTTTTTGATTTATATATAATTGCGAAATAAGGGCCGAATTCGAATTCCAGTCGAATCCATGACATTCACTTACGTGCTAACAAACTTGGGAAAGGTATTAAGCCTCTTCTTCTCCCTTCAGCTATGGGTAAATAGCAGGACAGACTGGGTTCTATAGCTATCGATGCCAACTGGTTTAAGAGAAGGAAAACTCTGAATTCAAAACCTGCAGAAGCTTGTTTCCGGACATAGTGACACGTAGTGCACCAGGTCTCTGTAGTCGGTCCTTCACCTGGGTGGTTCTGTACAAAGTCCTCACCACTCTAATCAAATAACATGTTCTGGTGTGCGGGCTGTCGTTTCATAGGAACTGAGCTGCTTGACATTCGTACATCGAATACGACGGGAGAGTTCACTACACACACACACACGCACGGAGAGAGAGAGAGAGAGAGAGGGAGGGAGAGGGAGAGGGAGAGAAGGATAGAGCACAAAGAGATAGATGAAGAAATAAAGAAAGGGAAAAGCATGCATATCCAACACAAACACACACAGACGCGCACACACGCGCGCACACGAACACAAACACACGCACACATATATATTTTTACACACACATACATACATACACACACACTCATATATATATATATATATATATATATATATATATATACACACTACATTTGAAAAGTTTTAGGCAAACCCTTGTAAATTTTTTTTTTTTATTGGGCTAAAATGTAGTTGTTCTGTACTTTAAAAAAGAGACAATTATCATGGTTGAGAAAGTGAGACCTGATATTTTTATTATAAATTTTATTATAACAAGATGAAAAAAAGAAATTTTGATTAAATTTTGTTCTTGTCAAAATTCGATTATTTTTTCAATATTTCTAAGAGCTCTTTTTCATTTTTGGAATGGAATGGTTTCACTCTTTTCTCATGTTCATCCTATGCTAATACTGGGGATTACTTCAAACTTCTGAACACTAGTATATATATATATATATATATATATAAATATATAGTCATCTACCGAGAGACTTTTTCGCTGTATCACAGTTCATCAGTGTGGCTAGACATCCGATTTTTCCAAGCCGAGATCGAAACCCGAACAATTTGGCATCAGTCAGATATTCTATTGTCAACTACGCAGGTCAGTTGTTATATTCACAATCTTCATCATGTTCGAAAATTTTGGAATAAATATATAATTGCTTGCAAGGTTAAGAAGATCTTTGATGGAAAAAAAGATAATTATATTTAACATCAGGAAAAGAGAGCTTAAAATTCTTAGTGTGCTTAATAAGGAAAGAGGACTTGGAAAATGGGATACTCACAGGCTATACTGAAGACAAATGAGACAGAGAAAACAGAACCTAATCTATCTATAGTGCTTGAATAAATGGATGTTGACCAAAGGTATGGGAGACAAAATTTATTAAGAGCTACAAATGATAGGAAATTGTGGAGAGCCATGAAAGCCAAAGTCCTGAATGGACACGTCACATAAAAGAATAATATCTAGGCCAGTAAAATTACTCTGAAATTCGTGTTCAGTTCCTTAGTTGTTGTTGCTGACTTCAGTTTTCGGTCTCCTGTCCCTTCTTACGCTGTATCAACGTGAGAAAGTATAGTAGACATTTCGCGCGTGCTTTTTCGCGAAACAGTTCAATGAGGTCTCAATAAGGACCCATTTTAAAATTCGTATTTGTGGCTTTTCTCTTTTAAATCTGCTGAATAGTTATTTTATGTGATGTTGTTCAAATAACTTTTATATGAAAATGATGGAAGCTATTAACAAAATATTTATAACTCTTTCGAGATACTCTATTAGATACCAGATAAATACGTGACGTTAATGTGTTTTAGTTGTCAGTTGAATCTCCAGCAATGCCGCGCTGTATTTAAATCACAGTGTTTATAAGAAGAGTCTGTTAGGTTTAAAACTTTCACGTCAGGTAGTTCTCTTTTTAAAGAATATAATTTACAAATAAATGTAAGTTTTGCGCAAATAAATTGATTTTTCTCAACAGATAAAATTTTGATTTGCATTTGATTGATGATTTTTAAATGTAATTTTCTGTTATCAGCGTTATATAAGGCAATACAATTTCCTGTGACCGTGTTGATTTCTGTGTATATATATATATATATATATATATATATATATATATATATATATATATATATAGAGAGAGAGAGAGAGAGAGAGACAGACAGAGAGAGAAAGAGATGAATAGATATGTTGTAAAAAAAGAAGTCTCTTTTTATATAGATTTATATATAAATAGAGGCAAAAATCTAGAGATGAAAAGAGATAGAAAAGCAGGCCATAATTGCAAATGCTGAAAAAGTAACATTTCAAAAGACGTAGACTTTTTTTA
The DNA here is from genome assembly GCA_903632075.3 of Acanthosepion pharaonis. Taxonomy (NCBI): domain Eukaryota; kingdom Metazoa; phylum Mollusca; class Cephalopoda; order Sepiida; family Sepiidae; genus Acanthosepion; species Acanthosepion pharaonis. The sequence continues at coordinate 288,205 of CAHIKZ030000626.1, forward strand.
TAACTGCTCACGTAAATTGAACATTATCACTGAATCATTCAGTTCAATTCCTGCAACATTTATATTTCAGAACACAGCATTAGTCAACAAACATCGTACACATATACATACCCCCTCCAGTAAGAGGCGGTATTTTTAAGTGCGTTAATAAAATATCTAATATACAATAGAATACGTCTACGATTTGATATGTTCTTTTCAGGTATAAGTCTTATCCCGTGGAACCGTTTTACATATAACGTCATGTTAGAAAAAAAATAGAATTCCAGCGTTCCGAAAGATAGAACAATATCGACAACAAATTTATTTTTAATCACTGAAACGCCCAGTTTATCCACAATTTTGACCGTCGATGTATAACATGTTATAAAAAAAATTAAAATAATACAATAAAAAAATACAGAAACTTTCTCGGGTGAATTTAACAAATGTATAGGAATTAATTCTTCTTGCCTAAATAGACGTTTATATATATTCAATGACTGGTGCCGAGAAATCATCAATTTACAGTGGAGCTGGCTTCAAGCAACTGTAAATTCTATGCTAACTTTTTTCGCGCACTTCTCGTTTGTGGAACTAACTCCCAGCACCATGCATTCCAGCCAAATGTAATGTGTGTGTGTGTTTTAAACTAGAATTCTCCATGATCTTCTCTCGTACATTCATATCTGCTCGATGCTATCCAAATATAAACAAATGACGCACATACATTATGAAATGGACAAAGTCTGACAATTATTTTAAGATGTTTATACGTTCGTTTTATAGATAGAAATATTTTAAGTAAATGCTCTGTTTATAATAAACAGTATTAACGACATTTACCGGCCTGAATTTTTCATAGAAAAATATGCGTCCTCCGACAGGAATCGAAACTGTATCCCATTCGGAACCGTCATATTACCCTATGCTATACACACACACACACACACACACACATATATATATATATATATATATATATATATATATATATATATATATATATATATATATATATATATATATATATATATATAAAATATATATATATAAAAAAAATCCGACAGTTTATTAAAGACATTTTTATGTTTAACATTCTTTTTATAGACACAAGTATTTAAGTAAATGCTCTGTTTATAATAAACCGTATTAAATAACATTTACCGGCCTGAATGTCCGAGAAATTTTCATATAAAATATTCGTCCTTTGACAGGATTCGAACCTGCATCCTATACGGAACCGTCATTTGTGACCGAGAGGTTAGGCACGTCAAGCTAAATGACTGACTTATTTCTTATTAAATGCATAGCGAAAGGCTTGTAAAATATTTCAAAATAGAAAAGCGTATCTTCCTGACAAACACAACGAATAAAAATAGATTCATCGACACACAAACACTATCAAGGCAAGAACTGAAGAGAATTTGTCTAAGCTTAATAAACATTTGTTACAACAACATCTAAATTAATAAAATACTTAATTAAGGAAATAAGAGATAATAAGCTAAAACTTGAAGGAGACATTTACACTATCTCCCATAATAATTGCTACAAGGTATACACAGGAAAAACCGCATGTAATTTGAATAAAAGTTTATATGAACAAAAAAGGGATATTTTACAAAACAACGGATTAAATGCATTAGTCCTTCACCTTGTCGTGTCTAAATATAATTTTGATTTGAAAATGTAACTCAAATTAAAGAGAGAACGCAATTTAATTAAACGTATATAAAATGGTTTACTCGCTAGCTCATCGACGATAAATTTATGCCCGTTTTCTTTCAAAATTTCCACAATTTAAACTTTATATTTCTATCGTGATCAAATGTAACGGATGAAACGCGTCAAACGAAAACATTTCCCTTTCTATACCTGATACCTATGAAATGGAATTCCTGTCTCGAGAGATAACTCAAAAGTCATGGACGCCGAAACGACACGGATGACATTACAAGTGATGCCAAGGGTAAGCATGTAACGCTCATCTGAGTAACATGTTACAGCATATATATATATATATATATATATATATATATATATATATATATATATATATAGATAGATAGATAGATAGGTATAAAATATTACAAAATTGGAAATTTCATCCGTTAGGATTTAATTGTTGATGTTTCCACCTCTTCACATGCGCACGAAACCAGTGACGTAGGTAGTTTCCAAATTTTTAATAGAATATTTTTGAGAGAAATTTTTTCTCAATCTTGCCAAAATCTTGCGAAATTTCTTGATAAAATTATACAAAATTATATATCTTTGAATCATGAATATATATATATATATATATATATATATATATATATATATATATATATATATATAATTATCAATGTGTAATTTTTATCAATATATTTCAATATCTGTAGTACAAAGGGTGTTAAATCAATTACTTAGATCGATGTGTGATTAGATGCCTCAGCACATTTAATAATCTATATAAATCAAATTTCTTCGTTATAAAAATTCAAGAGTTTAATTAATCAGTTCATTTTCACCTACTTTTCTCATATTGCAGTCTTATTTGTTCAAGCTTTTCATGTGAGTCAATCAGATACCTTTGTCTATTAAGTGATCGTCTTGCTTTAAACTGTTCTTGACATAGGTTTGTCGTCAACGGCTTTTTCTTTATATTGCTATTCATTTTCTTCTGGGAGATATTTACGTTTCACTGTTATATTAGTGACATAAAAGATGTAACATGAAATGATGTTGAGCCAAATGTGATTCATAAATTCCAAGGATTAATCAATGAATAACAGATACCATGGAATGTATAAAAATAAGAGTGGTCGGGTTAATTAAATTATTCATTCTTCTTTATTTTACTTGTGATTTTTTTTATCTCCACTTTCCCGAGCTCAATGCATTTTTTTTTAGACTTCTGTTTCTATGTATTTCACTATTACACATTTTAACAATTCCCATCATTTTTGACGGCTACACTCATATATAGAAAATCTAACTTATACTAAATCCGTCAGGTTTCGATCTTGGCTTAAAGCATTTGTTTGTCTAGTCGGACTGATGAGCTGTGATACAGTGAAACGGACCTGTAAGCGATTGACATTATAACGCTCTAGAAAAATCTTTCGGTTGAGCAATGTTGAGAGATGGACGAATTCTATAAACAGCAGATATCAGCGCTAACGCATCGCTCTTCATGAATGAATAGAACACTCTGGCTGTCTGGCGTTTGTTTACAGTTCGTAAAACCAATACGCTAGTGCTTGTCTTTCTCTCTGCCGAAGCTTAGATGGCTTAGAGTTAGAAATTTCGAAGTATACCAAATCAATCAGGTTTCGATCCTGGCTTGAAGGATTCGATTGTTTAGTCGTACTGATATATGATACATCGAAACTGGCCTGTATGAGAAATATATATATATATATATATATATATATATATATAATTATTTAAAAAAAAAATTAATAACATAAATATGTTATAAAATCACTACAAAAATATCCATTTTGTTTCAACACCCCTGGTGTCTTATCAAGTGAGGATGTTGAATACAAAATAAATGGTTTTAAAAGTTTCAAATTAATTAACGGTACTTCGCAAGGGGAAACGCTGTTACGAAAGCTAGAAAGACCAATCAAAATACAAATATATGAAAATTCAAAAAGCTTGACAACGGAGACATGTTATAATAGCTATTCAAATCTTTAAAATACGGGTAATATTAAAAAAAAGAATTTATTCTAACCAACAATTACTAAATTCTATAATTAAATTTGATATTAAAATTAAAAACTGCCAATTTTAATATCCAAATTTAAACACTATTAATTTTAAACATTATAAAATTAGTGAGGAGAAAAGAAGACATACATATGTTATTCAATTTATTTCTTCGTTGAAATTACGCTAGAACAGACGCTACTTCATCCGGTCATCCGACAATATATATGTATAAATTTTAATCCCAAGTGTGTGTATGGGGTCCAAAACTCACGCGTGAAACAACACAAACACAATCAGATTATAATACATAAGCACCCAGACATATTTATATATATATATACACACAAAAAAGTGACGAGACAGGGAACATCTCCACGGCAATTTATGAAAAGAAAAAAAAAGAGAGTGAAAACCAACACCTACATACATACACAAATAAAAGTGAATGCCCTTTCCATACACATCGACACCGATAAATCCACACACATCCACAGACATTAACCTAGACAATCAGATACCACAACCAATAAATAAATATTTAAGACTGAAAGTGTCATTAGACAAATGCAACCACTTATTAAAATATAACTGAAGCGAGCATACAGTTTATACAGTTTTTAATTTTAATATCAAATTTAATTATAGAATTTAGTAAATATTGGTTAGAATAAATTCTTTTTTAATATTACCCGTATTTTAAAGATTTGAATAGCTATTATAACATGACTCCGTTGTCAAGCGTTTTGAATTTTCATATACTTGTATTTTCATTGGTCTTTCGTAACAGCGTTTTCCCCTTGCGAAGGATCGTTAATTAATTTGAAACTTTTAAAACCATTTATTTTGCATTTAACATCATCACTTGATAAGGCACCAGTGGTGTTGAAACAAAATGGCTATTTTTGTAGTGATTTTATAACATATTTATTTTATTAATTTTTTTTAAAAACAATTATATCTGCTTTACTTTTTATTGAGCACTCTTTTAAGAATAGTAAGTGTTGGTTATTGGAATTAATTCCGTATATACCAATTATATACTTGTATATATATATATATATATATATATATATATATATATATATATATATATATATATATGTATGTGTGTGTGTGTGTGTGTGTGTGTGTGTAATCTTCTTTATTAAAATGTAGAACCATCATAAAGCATCTGTCCTTTTATGAAACACTGTTTATCTCTAATGTTTATGTTCTCTCAAACCGAACGCATTTTTCCCTACCTTTTATCATCCCATTTTCCATTAGCGTACACAAAATGGCCAGATCAAAGAAAGCACCAGTCCTTTTTTTTTCATAAGGGACCAACCAGACATTCTTTCAAAACAACAAAGTGACCAGCTTTAAATCTCCTGGGATGTGGACGGTGCCTTTGAGCAGCGAATCTAGATTTTGCTGATGATTGTTGGTGATTATCACAGAATAGCCTTTTGATAGCTTACTGGTAACATCGTTATAATTAGCGGGGCCTGGCATTCGTATTAACCATTTCCACATTCTCTTTCCTCAGATCTTGTTAAGGAATCTTCACTAACTCCCGATTCTTCTTTTATTGTCCGTGTCCCTTCAGGGCGAAGACGATCATGGCCCCTCACATCTTTCTGTTCGTGTATGTCTTAATAAGTTTTGTCTTTTTGTTATTTCTCTCAAACACTGTTCTGTCATTCATTTTCTCAAACCTTCAAGCATGTTTTGCAATAGTTTCCTCTGTCCCACTTACCCTAAATCTACCAGATTTTCGAAGCTCTCCTTCCACATTACGTGTCGCAGAAATTTCAACTGCTACATCTTGATCTTAAGTATAAGTTTCTTTTTTGTTTCCACTTTCTACGAAAACTTGTTGTCCACATGTTTGGTCCAGAGTAAACTCGGCATCTTTCTGTAACATTTCTGTTGCTTCATTTCTCTTCTTCATTTTTGATGAGATTGGCCAGCATTCGCTACAATACAGAAGAATATATATCATGTAACAATCCAGTATTCTTTCTTTGTTTTCAACGAAAGTTTTCTCTCACTTAATTCTCTGCTTAACTTTCAGAATGTATCTTTGGCCAGTTCAATACGTCGTCGGATCTCAGTGTTGCACTTTCCGTCTTCTATTCGAAAAGTGCGACACTGAGATCCGAAAATTCCCAATTACTTGATGATAAAGTGAATATTTATCCGGGAATTAGTAGTAATATTCTTTCTTTCTTTCTTTCTTTCTTTCTTTCTTTCTTTCTTTTAGCGTTAAGTGTTTTATTTCTCATCGCAACTTCCGCTCTCTTGCTGCTCTAACAATGTGATCCTTTATCATTAATTTTGGGATATGGTGATGACATAGATACCAATATTTGGTATAAGAATGATCGTGAGCAGAAAATGAAAATCCCCGAACAAATGTTCCGCGTCAAACCAGTTCAGATATATCTGTATAGAACCGCTTTCTCAGAACAATATTTCAAATAGCTTTGAACGATTGAAGCAAACGGCTCTAAGTGAAGACAACAGCTCATCGAAATTTATTAACAGGCACTACAAAATCACAAACAAATAACAATACAAAATAACAAAAAAAAAAAAACTTATCACTTGAGGATTCTCAACAAAAGCAACATCAAAAATGGATGTCACCTGTAACTCCAAGTGAAAATAATGATATAAACAAGACGTTGACGTTTGGATTGTTACGATTGAAGTCCTCATTAATACTAGCTGTTATTAGACTTGAAAACGCTATTATATTTTTAGAGAATGATTTTATAAATGTCAACCGACAGCAGTATTGGGTGTTTGGTCAAGGAATACCAAATATTTCCTTATAGGATAACGCTTAATATTACCTTATATTTCCTTATAGGGTAACGCCTAATATTACCTTATATTTCCGTATAGGGTAACGCTTAATATTACTTTATTCTTTGTCCTTATTCCACAATCCTGTCCCACAAAATCGTTAAGAAGGTGTGGCCCTATTTCCCCTGCTTCCAATGTCTTACCTGTGGAAAATTCTATAGATGCTTGTCATTATATTTCCCAGAAAGTAAAAATATCTCTTAGTTTATTCAAATCTCGCTGTAGTTCCTGTTTCCATTCAAACCTCCATGTTTTTCTATTTTTGTCCCATTTATTCTTCGCATTCGACGGTAGATATAAATAAAATTGTCATTAAATTTATGAAACATTTTTAAAACTTCTAACTGTATTATATTTTTGAAATATCCTTTGCTGATGAAATTCATTTATCTGAGATAAAATCCAAAAAATTATAACTGAATGTTTTTCGATGTATATATTTTATATTATACATATGTAAATTGTTCTACTTGTTAAAAAAAAAAGTTTTATTTCTCAAAAACAACTTCAGGACTTGAACAATGTGTACTCTGATCTTTAGTGATTTTAAATGATAATGAATATCCCTTTTCTTATAAAATCCCAAAATTGTTTTGCTAATATATTCATGAGTACTTACTATTCTAAAAAAAAAAAAAGATAGTGTTTTGGACGTCTCAAAGAGGAAATGGAATGGATGTCCGTCGGGGACAAAAAACACTTTAGTGTCTCTAATTAAATAAAGGCCAATGTGGATCAGACACAGTAAAATATCAAATATATTATTCAACATCGAGTCCTTTACAATTAACATTCAAATGCTCCATCTTTTTACGATATGACAAATTATATATCTTTTTAAATTTTATCTCAAATTAATTTTATTTCTTCTGTTCTATTTTCTAGTAGACATTCTGTTTATTTGCAGGTACCATCTGTTTGAATGATTGAAAACAAATCCAATGCAGAGTTCTCAATTTGTGATTATTGTGAACTTATTACGAGCATTATTATATTGTGGCACCATGCATACCTGGCGAGCTGAAAAGAAATATTCATAAATATATGATTTGTTTTTTACGGTTTATCAACCATTTCATAATTATTTAGGGCTGAAATATATTTCGGGTTTTAAGAATGATTCTTTCTTTACGTTCAAGTGATCTGGAAGAAGGAAAGAGAAAACGAAGAAGAAAGAAAGAAAAATAATACGAAAACAGGTCATAAGCGAGCACACACACGCTCGGCTTACACATAACAGGTGTCGAGATATCCAGGTCAAGCATCTAACCGAGATCTGGGGAAAATGGAAGTTGTTATCAATTGGTTGAAGAAACGAAGTTTAGGGACAATGAAAAAATATTGATAAGTAACAAGTGGAAAGTGTGTCATTGGGATGAGAGTAAAAGTCTAAGTGGGTGGGAAAGTGTATCTAAGGATATGAAGGCAAACCATTAATACGAAAACACAGACGGACGGCGAGAATTAGAAAAAAGCCACACAAGACGATGTCGCTGAAAATTTTTTTTTGAGATAATAAAGATTTTTATTATCAGCCCTTCAAGCGGGAAAAATGAAATATTTTATTTCGTTCCAAAACGCCAAAAGGTGTGAGAAATTCCTTTCTTAGATCATATCAATTAGCGATGAACTGCTTGACAAATACCCGTGTTAAAAAAGCCGAATGTGTCATCGCAGTCGCTCATTATATGGGCGATTTAAATTTTTCTCTTTTTTTAAGCAAGGTGTTTCTTTCCCCAGAACAAAGCCACGGATTGTCCACACCCGGCTAAAGACGTCATTGGCTAAATAAGATCACATGACACACGAAGGAGGCGGAAAGATACCCGACCAGGACCTCATTGGCCGAAAGCGGTCACATGACGCTGAAGAAGCGAAAGAAGCGGATATACGCCCCTCAGAGGCACAGTAAAAAGTGGGAGTGAAAGGGAGTTACAGAAAATGGAAAATCCCTAACCAGAAATAAGAAGGGTGGATACGTATTTAGAATTATCGAAAAAACCCTGGCGCCGACAGACCCACCCAGTTTTGACTGCGTCAATAAAAGCGGGTGTTTAAAAACAGAAATCAGTTTGCGCCGCGGACGGCGAGAAAGTTTGCGCCGCGGACGGCGAGAGAATTTTTGCGCCGCGATCGGCGGGCCAGGTTTGTTCGCCTTTGCGGGCAAGAGAGGCCAGTTCGTTTGGCCTAAGTGAAGAAGTTCGTCAACCCAAGCCTAAGTGAAGAAGTTCGTCCAACCCGAGCCGAAGTGAAAAGTTCGTCCAACCCAAGCCGAAGTGAAAGTTTCGTCCAACCGTTAAAGCCGAAGAAAGAAGTTAATTCGCGCACCGACAGCGGAGATGAGTGACCAGTAATTCAGACTCTGAAGAGTTTGAGTTGGAGTTTGAGCAGCGGACGGCGAAAGAGTTTTGAGCCGTGGACGACAAGCAGAGATGAGCGCCCAGTGTTGAAACCGCGTCAAGATAGCTGACCAAGATTCACGCACACTTCTGGACTCTTCTTCAACCAAGAACAAGTAGTTTGAAGAGCGACTTAGAATCAGACCACAGAAATAAGTTTTTTTTTTCGACTTTCGTCCAAAGACGCACCGAAACACAAATTTCTTAGAGAGCAGACAACTGGAAGCTTTAAAGTTGCCTAGTAAAAGCGTCGTGCCACAATCCACAGAACGGGTCGGGAAGAAGACATAGTCCTATGTACCGAGCAAATAGACATAAAAAGTTTGTTACCTTTTTCTTGATACGTTGGACCTTGTGAGTTTTTATTTTTATTCTTTTTTTAATACATAATTGTGTGTTATCACCCCCGTTAGACTCAACTTGCATTATGGCCCCAAGCCCTGTTTGATCTCGTCTGTCTAAGATCAATTCACAACGTGGGTAGGCAGAACGGAGATCAGTGCAGTTACCCTGGTAACCAGGCGTTGGAAGCGGTTTGAGAACGACGAGGCTGGTATCAATCTAACCAAAGGGTTAGAACGTCACGTTTGGAGCAGCGAGGAGCGAACAGCTGACGCCGCGGCAAAGACGTCATAACTGGTGCTGTCCGTGACCAGGATATCAGAGCCTGGGGAGCACGTGACGTCACAACTGGTGTCGTGACCATAGGATCAGAACCCTGGACCACGTCACGTCACAATTGGCGCCGCGACCGGGATCGAACGACATAGTCGACGCTGCGACCGGGGGACGACGTCACAATATTAATTTTCAGTGTTTTTCTAATCCATTTCATCTTTATTTCCACTAAGATGTCATTCATCTTTTGTGTGTTCTGGATACTTGTATTTCACTTAACAATAGTATTGGGATTTTTTATCAGTTATACTTTAATATTCATGATTTTATTCTTCATATAACGGATGCTGCAGATTTTATCAATATTTTTCTGGTTCCTTTATATACATATAGCCTATTCACAAAACACAGGTAAATTGCAGGAAAAATGTTAAGACGCTCGCCTTAATTTCGTAATATTACTGGAAAAAACATATTTTCATTGCATATAAATATGAAGTTTTCCTTCATTTCGATTGCACAGATTGAATGAAATTTTGACTTTCAATATGTAAATCTGAAATAAGAAAACGTCTTTTAAAGCAAATAGACAAACGTAAACAAATTCCACTTGTTTATGTCCGCAGGTCCAAGGAATCATCGTAAACGTGCCATCTCGTAAAAAATCATCTCACATTGGTGAATAAATACTGCAAGTTTCACCTGACCTGGGAAGAAAAGGCGACTAACGTGTTTGTGGAGGCACAGAACTGACGATGTCAGTGCCCTTCCGTAACAACAAAATAATGATGTGGACGCGCCCATAAATAAAAACAAGTTGACAACAAGAACCTAAACTCATAGCACAAAAATTGACAACACACTCGGACTCACAAATACTAGTTTAACCGTATTTATTCCATTGCAACTTTGAGTTGATTTGCGTAAAATTGAAACAGATAAACATATAAATCACGTAAGCGTGATCAATTAGAGAATCTATCATTCCGTCTTCTAACAATATACGTTGCCTCACTGTCTCAAATAGAGACCTCTCTAAGAAACATATTGGTTACACGTTTATTGGTTGATTTGTAGTAACTGTTGTTGCTTGGGGATAAATCTTAATTACCTCCATTAAATGCCATTTTAATAGACATACATATATCGATCGAGTCCTCGACTCCAACTCGTAAATACCTACTTGCCACATAAACCTCAGCGGCAACAATACTTTTGCTGATGCTGTGGACCTCTATTCGAAAAGAGTGTCTACAAATTTAAAGTACACATAAAAACCTACTTTCCACTGAAACCTCAGAGGCAGGAACTTGTTTGCTAAGCGGGTGTCATGCTGTGTCCCTGCAAATGTCTACACGTCATAATGGAATACCAACATTGCGAATCTTGGCTAGTCTATACATGTACGGCAGCTTGATATAATGCTAAGTCTATATTTATTCAGTTTGAAATTCTTCTTTTCCTTATTTAGGATCTATGATACATTCATCACTGTTTTAGAGTTGTGTCATTGCCATCCGCTGAGCAGCTTCCTAGAGGATATAATCATTGCTCTCTCAGAGAAGTCTTCGTCCTATGATAGAATCTGAGAATATTTGGCGGAATTGATTCAAGAGGTGCCGATCGATAGCAGTTGAATGGTAAGATTGTATGTTGTGAGCCTGTTCAATAGAGTTTACTACAGATGATGCATTGACAATTGTTCGAATCAGACCTCGAACATATTAATATCTCAGTAGATAATCTGCTAGAAATGTAGACGATCAGTGTAGAGACAATATTATTACAAGTGGAGTTTGACATATACCAACCGGAGAAACGTTTACTTATTCGTTCTCTATTGTCACCAGTGATGTCGAACATATACAGTGCTTTTCGATAAAAGTGATTCCTCTGATTTTTTTACAAGAGAATTTTAGAGTCTTGTCTGCTCCTTTCTGCTGAAAGGGTGCAAATCGACCCCACCAAGCTCAATTTTATGCAGGATAATGCTCCCTGTCACAAATCAAAATTGATGAAGGAATACTTTGATGAGAAGCGGGTGAGTGTTATGACATGGCCTCCCGAATCTCCTGACCTCAACCCCATAGAAAACTTATGGAACATGTTGCTCAACTGCTTTCTCAAGAGCCTGTACTTTATAATGCTTTATAATTCTCTTGTACTGCTCGCTCCTAAGGGTCTTTTCAATAGGTTTTAAGAAACCAGTTCAATGAAAAGAAAAGCATCCCACGAACATTATACTGAACGGATGCTTGACAGTACTTACTGCTAAATTCAAAGAGCTTTCAAAGTTTATTCTTTGGATTTTAGATCGCTTATCCTTTGAATTTAGCTCAACTTTCGTTTCATCGCAGAAAAGAACATTTAGTAAAAAAAAAGTCAGGTGAGTCACTTTTATCGAACAGCACTGTACATTGCAATATTTCGAAGCAGTGTCTATAGGAATGACACAGCAGTTTGCCTGAGATACGATCTGTGTAGAGACAATATTGTTACAAATGGAGTTTGACATATACCAACCGCAGAAACGTTTGCTTATTCGTTCCCTATTGTCACCAGTGATGTCGAATATATACATTGCAATATTTCGAAGCAGTGTCTATAGGAATGACACAGCAATTTGCCTAGGATATATACATGAAACCTTCGTACTCTAGCCACACCAAGAATCTGAATAAAATCTGCTGGACCGTGGGAGTTCAATAAGAGGCAAATGATAATCAACTAGTTTTCCTAGATGCACAGAGTATGGATTCAAGACATCCGTATATCGACAGGCAACGCTCGCAAGAAAATACCACCACCTGAATTTCAACCACCTATATAGTGTGAAGAAATGGATCACCTGACATCAACAACACCGGGCAAAAATCATAAGTGATAACCCAGACACATACCAGCAAAAATGATCAGCATCAAACGTACAATTCAGAATAACAACTACCCTGCAAATATAACATCAGGGGCGGCAGGTTGAAATAGAAGTGTCAAGGGGGAGAACTAAAAAATAGGCATGGCATTTCTGACTTAGATCAAGGGATCATTGGAAAAGTTTCAGAACATCTGCGCTTCATAAACATCAGGACAATATTCAGAAGCATCTTCACACTACAGAGAAATCTCTAATGTATAAAGCCTAACACGATGGATAAACAAAAAAATGTGTATACTCAATTCCTTGCAGTTTGGGCAAAGAATATTTGTAAAGATGGAAAAAGCCGACCCTAAAAAATAGGGCAGTAAGAACATCGAAAATCCGTAGGGAAAAGAAATCAGGTATCGCAGACCATGTATGGAATGAAAAGAAGTCATCAGCCCCTGTAGAATCAAGTGATAATATTGGGCAAGGAAGAACACTAGAGAGATGTCACAAAGAACCATCGCTTATGCTAGGGTATGGGGACCACCTTAGTAGACAGAATAGAAATAAACACAATATGGGAGAAGGCTAATAAATAAAGAAATGTAAATGACAGCAAGTCCCCAATAGCAGCAGCATTAGGCATACGCAGTCATCCTAGGTTTAATACCGTCCATTACCCTTAATCCATTAGTGGATTATAAGCGTTGGTTCGTGAATTTGTTGATTAAATAAATGTGATTTTAATCACATCGCCTGGTAGTGTGCACTTGTATCCAGTTGAAAAAAGCGAACAATAACAGAGGCGAAGCAAAAAAAAAAAAAGAAAAAAGAGCGAGATAAAATGCCCAAGACATAGAACGGCAACAGTCTATACCCATAGAAAAAAATAAAGGGTTCAGCTAAGATGAATGGATATACACAAGATGAAAGCCGAAGTGTACAACCAACGAGTAATGACAACAACATAGATGAAGACAATAGTCCTATATATATATATTCTTTTTATATGTTATTTTATACATACAATTTATTTAAGTAAATGGTCTATTTTTAATTAAAACATTTTAGTTACGTTTACTGGCTTGAATGAAGCGTGCAAAGTAAAGTCAAATTTACTCTTATTTATTTAGTTATTACCTGTTCCCTATCGAATATTGCGTGTTTATGAGACAGTAAATTAGACTTTGACGCTTCTCTGTACCTAAACTGTATAGCACGTCAGATCAAATTCGGTTTTCGTATAGGAATAGTAGTTCGATTCGTGTCGGAGAACGCATATTTTCGACGAGATTTCTGGAACATTCAAACCGCATATGTAATTAATATTGCTCAATTAAAAACAGAACATTTACTCAAATAAATTGATCTATAAAACAGAAATCATATTAAATAACTGTCGGACATAATCCTAATCATTATATATATATATATATATATATATATATATGTGTGTGTGTGTGTGTGTGTGTGTGTAGAGAGAGAGAGAGAAGGAGCCTGAGATAGATGAATAACGAATTACTATAAAAGTGCTAAAACAACACATATGGGTATAGCCTTATTAATTCAGAAAATTCTTTGATAACGGCATCCGAAGTTCCAAAGTTCTCAGAAGTCATGAGTAAATTAATGTTCAAACTCCCCATTTAAATATTGAAAATTCTTCCAAGCGAAGAAAATATATTAACCATTTCGAACCTGCATAAACGAGTATTTGCTGTTAATTATATATACTGCTGTCGCTGTGTGGCAAAGGTCGAGTTCGTGACACTATCCCTCACTAATTTATGTTTCCGAAACTCAGACACAGGAAACACAACAACGGTTCATACTGCAACTATTCTGAACAGGCTTTAGGAACTTTTTTGAATCTGACGTGACTAAAATATGGACAAGGTCTGCCCTCTGATGTCCTCGATCAAGCTGGATTTTGACTTGTTTACACTGCTTCTAATCTGTTTACTTCACAAAGCTTTGTTTAACACTGTTAACGAATCGATCATATTGAACTTGGCTTTCCTGGTCGGGGTGCGAGTCTTATAATCAACTGGTTACATGGCCTTTGCGCGTACATGCACATACACACATTCAAAAATACAAATACACACACATATACTAATTTAAAAAGCGTAGCTTCGAAATATATAGCACCGAAGATGATCGAAATCATGACTCAGTTTTACTTCATCTAGCGTGACAAACACTATGTTAAAGTACCAGATGTATAGCGATTTACTAAGCTTAACTTAGATGTGACACAAATCCCAAAATATGGAGCAGCCAATGAGGATCGTACAGATAACTCTATCGTAATTAATCTTGCATGACAAGGCTGGGAAAAATTGTTTGAAGTACCATACATACATACACCTCTATATTTATGAGATAAGGTATTGTCATTACACTATTCACATTGTTCGGACTGCTGTCCTCAACTTTGTTACCGTATTCACATTTCGGAATTTTTACGCTCCGGACTTCTGATTGGAATTTCGAACCGAAAACTTTATTTCGTCCACCGGGGTAGATTCTAGTTATCCATGACATACCTCTGTATCACTTATTTCTCTTTAACTCACATCTCTAATGCATTGAACTTACAAATCTTTAAGTCAAATCACTGGATTACTTCAATCAACACTTTTATCTACTGGGTCATAAGTCCTAGAGAAGATCAGTGTATGAATTTTCAGGACTTATAATGTCACAGTAACCATCTTTTACCAGAGCTAATATTACAATTTGTAGTTATTATTGTTTTTCTCTAGCAGTCCGTATTACTGGTTCCTATATTGTATTCATGTCTCTGCTAGTCCGGCTTAGGAGATTTTTGTGGTCCAGCATCCATTTTGGATCCTTAGATTTTTGTATTTTGCAGTGGTTTTCTCTGTCTATTATTTCAATTTCATCTCACAATGTGATTTTCTTTCCCCTGCATCTATGGTCATCCAGGTCATATTTTTTCTATTTTCCCTCGTGCTACGGATCTTTTTTCACTTTTATATTACTTGCCACAGCTGCATGGGATGGTGTACACACAGTTCTTAATCATATTCTCCTCTACGCCAGGTTTTACTCGGAAGAGGTGTCTGCAATGTGTTGAAAATCGTTTGACGTTCCTCCTGATGTTATATGAAGAACAAAACTTTTGTATTTTTTCGATAATCCCGCCACATAGAATAGGCTGACCGAGGCTGTTATCTGAGTGTTGTTGTCTTCTAGCACCCTTCTATCCGAATTTGTTCGAGCTGATGACATGTACCCAGCATAGTTGTTAAGTGGTAGGGTACTGCTTAAACTGTCCATGTCTTGTTCAAATGTTTATGTGTCACCACTTATAACTTTTGCTCGATATTGTAGGCAGACGACAGTCCCCTTCTTTACACAGTATGGTTGCTTGGAGTTGAGATATTGTTCGGTAAATGTTATATACCTATTTCTTTGACCCATGCTCGTTTTGAGATATTATTACATCCAGGAATTATAATTTTTCTTGTTTTCGATCTCCATCGTGATCTGTACCGATGATCTTATTGGGTCCACATGACCAAGTAGTATCCGGGCCTCTTCCTAGTGTGGCCATATTATTAATGTACCATCTGCGTATCTCACTCATAAAGTTGGCTTTAGTAATGTTGATTCTAATGACAGTTTCTAAAAGTATTCCACGTATATATTAGACATTGATGGGGATAATTGACAGTCTATTTCTAAATATTTATCATGACAATATACGTCTGATCCTATTCAGAGGTGTTTTGTTTCTGTAGAAAAAGTATTCATGTACACCAGGTTATCTATTTGCATAATGCTACGTTCTCTTAAGGATGAGTCCGAGTTTAGTTTGTCCCTGGTTATTGATAGAACCTCCTCTGCGGGAACCTTGGTGAAAAAAATCATCACATCAAGGCTCAACATCTGGTTGGACTGGATGAGAGCATCTTTGATTTTTTTCGCGAAGTGGGAAGATTTTCGTACATATGGTGGTGACTTTCATATTAGTGGGTCAGTTATGGCCATAAGGAAGCGACCCAGAGGGTGGCACAAAAAACCTTGGCAGCTAGCAAACACTTAAAGAAGGCCGGAATGTACAACGGCCAAAAATCGGGAGTATGGCAACAAAGATGAGGATAACAGTTCGATCAATATAAATGCTGTAATTATATATATATATATATATATATATATATATATATATATATATATATATATATATATATATATATGCAGCATATCTTCATTCAAACATGTTTGGTTGAATAATTTAGGCATATTATACCTTGCCTATTTGTTTTTAGTTAAATCCTCTCAAATTTCACGGATCAATTTCTTAATGCTGCAATAAACTCATTAAGGTCCTAAGTGTCATCTTTACAGAAAATACAATAAATTTAATAGAAAAACTGAAAATGAAATGTTATATGAAAACATATAAAGAATTAAAGATCAACAACTAATAATGACAAAACCAGAATTTTTTTACCTACTCTAAGGGGAGGAAATAGAAGACAGACATGACAAAAGAAACTAATTATGAGTATAGTAAGAAATTTTTAAAATGTCTTTTAAAACAAGGTTATAAAATACGTGAATTATATTTTTTTAAATGTTTTAAATTACTTAAATTGTAATATTTTAAAAATTACAAATTACCCCCTTTGATAACATTACTTTTCGAATGCGTTTCAATCGCATTTACAAAAACAATTCAATCTATCAACTACATAAACTTCTGCCTCAAAGATTCACCTCTGACAATGAACATGGAGGATCCGCTTTCCGTAATGACTTTAATAACAACATTAAAAATTGATCCGTGTATTTGAGATGATTAAAATAAAATTATGTCGAGATTAGTCAACAAATGTCCTTGAATATATATATATAATATATATATATATATATATATATATATATATATATATATATATATAAAAAAAAGACTTAAACACTAATATTCCATGGTTATAATTTATTCCATTGGAATCGTAAATACGATCAATTCATCACATCTAATAATTCATAAATTGTGAAAAACCATGGATATTGAGTTCTACCTGGAGTCTATCGTCTTGGAATTGTTTTATACAAAAAATATATATGCAAATGTATGCATGTATGTATATATATTTATATATTTTGTATATGTATGTGTATATTTACCACTAATATATATATATATATATATATATATATATATATATATATATATATTCGTGGGGGTCGATGGGGTTATTTACATTTTAAAAATAATTAGCATTTAAATCATTGACAGCTGATATATTAAAATATACGAATATATATATATTTGTATAGGAGTGTATGATTTTGCGTGTGTTTATGTGTGTCTGTACTTACTGGGCAAAAGCAAAATGGACGCGTGTCAAAATGTTTATCTGCATATACTGGGATACGGACATCCCCACAAACACATCCACGCCAACTCGCTAAACAGACATATTATGATATAAAAGTCTACACACACCGATATATATATATATATATATATATATATATATATATATCTATATATATATATATTATAAATTATGATTTTTGCCGTGGCTTTAAAACATAGTAAATTTTAAAACAAGTTACTCCAAAAGTCGCTTGAGGAGGAAATGGAAGTAATATCTTTAATTTAATTACAAAATTAAACTCAAACTTTTACCTTCCATTTTTTAAACATGGTTAGAAATGTGTGAAAAAAAGCATATTTTAATTCACTTTTTCATAATATTAATTCTCTTGTAAAAATAAAATATCTATAAAAACACCGGATTATATATCTTACTGTTCTTTTTATACATATATATATATATATATATATATATATATATATATATATATATATATATATATATATATATATATATATATATATATATATATATATATATGTATGTATGTATGTATGTATGTATGTATGTTAGCATGAATATTTTGATATACAAGTCTTCACGCATACCATGGATACACATTAAAACACACACACACACATATATATATAATATATATATATATATATATGCATATATATAAATGCATATTTTATATATATATATATATATACATTCACACACACACACACACACATATATATATATATATATATATATATATATATATATATATATATATATATATGTAGCATTACTTTCGTATTTTTTCTATGCAGATATATTTGTAAGTATTTCCTGGTATTGGCGCCTTTGACTTTGATGAAAAATAAAAATGGGAAATAAATCAACAACTTCAGTCATTTTTTTTTCCGTTTCATCTAATTTATTTACGGTATTTAATAATTGGCCCATGTATCATGATATTAAGTTTTCATAATTTTCTTTTGATCAGAATGTCTTATTCCTTTCATTTTGGTGCAACACATTTGCATTTCTAAGCAATATGTGCGGTCATGACTAAATTAGATTTATCGGATTTGTTTATGAGTTTTAAAACTATAGAAGTTTTCATAGATGTTATATTTGCTCTTTAAGTGTTACAGGTTAAAGTGTCTGAACGCCATGCCAGCAATATCACGTAGAATTCCCGTACAATCACCGAAGTCTAGCTTGTTTAGTACCTAAATGGGGGACCGCTTTGAAATGTCATGTCTTGCAAGGTCTGATGTGCTGGTTATGTAATCGATAATGGTTCGAAATTGTTAATTTCCAGGTCGAGTTCCACATCAAGTTGGCTTTGTTAAATTCTATTGCGCCCAAATAACGTTGGGAAACGTATGAATCCAGCTTTTTCCTCCCCCAACTATGGGTTAATTAAAAAGAAATATATGACGAAATGTATGAGGAAAACAATTGTTATTTTCCCGCTGCCATAAAAAATAATCTTACAATCCAAAAATATTTTCTGGCTTTAAATCACCTGCAAATGTTTGTTAAACCATAGCAAATGAAACTCTCATTGAGTTCTATACGTTTTTCGAAAGTTTATGGAATATACAAGACCTGTTGTAGCCAATGAGAAAGTGAAGCTAATTAAAATAATGGCGAGTTATTCATTTGTGGAATTTGCAATTGAGAGATGATGTTTAAAATAAAGAAGTGTTGAAATAATTTTATGTGCCGTGTTCGTTCAGAATGTAGGTGCTCATGGCTATCTAAAACTACCATCCTTTTTTTTATATATATATATATATATATATATATATATATATATATATATATATATATATACATGTTGTGTGTATTTAAGCAGCATTTTTTCATTCATACATGTTTCATTAAATAATATAAACAAGTGTTGTCAAAACTAAAAATCCTTGAAGCTATATACATCAAACAGTTCAAACGTAACCTAAACAAAATCAACTATGGAATCACTACAAAAATACTTAAATGTCTATAATTGGTAACAGAAGCTATTGGTTTATACCAACGGCTTCCTATACTTAATAATTCTCGAATTCACTCTCGCGGGGTCATGTGTGAAATCATGAGCTGCTGTGCGATTTTTCCTTCTAGCCTCTTATATGCACGTGTTTATCGTTGCTTGGAAATCATCCATGTAAACAATAGCAGACTACCATCACTGTCTTGTCCGTATATTGTTTAATATATTGTACAGTGATTGACATCTTTGATAATGGCTTATGTAAGTAGAAAGCTAAGATTGGATTAAAAAATATGGATCAATATTGTGATTTTCTTTCTTCTTTTAATGATAATGTTATTAAGCTTATCAGACGTTATGAAAAGAATTTACATAAAATAAATAGACAATACTTGTCTATATTATTTAATGAAACATGTATGAATATATATATATATATATATATATATATATATATATATATATATATATATATATATATATATATAATTAAATCTTGTCCCCTAATGTCCATGATCTGCCATATATTTTACACAACTCTTCAACTAATTTACTCGCTGCTTTCTTCTATGTCACTGACCTTAATTATGTCCTGTGATTATCAAAATCTTTAAGTCCCCTTTCCTCTTTAAATGTCAAAGGTATTTCATCTGTTTCTTTCTGTTTCTAAGTTAAAAGCTTTAAGAGGGACAATAATGACTTTAATGATACAAGTACTACCAATTAGCCCATACCTGGGGAGGGGGAGTAGATGCATATCTTTCGTAAGGATATTTTTGCATATGTTAAATTAATGAACGCAACTAGAATTGCAACTCAATTCTGTGTTTTGCAATTTCGAGAAGTTATCCCTTATACAACCTGCACCCCCAAGAATTAACAACAATTAACCTTGTATTATTATCCATCTTGGTACTAAACAGACGCGATGTTGCAAAAATTCGGTGATCGTATGAGAACGAGTGTTGCAACTTGATATGCTAATAAGCCTTAAAAGACGAATTCAACACGTATAATATATAAGCAAATAAATATTATTATTATTATTATTAATAATAATAATAATAATAATAATAATAATAATAATGGTAATAATAAATTATTATAATATAATAATAAGTGTATAATAATAATAACAGTTATATGCAAAAAGACGAAATCAACACGTTTCATATACAAGCAACTGAGTATTAATAATTCATGATACTAATACTACTACTAATAATAATGATAATAATAAGGACATGATAATGAGGGCAATGAAATTTTATAATAGAATAATAATAAAGGCAAAACAATATTATAACAATACACATTAAATATAAAAAGTCAAATTCAAGACGTATAAAATATAAGCAACTAAATTTTAATAATACACGATAAAAATAGTAATGTAATAATAACATTAAGTGTATAATAATAAGGGTAATAATAAATGATTATAATAGAATAATAATAAGAGTAAAATAATAATAATAATAATAATGATATAATAACAATAATAATAATATTAATATATGAAAAGGCGAATTCAACACGTATGATGTGTGCGCTGCAGTCGCATCTGAACAAAATACATCATTTTGAATTTCTAGTACTAGATTTACTGTTATAATAATAATAAAAAAACACTAATAGAACCCATAATAAATTGCCGGTTTTTCTATTTGGGTTTTATGATGAATCTTAATTCATAATTATTTAATGGAATAAGCTTCTTGCTTTTTTTACGATTATAATGTACAGGTGCTAACTCCCATATTACAGTGTTAAGTATTTGAGTTTAACAACCCTACAACAAATATTACAATGATAATCATCATATAAAAATTCTACTTGTCCCTCTCTTCGTTAGTTCATTAGTTCGCACGACCATTACGCCCTGCCAATATTTCATGGTCTATTTTTTTTTGATCGGATGAAAAGACAAAAGACGCACCAGAGAGGCTACTTGGTTTCAATGAAAATAAATAAATAATTAAAGATAGATAGAAGCGTTTAACATCTGCTAATTCCTCATAAATATTTCAAAATTCCGTTTTGATGCGTGAGAAATTAAAAGTCACAGCAAAGACTCTGCTTGGTTTCAGTGAAAAATGAAAAAAAGAAGAGAATATACAAATAGTGAACGTCTGTTTCTGTGTCAATTTCAAATGTTTTTATTTGTACCCCCTTACTTCTTAAAATAACGATAAGTATTTATTTTTTTGATTGTTAATTCAATATTTTGTAAAAGTTGTTAATATCAAATACTGAACCATGTGATATGGGAATCTCTACGGATATTTTATTGACGTTGAACAAGTAATCATTAACTGAAGAATTAAGAATGCACAGAAATTTAAAATAGTAATCATGAAGGTTTCATGGGTTAAAACTATTAAGTATTAATGCAGTTTATTATTTAACACATTGACTGTCAGAGGTCAATGACGAAATCTGACTTCCAACGCCAACTAATATATTAGTCAAATTAGCCAACAAAAAATCATAAATTCATTTACACCTTCAAATGAAGATTTAATATTGTTTCACACTAAATGTGTCAATGCGTATAAATTTGTTATTCGCACGGAATTCCTAATCGGCGTCATAATAAAAACTAGCAACCACTCGTTCTCATACTTGGCTGTCAATGTGTTAAAGAGATAAGATTTTACAAATAAAAAGATGCAATATTGATGTGGTTTTCGATTTCACTGAAGCAGACGATAATGTTTCATCGTTTGCATTACCTCCCCTTTTCTTTCTTTCTTATTTCTCTCTTCTTTCTTTCTATGTATGATGTTCTTTTCTCATTCTAACCCAGTGCTACACAAACATGCGGCACGCCTCATCAATGAAGCGTGTAATCTGATAACATATAAATTTTGTGCAAAAGAAAACAACCATATTGCACAATAACATTTAGAAAGAAGTTACAAATGAAGTCATCTCTTCGAGTTACCAATGCCCTTAACATATTGTGAATAATAGATATAAGTGACATCTAAAAATTAAAGTAAAACATTGACTAATTTAAAGAAATTAAATAAAGTTTAAGTGTTGTGGTAAAAAAAAACAAAACAAACTTCCACCAAGAAAGAGAGAAGACATTTCTTTGTAAGTTTAGCCATATTTAGCCTGTTGTTTTTTGCAACATAAAGACATTTCTTCGATGGAATAGTCCAGTGTTTGACAGGATAAGATTACAGTAAATCTCAATGTATGCTGCATGTAGTTTTCGATAGGCACGACGTTTGTATCCCAGAAAACATTTGGTCTTTAGTGACTGCTGGACCATAGATTTTTTTGTAGGCCATTGAATCGATCTTAGCTCTATGTTCATCAAATGACAATTATTCGGGATACAATTCTACGTAAATAAACCATTTTGTAATGGTGCGCGTGTGGTTCCAGTCATTTGGTTTAACATTTGTGGCTTTGGAAAATGTACGTGTATGTGACGTCCCTCTACAGCCTTCGCTCGCTCCTCGCTGCTTCGTTCGGGTGTCGCCGTTCCAAACGTGACGTCCGCCTGTCGTGTTATCCCGTCCTGTGACGATCAACTGGCTTGGTATTGGTCGCGGCACCCAAATGTGACGTTCTAACCTTTTGGTGATTCGGATGGGAATCTGGTAAGATCCGATATCAGCCTCGTCGTTCCCCACTCACTTCCAACGTCTGGTTACCAAGGTAACTGCGTTGATCTCCAGTCCGCTTACCCACGTTGTGAATTGATCTTAGGCAGACGAAATCAATTAGTCGTTGGGGACGTAATGCAAGTTGAGTTCAAACGAGGGTGGTATCACACAAATATGTATAAAAGAAAATAAAACAATAACTCAAAAGTTCAAGGTATCAAAAAAAAGATAACAATACTTTATATCTGGTTGTTGGATACATAGGACTGCGTCTATCTCCCGACCAGCTATATGGATTGTGACACGTTGTTTTTGTTAAGTGAGTTTTAACATCTTAAGTTGTCTGTTCTTTAAGAAGTTGGTTCTTGGTGTGTCTTCAAGCGATAGTCGTAAAACTTATTTTGGTGGTATGGATCTAACTCGCTCTTCAAAATTAAATTGTTCTTGGATTGAAGATGAGTTCGGAAGTTGCGCGAATCTTCGTCAGCTGATGCGAATTTCAACTGCAAACTGGAAACTCTGGAACACCGGAGACCGAACTGATTTTCGCTCGCTGCGACTTTGCTTATATGGACGCCGACCAAAACCGGGGTGGGCTTTGTCTGGGTTTGAGGTTCCTTGATAATTCTAAATCCATAATCCACTTCTTTATTTTCGGTCAGGAATTTTCCACTCCTTTCCATTTTTGGAAGTCTTCTCTTACCCCCACCTTCTCTTATTCTCATATGGATATCTCACCATACTTCAGAGGGGCGTCAACGGTTCTCCCCACTTCTTCGTAGCAACTTCTCATACCTATCCTCTAAATGGGCGGCGGCGGGCTCTCGTTAGCATTCATCCAATGGTCGATCAATAGTGTGGCGTGACCAGACTAGCCTTGTTTCTTAAAAAAATATCTTGCTCAAAGAAAAAAAAAGAATTATCTTCTTTCTTTTCTTTTTCTCTCTATTTCCTCTCCTTCTTTTCTTTTCTATTCTCTCTTCTTCTCTGGCCGCCAACAGAACAATGCGACCAGTAGTGTGATAACCTCAATTCTCATCTGGACTTCGTCAGTCAGATTTTCGCCAATTATCAGAATGGGTGGTCGTCCAGCAAAACACAGCCAATTTCCGTCCCGAAAAAACAGTTTCATTGTCCTAGCCGTATATGCATTCTTGGTGCCAATTTCTGATAACATAGTTTTATTATCATAACCGAATTTTAACACCCATAGATGTCTTGTCAAAACGGCAAAGACTTAACCCAGGGTTGGCTTCGTGTGCGGTTAACAGATGACCTATTAAATCCTTTCCCGACAATATTGTTTGCCCCCTTTCAAACACAGTTATTTTTTCTTATCTATCCAAAGCTCTGTATTCACCTGGCCCTTGTCAGGCAGTTCTACGACACTGGCCGTCAGAATTTTCACCATCTTTTTCCATTATCAAAATAACATTGTCAAATGTCCCGGTGTTTAGCTAGCCGGTCTGGAATTTGTCAATTAGATTTTCGCCAGCACCAAGTGGCTGTTATCTATTCCCGATAATATAAGTCCGCCACCACAACACAGTCAATATTTATCTATTTAGAATTTTCTGCAATGGCAATGAAACCTTTCACCATTTGTTACCATTAAAATTTCATTCCTTTCCCTTCTTTTCTTCCTTTTCTTTGCTTCCCAAATGGTGTCACATGTATATACACTTTTGTTTTTTTCTTTTAACGTCTTGAAAGTTAAAAGCGTAAAAATTTTAAGAAGGAAAATAAAGCCACATATTCTAAGTAAAGTCAAGCAATGCATTGGAATAACCATTTATAATACAATATCTTGGATATAAATAACAATAACAGTTTTAATAACAAATAGCAATATGATGAAGAGCCGAATATGTAAGTTATGAATTGCAAATGTCACAATCAAGTCAGAGTTTCCAGGACATGTTGTAAAACATGACGTAGAATAAAAGAAAAATCGAAAACGTTTGAAATAAGGAAATCTGCTTTCCAAAAGCTAAACATTTTTAAGAAAAAGTAAACACGTCAGAAACAAAAAATAGATGATAAAATGCTATGTAATACACATGTCATGTGTACTTAGTTTAATCAGAGACACAGATGAGATATGGTTCTACAAAAGGATGCTAAGTATAGTTACCTGGCTTATGTCAGGGGGTATCCCCCAGTGGAGGCTCTGCCGAAGGGTAGAGGCTCGTTTCGGGAAACTGACTCTGTTTTTACCTGGTCTATAGGGAATTTTTGCCCGAGCCTGCGGGCTCAGATAGCCCACTTTAAACTCAGCTTTGTGCCACATCTTGCTGCGTGGGGCAGCGGGTAAATAATTATACCATGGGCGGGAAATTTCAGCAAAGAAAAAGTTTTAGGGAAAATTCACAAAATTACATTAAAGATAAATTCAGAAAAGAGGCAGTTGAAACTACTGGGGTACATATTGAGGAAAGATGGTTTAGAGAATTTAGTGCCCAAAAGGTATATTGAAAGGAAGATGGGTATCATGAAATAGTGACGAAACTACCTAACGAACATCTATAAATCGCTGACAGAATAAAGACTAGTAGGTTAGTAAGTGAACAAATATTACTCAGAGATATAAATGATTGGAAGCTGTGGAGAACAATTATCACACACGAGAGAATATCATTTCTGTCTCGTTCCAGATATAACGTGAATAATACGTTACTAGCTTAATAATATTAAACATTTAGACACTTAATCTATAAACACCTGATCTTGTAGTTTTTACCAGAACATCTTATTAATATGTTACTTGAAGATTATATATATATACATACATACATACATACATATGTATATATATATGTGTGTGTGTGTCTGTGTGTGTGTGTCTGTGTGTGTGTGTGTGTGCTCAGTCACCAGAAATCACATCAACACCAACGGTCTATTGTATGCGATGATTTCGTAATAGCCTGCTTTGAATTCCTGACCTGCACTATGGTGTGCAATCCAGGTCGGTCCTGACATGCATATGAAAAGACACATTGGAAGTGAAAATGATAAAAGCCAACGTCCAACACACGAAGATGATTTGAAATGCCACATATGTGACAAAAATGCAGGTCGATGGCAAACTTTATGAGCCACTATGTTTCACACAACGGATGTATGCAGTTTTAGGGGTGAGGGGAGATTAACTGATGGGCTGTTCATGTCAGTGAGGGTCATAGTCGCTTTGTGAGTCGACTGCCACTATATATATATATATATATATATATATATATATATATGTGTGTGTGTGTGTTTGTATGTGTGTGTGTGTGTGTAACCTAATGAGCCAGAACTAATCTACCTACGTTTCACCTGCCTGAATTATGCTAAGGTGAAACCTAGGTAGGTAGGTTCTGGCTCGTTAGGTTTCTTTTCAGTTTTTGCTCTACTAAGTGTCATGAGCACTTTTACAATTTAACTTAGGCTACTCAATCGATATTTTTGGGTCAGACATTGCGGTACTGATTGATTATTTTCAAGCAGTATGGATATTTTTAGGGTTTTCTCTCTTTCTTGATGTTTTTCCCTGATATCATTTTAATATTTTTTTTTATTTATAAATTATATTATCTGTTTTTTTTGTTTTGTTTTTACACTGGCCGAATGTAGGTAATAATAATAATAATAATAATAATAATAATAATATGGGATTACACAATACACACTGACAGAACAATCGAAGCCAACCGCCGGCCAGATATTGTTATTAAAGACCACAAACAAAAACGGTGCCTCCTTATTGATATGGCAGACCCTACTGACTGCAATGTATCTTTGAAGATATTCAAAAAGTTGTCAAAGTACAAGGACCTTGAAATAGAAATCTCGAAAATGTGGCATATGGGAACATCAACAATCCCTGTTGTAGTTGGAGCCCTAGGACTGGTTGGAAAAGATTGCAGTAGACTAATTGAAGGGATTCCTGGAAGTCCATGCCTCAAGGAGATACAAAAAATTGTTCTGACAAGTACAGCCCACACCTTACAAAGGGCTTTATCAATGTAATTTTTTTTTTTTTTTGTCAGTGGAAAATTTCATGACGCCATTTCTAACCTTAGGTCCCTGGGCGGGGCCCGGAAAGAAATGTGTAAACGCCAGAAATCAAAGAAAATAAAAAAAATAAT
Source organism: Acanthosepion pharaonis (assembly GCA_903632075.3). Classification (NCBI taxonomy): domain Eukaryota; kingdom Metazoa; phylum Mollusca; class Cephalopoda; order Sepiida; family Sepiidae; genus Acanthosepion; species Acanthosepion pharaonis. The sequence goes on from CAHIKZ030000626.1 coordinate 315,725, forward strand.
AATAATATATGTGTGTGTGTATGTTTGTGTATTGTTAGTGTGTGCGTGTGTGTATGTATATTTATAAATGAATGAGTAAGTGAATGAGGTTTAATTTGACTATTGAATATTTCAGTATTCCTAATTTGGATACTAAAATCAAATGACGAATGTGTGAAAATATACGGAAGTATTTTTAAAAAAATATTAAAATAAATAATGATAAACTCGCACAAAAAATGTCGATGATTGATTCCGAAAATTATCCAATCAATGTCCATTTAAAGAATTTATCAAGCAGAAAAAATAACGACCCTGTAAATATTGGAATGAAAAATTAATCACTGTGAAGAGACGGCAAAGATATATCCATTATATTTCCGCTTTTTACTTCTTTTTGCTATTTAGCTGCTCTCCCTGTCGATTGTTTGATAACAATTTCCTGTGCTTGCTGTGGGCTCATTGGCAGCTTTATTGGTCGTTGACAAAAATTCAAAACTGGTTTTTCCATTAGCGTTACGCAAATAGAAGGGACACTTCATACACTGTCGTTTGTAGAAATACAATATCCCTACGTTAATATTTTATTGAGGGGTCCAGTATACATGACTTATAATTTGATAGCCTGAAATTCGTAATTATTATAGTGAATCGTCCGCTATGTGGGCGAAATAATTTTTCTTATTTCCCGCTGTTTTCTGATTTCATCAATCTAGATCATCAACATTATCAGCGGCATAGTGATCATGGTTTATCATCATATTATAAACATCAGGCCAGTTCATGATAATTATCAGTCGAAATGTCATCATGCCAGATTCTCAACATTATCATTCGCGTAGTCATCAGGCCAGCTATTCAGTATTATTATTCGAACAGACTTCAGGTCTGATCATCATCATTATCTGATACGTAGTCATTAGACAAGATCATCATCATTATCAATCGCATAGACGTCAGGTAAGATCATCCTCATTATCGGTCGTATTGTCATTAGACCAGATCCTCATCATTATCAGTCGTAGAGTCATCAGGGCATATTATCATCATTCTCATAGACCTTATCATCATTATTGTCACTCGCGTAATCATCAAGCTAGATCATCATCACTATCAGTCGCATAGACAATCAGGGCATATTATCATTATTCTCATAGGCCTTATCATCATTAATATAGCTCGCGCAGTCATCAAGCCAGATCATCATCATCATTATCAGTGGCATAGTCATCAGGGCATATTATCGTCATTCTCATTGACCTTATCATCATTATTATCACTCGCGTAATCATCAAGCCAGATCATCATCATTATCAGTCGCATAGTCATCAGGCCAGATCCTCAGCATTATCAGTGAATTAGTCGTAAGATCTCTGCAGACCTTAGCACCTGCGATATTATCTCCACGTGTATGAAATGAGGGCCACGGAAACGTGTTTTTTTTTCATCAGAATCACTCTAATCGAGGCAGTAATGCTCCTCAAACACAACGGATTATAGCCTGTGGAGGAATTTAAGAACATTAATGATGAGCAGAAGGAAATGATAATAATCGGATAGACAGAAGATTGCATATCAATTTTTTTCAGAGAAAAGTTGGCTGGAAAGCATGGAGCTTAAAGGGAGTTCCACAAGCGAGATGTGTGAGAGAAGAAATTATTAGCATAGAATTTACGGAGAACTATCATATTTATGCAAAATAATACTCCTTCTCACGCAGCGTATAAAACTAGAGAGTACCTCTAACAATTAGGTTTGTGAATGAACTTCAGAAAATCAACAGTCTGGTCAATTCTTAAATCCAATCTAAATTATTTCATTTTATTCTTCTTGCGATGATGATCAGTTTTCACATATTATTTCACACTCAGTAACCCCTTGCGTCTTAGTGACCTTATTGTCTTGCTTAGGGTGAAAAAAATGACATACTATCTTTTTATGTGTGGTAGTGTAGGTGTGAATATCTCAAACTATTTTAGCCTGTATATATTTTATTGTAATCATATTCAAACACAAAGTGCATATTTTATATTTCAGTTTATAGTTTATTTTTATATCAATATTCACTATTTATACATACTCGTAATTTTCCCCATGCAAACACCATTTACACTTTTTTCTTTTTGTCTTTTCATTGAAATGATTGGTTCTGACAGGATTGTTCGTAGTTATAACGATAAAATGTTTTGTACTTTTTTTACTAAAAATTATTATTATTCAAATGTCCTCTGCGTTGCAATATTTTTCAGATATCCCAATTTAATCCTAATTAAATGATTTTCAAACAACATTTGCTTAAAAGTTTTACACAAATATTAAAATAATTTAACAAAATTATATATTTATTTGTTTATATTCCCTTTCCCGTCTGAATTTCTGGGATGAGGAGTTATCATTATTTGCATTGTTTACATTCAGAGAAATGTTCTCATCGTTTTTTATAATGAAAACTGTTGAGTCACTTTCCTCTCCAGAACATCAGGTGTATATCGATCAAGGTACTCTTAAAGGAATTTCGAAATAAATCCTTAATTTAATCTATTTATGTAGATATTTCTCGTTCAGCTGACCATATATCGTCTTGTCCTTATCTTGTTCATTACTAAATCTTAAAAAAAGACATCAATTTAGACTTGCGTAGATTAAATAAAAATTCTATTTCGAAATCCTTGGCGGTTAATGGGATTGACACCCGCCTGAAGAAGGCGAAAGTATAAAACGACCGAAGCCTTTTTCGCTTATTTGCCCGTGTGTATATGAAGTAAATATACTTCAAACATTAATGTTAAATATTTCGAAGATTTCCACATGAACACATGTGGTAGACCTTTTGTAAATTATGAGATCAAATCATACTGGCTTACTCGGTCAATGAATGTCAAGTGCTTCCTAATAAGTAAACGGTTATTATTGCAATTCCTACGAGAGCTTATAAAGTTGATAATAAAACTAGTTAGTTGAATGTTGCTTTTAAAACATAGGCGCTCCAATATTTGAAAGTTTTCCGCTAAACAATGATTTTTTTCCTGTATAGATCAATCAATCCTGATGACATAATCTCAGATCAGCAAATATTTTTTTTTTCTTTTGCTTTTATTCTCTCCGAATTGATGTCTATTTTAAAACAATTTTTTTGGTTTACTTATTAATATTTGATGAATATCTGTTTATTGCTGGCATTGGTAAATATCTGAAAAATCAATATTGCAATTTCTAAGCAGCAGTCAGCATTTATGCCTTAAATAATAGGCGTCCGTAAGATGCAACAAGAAATAATGGCGAGCATTTTTTAAGCAATTTTTTCTTGTTAGATAATCCAAAAGGAAACAGGAAGATATGCTGAAAAATGTTACTTTTGTAGACCGTCTTATATCTTTTGGTAAATGGCCCGTTCAATGTATTATCAATCTAATAGTGTATCTCCATTAAGTTGTTTATTTAGCAGTATATATTTATTACATTCCCTCTATCTGTATCTGTATGTACATCCAAACATCCAAACAGCATATCTATCTATCTATCTATCTATCTATCTATCTATCTATCTATCTATATATATATATATATATATATTAGTTACTATAAATAAATATTTGCTATTCATTCATTTCTATTTTATGCTTAAAATGTACCTGATTATCATCCTCTCCATATATATATATATATATATATATATATATATATATGTGTGTGTGTGTGTGTGTGTGTGTGTGTGTGTGTGTGTGTGTGTGTGTAAAAATATATAGAAAATAGGAAAGAACTCGTTAGGTAAATAATCCAAAGTTCTTTAGTATTTTGTTATTATTTTTAAGTAATCATTTGGAATCATATTTTTAAATAAATAATTATATATATATATATATATATATATATATATATATATATATATATATATATATATACAGAGATTCTATTCTTCGCTAATAAATAGTAAAAATATCCGTAACGGTATATATATATATATATATATATATATATATATATATATTTCAATTAAAAGGTGCAATTATAATTTATAAATTCATGAATCATTCATACAACAAACAAATATAGAGGTTAATGATTTAAATGGCGAGAATACATCATCGCAAAGAATATAAATCTAAATAATATACTGGGATCATATCATTCCTTTTACTGGTTCGGGGTTGGTGTATCTTATTCATATTGTTTGCGATGATGTATTCTCGCCATTTAAATCATTAACCTCTATATTTGTTTTTTGTATGAATGATTCATGAATTTATATATATATATATATATATATATATATATATATATATATATATATATATATATATATATATATCAACGAACATTGAGTCAAGACACAACGACAACAGTCTTTTTGTCATATTTAAACGCAATCAGTTCATGTGCGTTATTCATTTGCTCGATTATTTATACATACTGGTGAGTGGTTCATTATGTGCACGTCTGTTTTATTATTATAAAAGTTATTTAGGTGAATGGTAAAGGTTATGTCTAGAATTTTCTTTGGGACTTCGGAACCGAAATGATTGTTGATCCAGGTGTTGGTTATGGCTAATTTATAGTGTCGTTTACTAAATTTTATTATTTATTTTTCATTATTTTATTGATGGTTTACTTGTGCTTAGTTGTACACTGGGTTTATTATTTATTTAATTCAGTTACTGAATTCAGTCTTATTTATCTTTCTTATCGTTTTATATTTCTTCTTTTTTTAATTTTTCCACTTTTCAGTAGCGTAGTAAGAATTTATTTTTGTGTCTGTATTTTGAGATGATTTCTTTTCTTTTACTTAATTTATTTTGGTCTCGGAAGGTAATTATAGCTATTTTTGCCTCCAGACAGTATTATACAATTTTGGGGATATAGTTTTGTATGCCGATGCCGTTATTTTCCATGTTATTGTGTTTTTGTTTTTAATTACCCAAAAAGGTTTAGAAAGCATTGTGCTGTTCGCTTATTTAATATTTGTGAAATATGTCTAGTGTTTCCAGGTACTTTCAGTTACTCCTGTGTATATTTTTTCGTTATCTGCTGGATTTTCAATGGCTTGCTATATTTACTTGCTTTGCTATCAATTGTCGTTTAATTGATATTCGTTCTTTGCTCTGCAGTTACACGTGGGTTTGAACTATGCTGGTGGTTTGTTGGTTGCTTTCCTATTGTGATATTTTATCAATTTGTTTTAATGTTATCGGTGCAACTGTAGCTTGCTTTTACATGGTTTTTAATAATTTTGAAGAGGGCTTTATGTGGAGAAAGTTTTTCTGTGTGACTTTAATGAATATAAATCCTACGTTTGTTTTTACATTTTTGTTGTACGGTTGTTTTTAACATATATTTCTTTTCCTGTTGACTACATATGTTTCTTTTCCCGTTTGTGATTGTTGCCAGGAACTCACTATCTTTTAGAGCTCTTTCATAGTATTTCTTGCCTTCGTTGAAGATGGTTCGGAAATCCTGCGATTAATTGATTACGGGTCTGCTTGATTATTGATCGTGGTTTTTTAGAAGATTTGTGTATACATTTGTTTGTCTTCAGGTTTTCTTAGGTTGAAGGTGACATCTAGAAAATCTACTTCTTCTAGGTTAGTTTTTTATGTATGTCGAATCACATATTTTTGAAAAGATACATGATTGTTTTACTGGTTTTCTCTGTTTTTGTTATAGTTTCTTAAGATTATGAGACTGTCTTCCCTTATTTTTATCGATTATTTTACTTAATCCGTGTAGAAAATCTATACATCTGAACACACATGAAATGCACCGTCAAAGCTTCTCATTGTAATGTCAAAGGTCCGTTCTTTCTTTATCTTATCTTTATCTTGGGCGTGGAAGTATTAGAAATCCGAAATATTACTAAGGAAGAAGAACAAAAAGAAGAAATCAGCACAACAGTAGAAATCGATTGACATTGCATTTAACTTTTTGACGATTAAAGTTGGTTGGAAAGCATGGAGCAGGTAGGTGTGTTCCAGACTCTTAGTATAGAACATACGGTTACATCTAGTCAAATCAATTCTATATTGCTGCGACAGTGTCACCATTCTAGTAGTGCGCTAAAATTATATGTACCCTGGAGAAGAGCTCATCCTAACTGTTGCTATGGAAGTATTTATAGAAAAGGCAATGCGGTGGTAAAGTGGCTGCAGCCGAGACGACAGATCGAGACCAATAATATAGCTAATTCATCTTTGGATTTATCAAGGATTTCTAGATATATGGCAGGAGCAAATGTACATATGTGGCAGTCATTGTTGAATGGTAAATACAATGATGCAACTTTCTTAGGAGCTGAATGTACTCAATATATTTTTCCACATCATGTCAGCTGGGAACGTTAGCTCTAGAAGGTGCAACGACTCCCACTATTGGAGGTTAGTATCAGCCATGCTGATGGAAGGCACAAAGGGGTCTCTCAGATGATTAATAGATTAATAGAGATTGGTTTAGTTTTGAAGGCCTTAAAATTAGCAAGCCATCCATTGCCCCAGTTAACAACAACCTGAAGTTCAGTTTTGATATCAGCCGCTAATTTGACCTTATCAGGCCGATTAAACTTAGTATCCAGAAAGCACTAAATGCTTATGTCATCAGCATAGATAAGAGGTTGAAGGTTAATGCCATCGGGAAGGTCGTTAAAGAAATTAAACCAAATACGACTAAGGATAGTGTCCTGGAGACACTTGGATTTATGAAAAAGGATTTATATAAGAATGTCTGTTCTTGATAACATTCATTTCACAATTTGATGAGAAACACCGTGTTTGTATGAAAATTTGGCAGTGGACACATAACCTATCAATTTTGAATAAAACCTTATAACTTTCCAAATGTCGAAAGCAGCAGCTCGAACCTCACCGGTTCTATATAGAGATTTAAAAATTATTTCCTCAATTTGTGTAAGAACTTTAGCAGTTTCCCTAGAGTAACAAAAGCCATGTTGCTTGTCTGAAAGAAACCCTTACGATGTGAGATGCTTAACCAAATCAGCATTTATTAGGGGACCTAGTAGTTTCCCCAAAGCAGGTAGAAGGCTAATGGGTTGATAGATGAAATCGTCAGGCGTCTCAAAAACTTGAACAACAGATGAGGATTTCCAGCATGCAGGAATGTAAGAGGCAGCGAGCCATTTATTATACAGTTTAGAGAATACGGGTGCCAGTTCGGGAGCACGACTATTACAGGAATGCCATCAGGTCCACATGCCTTGAGGGGATCCAGTTTGAAGAGGACAGTGAAGGACATAGAATTGGTTATATGCATATCAATAAATAGAGACTCAGTTCTAAACGGAAAATTAAACAAGGGTGAAAGTAGAATTTATGCGGTGAACCATTGATATTTATCACCGGAAGATGTTAACACATCAGATTGATTGAAGAGACGAGACATATAAATTTTTCTCTTCTTTAGAACACTATTAGAGAGCTGCCAGAAATCACGAGAACCAAATATGTTAGATGCAATACAGTGCCTCATTCTCTCAGCAAACAGTGACTTAACTCCCTCGATGACCCGTTTGCATTTAGGTAAATAGGTGTCTGTTATGGGAACTGATTCGCCGATATAGCTGGAAATAATAGGTCCTGTGGACTATAGTTGTTCTTGTGAGCTATATCGGCGGTAAATGATGGATTGAATCATGGGGATGATTAAGCTTTTAACTTGTACTTCCAAGAAGAGGTAAAAACATATATACCGGTTTTAATCCAAGAGGAATAATCTGTGACGCAATTCTCAATATCGAGTTTAAAAATGGTAGTGCATGGCGTTTCTCGAAGAAAGCATACTTGCATTTATGAGATATTTTGTACGCTTTTTTCTTTCTTCTGTTTCACTGATAATCCAGCATCTTAAGAAAAATAATTTTATTTCACAGAAGCAAAAATACTATTATCAAGAGTGAGCTTTTATTTACATTAGGCAGGTAAACGTATGGTAATTACATTAGGTGTATCGCTCTTGAAATAAGAACTTAACTATTTTCAGCTTATTTTACCGCCTCTACTTTTTACTGCTATATCTATCTGTTTATTTACATTTGCTTCTATCGATCTATATTTGTTGAACTATATAACTACAAGCAGATAGATATTTAAAATAGATAAGCACGGATTATGTCAGAATATAAGCTTAAATGACAGACTGCCATCAAATACAAGATATTAGGATGAAATGATTTTTTGAAGGAAATAAATTAAATGGGTATCTTATTGAAAAGGGAAAATGAATAATGCATTTTATTTAATCTGTTATCCCTTTTCTTTTTTTGCCGTTTTTATTTTTAGAAAATTACTTATCGTATTAAGGAATCAAGTCGTATTCTACAGATTCGTAAAATAAGTTTCTTTATTTATTCTTATCTTTATATATTATTTCATATTTTATTTTATGTATTTATTGATTCCGTTTTAGCAGGGGGATTTGACGTTTCAATTACTAGGGCTAAATTAAATTGTCCAATCATTTCCGCGAAGACAGATGAGTACTCAATAACATTTTTGGAAAATACGAAACGAATGACTTTTTAATAAAGACGAATGTTGCCATTAAGAAAAAAAGAAAGAAATAATACCAAAGAATGAGTAATCTGAAAACTGACAATGGGTTGCGCATTGAAACTTAATTTTTTATTTATTACAATCCAGAATTTACGGGAAATATCTTAGACAACTGTTGGTAAAATATATTTTCATAAATGATCACGGAAAAATTCAGGGGGAATATTTTGAGTATTATTCATACCATTAAAAGATTGGTCTATATCTTTTAAACAAAGATTCAATTACTCGATGTATTTGAAATCACACACACACACACACACACACACACACATATATATATATATATATATATATATATATATATATATATATATATATATATATATATATATATATAAACATGTTGACTATTAGATAATTTAAAAGAAATTATAGTATTTTTTCCACAGAAAAAAATATGTTCTTTTTACTTTCGAAAGACAAAATAGTTAATAGATAGATCAGGTAACATCGAAAAGTGATGTTTGTTGAGGATTCTGAACAATTTACATGCAGTCCATTGAGGGATATTTGAAGAATTTATGTTTCAAGTGCTTCATGGTTAATCACAATATCTATGTCGGCCTTGGTAAACTCTGAGAATCTTATCCGTCAGGAGGAGATAATAGAATTGCCAACAGAATAAAGGAATACGGTCTTTACACAGATGAATGATATGCTAATCTCTATGGCTAAGACGGATTAGCAAATTCTGGATTTGTTCTGTAGGGACATTAATATATAAACAAAATAAAAATAAAATAGAACAAATAAATTTAAAACGTAGTTTAAAACAAATTAAATAAACGAAAATAATAAAAAAAAAAATGTTTCCCAGAATGCAGCAGAAACTTTTCTGCTTGAAAACGGAGATCGCGCTAAATCTGTGAATTCCTTATTTCGCTACCGACCGTTGACGACGCACATCTCTTCTGGGAATTTTGCTTATTATAATACGAAGTGACTTTTTCCATTTATCACATGCAACCGTAAAACACATGTAACTAAAATACATACACTAGTAGACAAAAATAAATAAATTGCATGATTTTAATTTACAATTTAAGATGCTTCAAGTGTCATTTCTGTGTAGGTTTATATTCCTGGGATCACGAGGCTTATACCTGCTGGTATGTTGTAAGTGATCCTATTGTTCTAATGAGACGTGAAGTTGGATGGATTGGATCTTTTGGAGTGGGACTATAGAATGTGAATTTGTGACCGAGTTAAATACCAGCAAGGAAATGTGGTACACCAATATTTTCAGTAATAATTACGTGCATTGCTGGAAATTCAATATAGTAAAACCTGGTCCTTAGCTGATTTCGAAAATCGACCAATCTGCAGTGGGGGTATTATTAGGCGACATCATGATTGTATTTGCCCACAGGCATTCAGTTTTGCATCAACTTTAAGGAAACCTTTAAAGAATTTGGTGGACTGTTAACATGGCAGTAACAATGACGGTATCGACAATCATTCTATTTTCTTTCCGTACTTTTTTCTAAGCAATTCCAACCAAGCAAGGCGGGAAGCCACTATCACGCAAGAGAGGTGGATCGAGACCAAAGAGGAGTGATAGAGAAAAGGATGAAGAGAAGGTTAGTGGATAGATCAGGGCATCTGGAGACGTCGACTGACATTAGATTTGAATGGTTGGAGATTATAGCTATCAGGAAAACAAGAAATGGGGAGGGAGTTCCACAGGCAAGAGGTGCGAGACATGAAGCTATTGGAGTAGAAGAGACGGCTATATTTAACAGTTTCGACAGTGAAAGGGTGAGAGCGAGAGGCCAGCCTAATTGAACGCTTAAATTCATGAAGTCTGGGAACCAGATAAAGAAGCTCATCGGAGCACTTACTGTGAAAGTATTTCTAAAAAAGACAAAGGAAGGCGACGGCACGTCTGTGAGAAAGCGGCTGCAGACGAGATGCCAGATCAGGGCCAAAGGAGGAAAGGTTCCACACTACAGAAGTTGGTTCTAATGCCTCGTATGTTTGAAAAATGAAATGTTAAAGGGTTTCTTAAGGGCTGGTTTAAGATTTCTTTTGGAATCGTTGTTAGTTGTCATGTGTAATTACGGTAGCAAAAAAAAAAAGAAGAGAAAGCCTGAAGTAGATAAAGCAAAAGGTTATCGACCGCGACGTGGGCAGAGAGAAATTGGCGCAGCCTGCAACAAAATATGACCTCAGGGTTGCCTACCAGAGGTGAATGCAGAGAAACCTATCTAAACTTACTTCTATTTATTTGTTATTTTGACATATCTACTAAATCCAGACAGATGTACTGGAAAAGATTTTTTTTAAAATCGTATTTAGTAAGATATTCAGTCTCCGTGCAAATGTTACACTTATGTATGGAATAATTATAGATAATGTGATTTTTTATGGTAGCAAATGATAGTGTTGCGTCAATTATATGTTGCCAAACTAAAAGAATTAAGTAAAATAAGATTACTATGTTTTATTCACGCCAGAGTTATTCTTAAAGTCGTCAAGGATTTTGTGTTTGATCTTTTAAGTTTTACTTTTGTTATATATCGTGAGACAAAATGAAAACTGCAGTAAATGTACATTTCATCTTCTATCGTCCCAAAAGCAAAAGATTATTTTCTAGAAAGATGCCTAAGATACCTTCATAAATCTTCTTGCTATGTTCCACCGGTAATAATATCATGATTTTAAAGATGTCATTTCGAGTGATAAATTGAATAGAAAAAAAAACAAAAAACAAAAAAAGCAAAAACAAATGATAACAGTGTCTACATCGAGACACTCAAAGGGAATTACACGCTGCTACTCTCCCCATTACAAAAGAGACAAATATAAACACACAAAGAGATTTATAGAGAGAAAGAGAGAAATGTCTCTCTTTCTATCTCTCTAAATGTCTCTCTCTATATATATTATATATGTATAAAAATATGTATGTATGTTCATTTGATAAAGAGAGAAAGAGAGAGTAAGAGTGTAGCTGTGTGTTATATATACAGACGCACACTCAAACACACTGATATGATATATATATATATATATATATATATATATATATATATACGCACACACACACACACATATATATATGTATATTGGCGTATTTATATGACTTCATCATACAATTTTCACAATACTGTTCTTAATGTAAAAAATATATATCGTTCCCTTTTATATATTTATATATATCTATCTATCTCTTTCTATTTCTATTTCTCTCTCTCTCTCTCTCTCTCTCTATATATATATATATATATATATATATATATATATATATATATATATATATATACATATATATATAAATGCACACACACACACACACACACACACACATATATATATATATATATATATATATATATATATATATATTGGTGTAATTATAAAACTTCGTCATACAAGTTTCACAATGAATATATATCGTTCTCTTATATATCTATATGTGTCTATCTATCTATCCATCTGTCTATCTCGCTCTCTCTCTCTCTCTCTCTCTATATATATATATATATATATATATATATATATATATATATATATATGCACACACACACGCATATATATATATATATATATATATATATATAGTGGTGTAATTATATGACTTCGTCATACAAGTTTCTCAATGAATATATATGGTTCTCTTATATATCTATCTATCTATCCATCTGTCTATCTCTTTCCCTCTTTCTATATATATATATATATATATATATATATATATATATATATATATATATATATATATATATCAGTGGTGCAAAATGGTTAATTCGGATCTGACCGCGATGTTAGCATTAAAAACACTTCCCTTTAATTAGTGTTCTCAGACGAGATAATGAGACATCTTTCTCACACTGTATTTTTTTTCAACTTTTTCCGTTCTCAATTTTTTTTCTATTACGTTGAGATATTCTTTATTTTTGTAATGTCTGGTGAATTTTAAATTCCAAGATAACAAATCTGATATTCATATTTCACCAAGTAGGATTTATTTTTTCCTTTAGTTCTATTCACTCTATTTCAATGTTCACGCGTATGTATGCACACAAACACATATGTATAAACACAGACAAATACCTATACACCAACGAAACAAAGCACGCCCAGATAGACAGGTTAAAACCATATATATAAAGACACAACATATATCTACGTAAACGCAAACTAACATATATGCATAAGAAAAATATAGACGCTAAAGACTCATACACGTAAACGCATAGTAAACTATGCTTCATATTGCATAGAAATACGTTAAAATAATGTATGCGCAATCACTATCTAACGTATATGAATGCACAATCACAAACTAATACATACGCATGCGCCAAAATATATGTCAAAACACTAGAACGAGATCTCATATTATCCCTCCTCTCGTTAAATTGTGCTGCCATTTTTATATTTTTGAACTTTGACGAAAGATTTGTCAGATAGCAGTCGCCAAAATTATATCTGCTTTGTCGGAAGAGTTATAAGAACGAAGCAATTAGCGCAAGTAGACTTGAAGACTTGTTAGTTATATTTTATCATTTTTTTTCTTCATTCTTGAACTAGATATTTGTGTTCTTTGGCTCATCCATAACTGAAGCATTTCGACGAAATTATTAAGGGTGTTAAGCTCAAATCCTCTTAGAGGAAAAGATAAGATCCCTTTTATGTTATGACTTTTGAATTATTTTATTCTTTCTTTCATTTGGAAAGGCAAATGATGTTCTATTTACTTTTCGTTCGTTCGTTCATTCCTTCTTTCAATCTTCTTTCTTCATTTCTTTCTTTATTATATATTTCCTTCCATATAAAATACAAACATATCATTTACTCTACATCTTACTGTTTCAGTTTTTTTTTCATAATAACATATAATGAGATAATGAGACACCTTTCTTTATGTCGCCTTTCTTTCGTTATTTCATTTTAGTTCTTTCTGTCGTTCTTTCTTTCCTTCTCACATTTTCAATATTCATGAAAACTTTTTCATTCTTTCACTTTATTTTTCTTTTCATATTTACCATCACCTAGCACTTGCATTTCTTTCTTTTTTCTTTCATTTGTCCCTAGTTACATATTTATAAACACATATCACTTCCTTTCTCACACATTTTTCCCACACTGAACAAACTATTATAAAAATATTAGTTTATTTTTTTTCTTTATTTTTGTGCAATACCTTCTTTCAATTTATATATGCATATGTTTTATGTTTACTTCTAATATTGCGCTCACATTCTTCTAGATTCTTTTGGCTCCATCTCTTTATTTTCTATAATTTCTATTGCCTTTGTATTTCCTTCTTTTTTTAATCTTTCTTTCCGTATTTCATTCTCTACGCTTCCAGGCAGACTTACATATCCTTCGTGCATTTAAAATGGATTTTTACCTCGTTCCCATTCACAGATGCCGATGTATCTTTCTTTATTTCTTCTTTCTTTCTTTATTCCTTTCTTTCTTCATCCAAAATTTCCATTTAATTGTGTCTCGTAATCATGCATTCCAAAGTGATTCTTTAGATGGAATAAAATCCAGCCGTAAGCGTCCAAATGAACATGATCTTCCAACGATGCTTGATCAGATTTGGAAACTCGTACATAAGTAAGAATTGATATCATTAATTAAAAATATGAAAAAAGATAAAAACATGTAAAGGAACAGAACGGATATATAATGAGACAAGCCCAAGGAAACACTGAAGCCAGAGAAGCAAATACTACACGCATATGCACATAATGAGACACACACACGCGCACGCACACACACACACACATATATATATATATATATATATATATATATATATATATATATATATATATATATATATATATATATATATAAAAAAAAAAATGGATAGCCGGTTTAGGCTATGACAATATCTAATTTAATCTACACTTATATTTTGGGACTTTAGCAGGCTTATAAATATCCGCATCACCCACAAACATATACACCACCAACACACTCACACACACATACATATATATATATATATATATATATATATATATATGTGTGTGTGTGTGTGTGTGTGTGTGTATACTAGTTTATATATATAATATATATAATATATGTGTATATATATGTGTGTATATATATATATATATATATATATATATATATATATATATATATATATATATATATATATATATATATGAGAATTATGTATTTGTGTGTGTCTGTGCATGAATAAAGTCAAAAGAAAAGCATTTCGTCTTCCGATAGCTGTAATCAAGGCAAATATATGGATATTATTTTTGCCTGGTAATATCTTTATAAAGTCTATCAGAGAACGAAACGCGTCGACTAAGATTAGTTTAACATTTGTCTTTATTCATATATTGTTTATATATATATATATATATATATATATATATATCAGGTGTTTTAAATATAGTACTTAATGTCATAAAATTGAAATATTATGCATACTAATATTAATGAATATACATAATATCCAATATAGATATCTCGGAGTTTCATGCAAATCCGCAATGTTTGCAGATTTAATGAAACTCCAAAGAGTGCTATCGACGTAGGATATAATTTATTATTATTATTAGTATATATATATATATATATATATATATATATATATATATATATATATTTAAGCATTTCACCCCAAGCAAGGCGGGAAGCCACTAGGACGCAAGGGGTTACAGAAAATTTATAGCAAGATCAGATAGGAGAGATATAAGAAAGGATGAGGGTAGTGGATAGACCAAGGCAACTGGAGATGTCGATTGACATTACACTTGAATAGCTGGAGATTATAGCTCACAGGGAAACAGGAAAAGGGAAGGGAGTTCTACAAGCGAGAGGTGCGAGACATGAAGCTATTAGAGTAGAAGAGACGGCTACATTTAGGAGTTTCGAAAGTGCAGGGGTGAGAGCGGGATCCAGCCTCGTAAGGCGCTGGAACTCATGACGTCTGGGAACCAGCGAATGCAGCTCCTCGGAGCAATTTCCATGAAAGTATTTGTAGAACAGACAGAAGGAGGCGACGAACGCGTCTGTGAGAAAGTGACTAGAAATACTATCGAGTATCTCACAGTCTTGAGTGGATGGAGAGCGGTAAAGGAAGAAGAGATAGCTTACCGCATTGAGGAGAGAGAGTCGGAGACACATGTATGACTGGCCAGAGAGAGATGTTCCTTGACGTAGACACCAAGACCGTGCATGTGGGTTAGAGAGTCTTTTCTTAGGAGGGGTAGTTAGCCGGGGATCGAGAGATCAGAAGAGGGGATAGACGAGACAATGTTTGTCTCACAGAGAGCCAGTATATCCGGGCCGTTTGCAGTGAGGAAAGATTCCAGACTGCAGAAGTTTGTCCTAATGCCTCGGATATTGGAGAACGAAATGTAGAGGGGTTTAGGTGGTTTTTGAGAAGCTGGTTTAGGGTTAATCATTCGGTTTTTGTAACTCATGTTGAATTTTATTTGTAAGATGAGAAGGCCTGGAAGTAAAAAAGAAATATACTGTTTCGACCGTGACGCGGGCAGAGAGGATTTGGCAAAACACATCACGGGAGAAACAGATCTGCACTAATACAGAGGCAATATATATATACACACACAATATATATATATATATATATATATATATATATATATATATATATATATATATATATATATATATATATATATATATATATATATATATATATATATATATATATATATATGCGCGTGTGTGTTTTTTGTGTGTGTCTGCGCGCGTGTTTTTGTGTCTGTATTTAGGCAGTACTGAATAGTTGGGTTGGGTTGAGGAACCGGAGAGCCGAGTTCGAATTCCAGTCGAATCCATTACATTCACTTAAGTGCTAATAACCTTGGGAAACGTGTGAATCCTCTTTTTCTCCCTCCAGCTATGGGTAAATAGCAGGACAGACTTCTATAGCCTTGGATGGCAACTACTCTAGGAGGAGGAAAAATCTGAATTTAAAACCTGCGGAGGGTCGTTTGGGGACCTTGTTGCGCGTAGTACACCAGGTCTCTGTAATCGGCCCTTCACAAAGTGTGGATAGTCCTGCACGAATCCTTCACCACTATAATTTATTCTCATGTGCTATACATGCGGGTTGGGGACCGCTTGTTAATTTCAAATTCCCATGAAAATCCAATATTGGAGCCGGCTCAACCCACCTCGTGTGAATGCTGTTACGGGTACAGGTAGGTAGTAAGCCTTCATTTATCGATGTTTCATTGAAGACGACAGACAAGATACTGCGGTTACGGTTTTACACTTATTTTTTTTCTTGTGCTCGAAAAAATTTTTTCTTTTCTAGACACAGAGTGCGTAGAAACTGTCCAAATTTTCTATAATTCCGAGCGCTTTCGGCTATCCTTTTAGCCATTATCAAGGACTAATTTATTTTTGCTTTTTGATTGGGTGATTTAGTCGTGGGTGTATTTCTGGAATCATAGGAATGTTTTATTTTCCAAACACGGCACGTTGTGGTGGTGTTCACGTTTAATATTATTGATTGTTGTTGGTTTTTTTTTTGGTTTTTTTTTTCCGTAAGTATTTCATTATTTTTAAACTTTTTTACATGTGGATGAGGTTAGTATGTTTCAGATGGAGTCTGGTAATTCTCTGTGTGTGTTTAAATGGGTTCTACTAGAGCAGTTGTTGGATAGGTGTAACGTAAATCGCCTAGATAGGCAAATCTGGATGCGCCTAATTTGGACACCACTGTATCATAACATTATTTCACTAATAAGAGCTAAATCAGTTATTCTTCCATATTTAGTGGATCAGTTAGAACACTGGCATCCTTAATTATCAGATTTCGAACGAAGCATGATATTCGGTGATACTCAACTAGAGACAAATAACGCATGATTCTAATGTGTTAGGAATATTAGGAATAATAGTAATAGTTTCAAGTAGATAAAGTTTAGCGGAAGCAGTGATTCGGCATTTATATTTCTATTGTGCGTGCATCATCGTGGGCTAAGATTCATCGGTATTCATTTGAACGTAATTACATCACTATTCATAAGAAATCTGATAAAGCAAACTCCAGTACACTTAGGATCCTAACGCGTTTAATTGACACTGAATGACAGATAAATGATATATATATATATATATATATATATATATATATATATATATATATATATATATTATCTCTGTAAATAGTAATTATTAGCTGGTGAAATGAAACTTGATAGGAAGTGGGTAAAAACGGAAAACATAATTACCTTCTAAGTATCCGATGAAGGGGTGTCCACTGAAAAAAAAAAGGATAAAAAGGAAAAAATCACCCGTAAACGGCTTAAATAGATTTCGCACCGTTGCGATTGGCTGTTGATCAATCTCCAATCAAATGTGTGATAACGGGGTAGATTTATAGAAGTCAGTGTCTACAAGCATTTTTTAGAGGGCATTTCAGAGTTTGATCAGCTCTGAGGGGGTCGATTTGGTGAGGTCAGTATGATGTTTGAAAGACCCGAAACTGCCCAATGATCCATCTCCAGAACATCACTGACGACGCCCTCTAGCGCTAAAAGACCGTATATTCAAAGCAGTGCGACGATTATAGTAAATGTATGCAAAATATTTAGAACTGAAACGGCAACAACGTGTTTCCATGCTACGTTCTTCGACGTAGGAATCAATATCTCAGTTTTGTTTATAAACAGGATATTGTCCTCATCTTGAAGTAATCATTAATCATACTGCTTAGCGTTTTGGTGTACGAGTAAGCTTTATTTTCTTCATAGTGAGAATGTCTTGTCTGATTCCTTCGCATATGTTCGGATGGAATAACGTGTTTTGCGTGGAAATTGCTAAAAGATAACCGAATAGAACAGACAACGGTAGATGGCCGGAGAGTATTCCCCTCATAAATATAAGAAGGAAAATGAACATAACACAACAATCACATCAGGGTTTTGCCCATTTCTCAAAAAGCGTAAAATTTAAACCCCTCTTTAACTTTATAATGTGGACCAGTAGAATCGTTAATAAATGATACATGTATCTGTCTATATTTCTGAGATGAGGTATTATGTACACTATTTACATTATTCGGATTATTGTCCCCATGTTTGTCGCCGTGTTTATTACAACGTTTAGGCCGTTGTACGCTCCGGCCTTCTTCACAGGGGGAGACTGTTCTAGTTCCACGTGTCATGTCTAACGGATGTCAGTTATCTCCTGTTAATTCCCTTCTCCAATTTCTCTACCGCCTTGACCAGGTATTGAACTCACCCTTTGGGTCCTGTCACTGGATCTAACTAACGCCTTTATCCACTGTGTCAGGAGTTCCTGATGCCACATGGCACATTGGATAAAGGAAGTAAATAACATCCATTAGACATGGTACGTGGAACTAGAACAGTCTACTCCAGTGAGCGAATAAAGGGCCTAGATCGACATTCCAACGACCTGAAGAAAGCCGGAGCGTACAACGGTCGAAACGTTGTGATAAACATGGCAACAAAGATGAGGGCAATAGTCCGAATAATGTAAATAGTGTAAATGATACATGTCATGGCAAAAGTTGATAATCAACAAAATCTTGTGATATTGCACACCCTACACTGTGTCGAAATTAGTTTAATTAGAAATAAAATTGCAGTGAAATAGTTTATACATTTTCATGAGCAATCTTATTTTTCTAACATATTCAGAGAATAAAATAGACAATCATCAACAAATTGTTGAAAATAATTACGATAATTAGCAATTAAAAATAATGAAATGTAATCGGGCCGCAGGTGGCACACAATAAATATTAATTGTATTAGATTTAATTGGGATCACTTTGTGTAAAAGATATTGTTTCGAAGTTTTTAAGTAATGGAGTGCGTAGCTTTCTTTCTTTTTGCATGTGTGTATTTGCATACGCACACATACACACACTAATAGGGCGTTCCATAATGATGAAGGATATTAAAGGCAAATATTTTGCATTATAAAAATGACAGAGAGTAGTAAATATATTTATTACATAAGTGATATACAAAGGTTCAACATATTATATAAGATTTTGATGCTTGGCACAGGGTTCGTACCTGTGCTGGTGGTATCACGGCTACGACTAGCTTAGACCAGCTCTGACCAGCTTGGACATGCAATGACCAGGTAAGAGCAGCTTAGACCAGGGCCGGAGTAAAAACACTCGGGTCCCCACGTTAAAAACTGACCTTGTGTCACAACCTGACTCGTGGGGTTCAAAGTAAATATCCATATTGTATAAGATTTTGCTATTTCCGAGCGTCCTGGGTATGACGATAAACTACATCCTTGTATACCAGTTATGTCATGAATAAATTATATAAATTAACTGAAAAATAAATAAAATTTATGTATTTTTTATGTAATTTCCACTCATTTAGATAAAAGAAACAGCTTTACATTTTTTTTTATTCTTATCTGATCATTTATGATTGAGTCTTACATGTTAGAATTCAATAAACGCTTGTTTCGAAATGGCTAGAATAGGCCAAATAATTGTGGATCGCCAAAGACTAGAAATGTGACGATTATGAGAAAAAAAATGAACAAAATATAAGAATTACATCAGTGTATAATATTCCAGAGCTTTTTCAAAATTCTACACAGTCCACAAGAAACATAAAAAAATGAAATCTATCTTCAGATTATTATCGAATACCAAATTTAAATTGAAATTGTGAACAACCAATAAAATCATTAAATTGACGAATGTCTCCATTGTCTCGTAATGAATTTTAGTTAGAATTAAAATGAAACCTAAATAGTCTACATATTTTCAATAGCAATCTTTTTTTTTCTAATATAGTTAAAGAGTAAAGCGCGCAATCTTTTACAAAATGTTGAAATAATTATAACAATAACCCCTGGAAAAAATGTCTAAAACAAACTGTCTGCCAGTAGCACACTAAAAATAATATCTGTATTAGATAAAAAGGCGGGATTAATTCTAAAAATTCATTGTTTTATAAACTTTTAAGAAAACTTTCTCTTTCTGCATATATATATATATATATATATATATATATATATAATACATTTTGCATTACAACATGTACATGCACACTACACAATGTTTCAACGTTAAAAAAATCCTTAACGTTTCATCAAGTGGGAAATGCCGATGACCGAGAGCAAGATGATTTTACTCCTAGCCCTGCTAAACGAGGAAGATGACTACCCGGGTTACTTCCAGGAAAATAGAGTTCCACTTCATTAGGTGGAACTCCCTTTTCATCATGTTTGTCGGCATTTAGATGAGCAATTTCCGGATGTTTGGATGGATTGGTGTAGTCCTGCGGAGTCGGCTCCAAGATCTCCAGATCTCTCCCCCAACTCGTGATTTCTATCATTTGGGGACACTTTAAGTTCATGTGTGTCAGGTGAAGATACGAGACATAAATGATCTCAAGAAAGGTATCATCAACGCACAACTACAACAGTGTTAATGCGTGTTCATCAAAAGAGGTAATCATATAGAGTACATTATATAAATGAAAACGGTTGTCCAACATAAAAGAATATTTTGTCTATTTATGGAAACATATGGCACACCCTGTATATAGACATATGTGTGTGTGTGTGTCAATATGTGTTCCTGTGCATGAGTGTGTGTATGTCTGTCTGTCTGTGTGTGTGTGTGTGTGTGTGTGTGTATCATTGCGTGTGTGTGCATGTTTGTGCGCGCGTGTAGAACTGGAACAACGTTTGGTGTTGACATCAGTGTCCAATTTTAGATTTACATATGCTTTATCTCATAGAGTGAACAATATTAACCATAAATATATCATACGTTAAAGGTATATTTTTATCACATATATATATATATATATATATATATATATATATATATATATATAATTGTTTTGTAATTTAAAATTAAAAAAATTAAATTTAAAATTTAAAATATAATTTAAGAATATACATAAATAAAAATAATAATAATTAAAATTAACATTAATTAAACTATGTTCATAGTTATTATTTTTCTTACATTTTTTGCTAGCATAGAAGAGAAAATGGAAAAAGAAAGAGAGAAGGATAAAAAGAAGGGAAGAACAGAGCTAATATTTAATGAACAACAGACACTTTAAGGTACCATTACAATAATTTATTTCACCAAAATCCTTTTTAAAGGATTTCGGATTATTGTAATGGTACCTTAAAGTGTCTGTTATATATATATATATATATATATATATATATATATATATATATATATATATATATATATATATATATATATACAGCTTATCTAGAAAAAATAATCTGAAGATGGCTTTCATTAAAATGATATAATATAGCCTTGCTCAATTGGTCGTGCTACCTGCATATCAAGCCAGATTAAACAGTGGTTTCTTTTACAAAGAGAAACACAGTTTCGCACCCTGTGGGAGAACACCTCTTTACTAGGTTTTTTCGCATCCAAAGGTCACTGTTTGATGTCCATTTTTTTTAGCGGAATATTTAATATGGTTTTTCAGTGATTCTTATGACAAATGATGTCAAGTTGTCTAATCGTTATCTCAGTTAGTTCAGTGATTTTTTTAGATATTAAACATTTTGTGGGATGGAGAATTATGTTGTTACACGATTTAGACAATTTCGCAGTTACACCATGTATATATATTTATAAATTTTCTTATAAATGAAGTATATACTTTTATATTTAGCTCGCTGTATATCTATTAGCAAATTTGTTAAAGATTAATCAAGCTGATTCGCAATTAGAAATTTTCAGCAAATTTCTAAAACTATTTCATGACACATCTTATGTTTTTCGAAATACTCTTAAACGTCAAATTACATCATTTGTGATATTTAACCTGGATACTTTACGACGTTTTGTGAGAAGCAAGACACGCATTCCTTAAAATGTGCATCGGACTGTAAACACGCCGTTCTACACATATTAGCACTATTAGATTTCTAAGGTTTTTAGCCTAAATCACACATTTACGTTCTCAAGTTAAACTCATTTTCCACGGATTTAGTTTTTAATTTCAATAAAGTTGTTTTATTTATACAAATATTTGAAATATTCCCAACTTGTATCCTGATGTTTTACTTCTGATGTTCTACATTTACGATGATGACATGCCTTCTTCTGATTTCTGCTCAGTGAAATGATCAAAAAATAATGTTATATATTTTTTAAATATTTCAATGGCTGTATATAACGAAATATCGTACAGGCTTCTTAGTTGATTTCTTAGTTATGTTCAGTTACGATCCCTAACTCATCATTAGGGAACGGGTGTTCTTTGTGATTTCTTCGTACGTTTTTCAGAAACTCAAGAACAGAAAATATCCTGTGCGCCTATATGGAATCTGGAAACATTCTCCAACTCCGCCTTCCCATATTCTTCAGTAGCCAAGATATTAAAGTGATTTATTAGTATTATAATTTCTTTGAAATCGATAAAACTTTCCTTTTATGCGAATTCACAAAACCAAAAACTATATTGATGTCCACAATAAGATTGTGCATAAAATTCTTCAACGTATTTTATATATATATACATATATATATGCATGTATGTGTGTGTGTATATATATATATATATATATATATATATATATATATATATATATATATATATATATATATATATATATATATATATATATATATATATATATATATATATATGGGATCCTTGAGACACCAGGTGTTTTGTTTTCAGCCCTTCAAAAAATTTCAGAAAACCTTCACCAATATAATAAAATCATATGTGTATATATATATATATATATATATATATATATATATATATATATATATATATATATATATATATATATAAACCACTTCTTATTTAACAGTTAATTTATTTCCTCTTTGAAAACGGCTAAATATATAGCTGAAAGCACTCGGACAAAAAGAACATTCGGAGAGTTTTTATATAATTTATCATCCAAAAAATGTGTGTGTATGTGTGTATTTGTGTGTGAGTGAGGGGGCTGCGTGTATTGAAAATCATTTCAGCCCAGAGAAGGTGATAAAGCCGCTAAGACTCAATAGTGATTATTGACATCGATAGAAACTAGGAAAATATCGCTGATGATTAAGAACGATGATATGAACATCATTGGAGAAGATAGAATATGACAATTGCCAGAAAAGTCGAAAACATGGAAGATAGTTGCAAAGATGTAAGCCTCGAGAGAATAAAAAAGTAGAATAGATCTTAAGCTTACACTTACCAATTTCATGAAATATAATGACTAAATCTCACTTCAGTAAATGCTATGTAAATATTCAGGAAGTCAACGTACTAGAGAGTAGAGTTCCTCAGAAAAATTGTGATGCAAATACTTGTGGAAAAGGTAGAGGGAAAATTCTTAACGTAATAAAGCCGATATTCCAGGTCAGGGCCTACAACACTGAAGATTTTTCTTTGGAATTTCTCAAGACTCTACATATACAAGAAATATAAAACCCAACAGCAATATTTAAAATATGTGGCAACAGTATTTAATGAACGGACGTATGGTAATCTCATGAATTTGCATGATATCTTTGTTATGAGAAATTGCCTTTTATGATAAAATGAAACACTTCTTAGAACTTGTTTGTAACACTTTTGGGTGGGTGAAATAAAGATAACTTTATACAATCACCATAAAGATTATTATAATGAAACCATATTTTGGTAAATATAACAAATAATAAGGCATTCAAAGTTCATGATGTCGTAAACATTTGCAGTATTTAAAGATGTTCAAATAGATAAAGTAATCCTAACAAAATTTAATTAAATCATTTTAATCTACTAATCTACAGAAATTAATTATAACATTTTAATCCACTAAAGCCTTCAAAAGGTTATCAAATGGCAACTTCATGACACTGTAAATGAATCAAATCTTAATTCTTTTTTGCTTTTTAGTTATAAGACATCTGTTACATCTGATTGCGCCAGTTGCTTTAAATGATTTGAAACTTTTCCTATTTCATTGGGAGGTTGACTGACATCAAACATTAATTTTACTTGCGGGAAAGTAGTCAACAACTTAATATTATTTTACTGTGTCAGAATTTCTTCTTAGTGTCCGTTTGTAGAATTTTCTACGGGGGACATTGATGATAATATTAAGCTAACCTTTTGCATCGCCAGCAAGCACAATGCATATTTTTCCTCAAACAGTTATGTAATGTAATTACTAAGAATCAGATAAGAATTTCAAGAAAAAGTAATCTGAGTTTCAAAGTTGCAGACATTTATTGAAAATTTGCAGTGAACCAACTTTCTTAAATCATTAAATTCTACTCCAAATTTTCTTTTCTCGGTTAAACAAATTTAATTTTGTTGAATGTACATTATATCTTTTAACAAAACGCAACGAATCTATTCATTTTGATGTCATCCCTAGCAGTAGATTTGTTTTCTATTAGAGACGTAAAATATTAAGGAAAATGACTGTTGTATGACATTAATTCAATTAAGCCAAATATTAGTTGACACTGAAATAAAAAAAAAAGAATACATAGTAGCATGCAAATACTAATTAAATATAATTCCACAGTTGGTGTATATGACCAATTAATGCCGGACGAGTGACAGGAGATCGTTTGTAATTGCAGACGATATGAAAATTATTTTTTACTCTCACACAACATGAGACATCGCACTCAATTTTAAACGTCAAAGAAAAATAACAGAGTCACTTCAACCATAGAAAAGCGTAGAATCACATAGCAATGGCTTCCTGTCGACTTTTAGCGAAATGAATGCGAATTCGCTGGAATTACCTGCGGTATTCTATTGGCTAGTCTGGTATCTGGAATAGACAGGTGTGTTCAGCAATTAAAATATTCATTTTTTCCTAACGTACCGACTGTTATTCCAGATCATCCTTTTATTTTATTATCAAATTTTGTCCAATCTTCTTCTTTATTCCAACCTCCTTACACTTCGTTCTAAGAACAAAAGAATTTTTCATGCATTTTCCAACTTAACATTCTCTTCTTGACTTAAGAGTATGAAAAATCATTTTTAGCATCTCTAAGTCTACTAAGTGACAAGATAATCTCTGTTAAACCTACTGAATCTGAATATTGTTTAAACTGCTACTATCAGATTTTGGTTACAGTTTCTCGGGATGATCACGAGTTGTACAAATCCGGTAGGCACGAAATCTCGGCCATGATAACAAATGATTTTACGCTAGAACAACATCTGGCAGCTTCTAATAAGTTTACTGTACACCTCTTCATTGAAAAGTCTAGCATTAATCCGGGGTGTACTTTTCAGTCTTCTCCCAAATGTACATGGCGCTGATATCGTATTGTCAGGAGCGTAACATCTTTAACATTTAAACTACGCCTCTCTTTACTACTAGCGCGATATTACTGTATGCGTGCCGTTGGTTTGTTTATCATTCTTATCGATGTGGGAGGTGGGGCGCCATCTTGATTTCATATTACGACCGGGAATTTTACTTACACTATTTACGAATACACCCTTTGGAAATGTATGAATCCATTTTGTCTCCCGTTGGAGTTAGCCCTATGAGTTAAATAGCAGAATCTTCTCTCTGGCTTACTTTCTACGGAAAACACAACAGCAACACTGGCACTATTCTCAACATAGAGTGACAAGGACAGGCCGTCTATATTTACTTTAGGACAATGGGTTCTATAGCAAAATGTCCGTTTGGTTTCTCTGTTGAACTTTCATGAACAAGGAGAAATGTGAACTGATGATGGTTTTACTGGGAAAGATCTGAAGCTTTCTCCTGAATAAAACAATACAGACAGACATAATTGAATAAAAGAATATTAAAACTTAAACAAAAAAGGCAAGATGTGTGTGTGTGTGTGTGTGTGTGTGTGTGTGTGTGTGTGTGTGTGTGTGTGTAACGAATGCACGGCCGCAATTTTCTACGGATTTGCACCAAAATTTACATGCACATGCTCCAAGTTAGCGGAAAGGCCAAGAGCGACGTTGCATTTCCCAACTCCCATCGATAGTGGAAATAATCGATCTTTTCATGCTTCGACGGCAGTTTTGTACTGGCCAGAGTGAGAGCCTATAGCTGGCTGCCACGAATAGGCAGGAAGATTCTATTGGCCAGTGTGCGAGCCAACAGCTAACTGACACGAATGTTAAGTAACATGTTAACATGCAAAAAATCGATAGCTGCATTCGTCACAAGTAGGAAAAAATTAAATCTGCATGGCACTTTATTCCAATTGGCTCATTCGCTTGCTTAAACTCAACGTTGATTCTGATTCCGCAGAACTGGGTTGTGTGTGAAAAAGTATTTGTTGTTAACATTCTTTTTTTCATTCGGTTTTTCCAGTTACGAGTCCTTTTTTTAAAGCTGATCGTTTTGTGTTCATTTTGTTTAGTTCTTTTTTTCGTAACATATTTAATGTTTAGTATAGAGCTTAAAAAAAATTCGCAGTGTAAGATAGGCAAGAAGTAAGGCATGTAGCAACATCAGCACGGCAAAGTGCACTCCTTTTAAAGGCAAGGAAGTGCAAAAATATTTTGAGTCAAGTGATAGCGATTGCTGTATGAGTCGTACGATTTCTGAATCAAGCATGGGCAACGCCGGGCCATGCTGCTAGTACATTTTCAAGGTGAAATGTTAATGAAAATGTTAAAGATTTTCCTGTTTGGTTTGGTTTATTTTGTTTTACGGCATATCAACCTCAATGGGTTATTTAATGCCTACATTTTCAGGATAGATTCGTATGAATAGAATATGTATTCTTTTGTTTAGATTGGTTTAGTTTATTTTGTTTTGCGGCATATCAACCTCAATGAGTTACTTAATGCCGACAACAGTTTTTATTGCTGGTAATATTTAGTTTTGTCAAAAATCTCTTTCTGGTAATATTTTTCCTTCAAAATTTTATTGCTGGTATTAAATTTTTCAAAAAAGTATTGCTGGTAATAGGTAACTATTTGATCTTAGCTGGGACACTAACGGATGCTACCACACCGGTAAAGTTGGACCAGAGAACACCAGCAATTAAGAAGTGGTTCCACGCTCCTCAAAACCTCCTGATCAGAGGCCATGCTGCTGGGTGTCGTTTACCGTCTTACCCAGGACGCGGATGTAGTTTAACGTCTTACCCAGGACGAAAAGATTTTTCTGTTGAAAGTAATCTATGATATGGTTTCAGACATAATCACGTCAGATAATTAGTGGTCAAGAGACTTTCTGTATGTAGGCCATAGAAATATTGATAAGTATTCTCGGTGTAAACAACCAAATGAATCATCATCCCCCCACACATCTCTCTCTTCCATATGTACAGTGGCGGGAACAAATATTCGCACACATGCAAATTTTTAATTTAATATATTTTCAAGTAATGAATAAACACGCTTTTCATATCTTTGACTGTACACAGATGTATAATAACTAAATATGCATAGAAAAGTGAAAATATGACTTAATAGAAATAAATTCCATTTATCCATTTTAAAATAAAAAAAAAAGAAAACATAATTTTCATTTAATTCATTGTAGAATAGCCATTATTCACGTCTACAAAAATCAACCTCTTCTTGTATTTTTCAATGATTTACAAATTTAAGTTTGGTATTTTGTTACATTCTTCTTCGCATATGGTCTACAGATCCGGGATGTTAGTTGGAGTTCTCGATTGGGTTTGATTTTTTAAATAATCCGACCGATTTTTAATTGGTTTTAAATCTGGGGACTGACTTAACAATTTCATGTTATTTACATTATTTTTACCTAGCCAATTTCTTCGTAGATTTTGCAGTGTACTTAAGAAGATGTAGTTAGGATGAAATTTAAGATTAAATCTGTTTCCAAAGTATTTTTATATGCTGCAGCATTCATTCTATCATCTATTACTGATATGTTGCCAGTATCTTTTGCAGAAAAACACCCCCAAAACATGCTGCTGCCAACACCAAATTTCACTGTTGGAACGGTGTTCTTTTGTTTGAAGGCATCGCCCATCTTTACTCCATACAACTACTTTTGTTTGCCCCTATGAATTTCATTGTTTATTGTCCGTTTATTGACACAGATTCCTGGTAAAGTAAATAATCCTACTTTTGACGAGTAAACATTGTATTTTGAAATTTGCATTTGACGCATTAATTTCCTCGAAGATCTTGCAAAAATGTTCAGTGGAACACCAGTTCTTTGATTTTCAAAAGTTTTGAGTTTTTATACCTTGCAATGAAAGAACAAATGATAGTAAATGGAATATTGGAGTTGTCTGATATTTTCCTGTAACTTTTACTTTCTTTCCAATTTTTTTAACAACCAGTTCTTTTTGCGAATTTGTCAATTTATTACATTTTGCCATGATGAAAACATGCTTATAAAAATACCAATTACAAAATTGTACTTTTGGAGCTAAAATTACTAGTGATAAAATAATTAGAATATTCTAGATTATTCCAGTTAAATAATCTAGACTATTAAAGCAATTTAAAAGTTTTAAAATCTGAAATTTGAAATGTATGAATACTTTTTTCAACCTTCAAAATGGACAAACAAGATTTATTTCTATTAAAGTATACCTCCCCAATTGAGCACAAAAGTTGTGACATAAAGTCAACGTGAGGAACCCGAGCGCGTACACTCGAGCCTCTGGTTCTAATTTTAACCACTCAATGTAACCGCGGGGGACGAGCACTTTACTTGTCCCTTCTACTCGACAGCGACGTTATCCGTAGTCAAAGCTCCGATTGAGTTACCGTTTGCCCGAAGCAAGCCAGACAGTTATCTTCCTTGACCTTGGTAGATGTTCCAAAATTTACACTTTCCCTGCAATCGCTGAGCCTCAGTCCGTACACAGAGCCACGACTATGACGCCCTCTACCTAAAGATCTCTTGTCAATCGCAAGCCACATAGCGATCTCCCTGACTCGAAACGGTTAGGTATTACCCATGCTGCACAACTGAGACGGGATGTGCCACAAGGTCAGGTTTAACGAAGGGACACCATACCTCTACTTGTTTAGGCGACTTGCTTGTGCCATCCACATTACCCAGCGGACCTTGCGCCAAGAGATCACCAATTCTATTGCATGGGTAGCCAACTTGGCAGGAAAATACTTCACAAATTGCCTGAATAGTGGCAGGTACGCATAGGCTTTTTTGCGTTCGATACATCTGATTTTATTTTTATCACCAGTGTATTGCATAGCTGAAGAGACGTTGGTAAGTTCAGGACTAACGGTCTGTCAAATTTTCTGTATAGCTTTCTTCTAATAAATAAATAAAGACAAGTACATTTTTGGTTACCTTGTATATCCAGTATTTCATTTATAAAGCGTACAAAGTGGAAATCCATCAAAACCCAGAAAAAGAAAAGAAAATAATATTCTTCAATCTAGGCATAATTTAACTTAACATCACCGTAACGACTGTAGCTGAAAATAATTTATACAATCTTAAGATAAAATTTGTAGCAAGCACTTCAAAAGCAGCAATAAGGAACACAAAATAGAAGAATAAAACTATTAAACATGATTTAGAAATATGCAAATCAATTTGCAAAAAGTTCTTATGAAATATATCTACGAAATAAAATAAATTATTACATGAATATACGAATAATAATGAACGTTACAAACAATACACGTCTATCATAATATGTGTAACTTTAATTTTGATTAAAGAAATTAGTTATGATTAAAGTACAATGATATTTATTAATTTAGAAATATATTTAAAATATATTAATTTCTGAATCTTCTACAAAATCTACGCCCAGAATCAAACAATGTATATCCTTTGCTCAATAACATTCCCAACAATACAAATTGGCATAGTTAAGAAAAAAAATCTCCGTGATAATACACTCAATGCGATAAGTTTAAAATGTAGATACATCGGCGATTAATATTTCAATATGAAAGTTGACGACGGTAGCATTAACGTTTCGATATATATGTTAATCGACATGTGTTGTATTTTTATCCAAACTTTTCTCATTTTTCTACAGAATTGGCATCATCAGTATAATCGTTTATTGTCTGGAGTTGTTTTTCAGAACAAATCGAATCACTACTCAGATTTCTGTATTGTCATTTATTTATTTAAACAACATATATTAAAAAGATGATTTAACTTTGTCAGAGAATGTAAAAAAAATGGCAATACATGTGACAGTTTTTGACAGCCGATATTAACGTGATTGGAACAGCTTCGGTGAGTCTTGCAGGATTAATTGATTTGTATCTGTCTATATTTCTGAGATGAGGTATTATGTAGATTATTTACATTATTCGGACTCTTGCCCTCATTTTAGTCGCCATGGCACAGTGGATAAAGGCGTTGGTTAGATCCAGTGACAGGACTCAAAGAGTGTGAGTTCAATACCCGGTTAAGGTAGTGGAGAACTTTTCTTCTGAAAGTTCTCCACTGCCTTAACAGAGTATTGAACTCACAACTTTGGGACCTGTCACTGGATCTAGCTAACGCCTTTATCTACTGTGTCATGTGTTCTCAAGGACACATGTCACAGTGAATAAAGGCAGTGGAGAACTTGGAGGGGGGGAAATAACAGGAGATAACTGATAACTGACATCCATTAAACATGGCACGGGGAACTAGAACAGTCTACTCCAATGAGCGAAATAAAGGGTTAAGTTCGACATTCCAACCACCTGAAGAAGGCCGGAGCGTACAACGGCTGAAACATTGTTTTTTACGGTTTATCAATCTTTTTGCAGATTGTTCAAAGTTAGAAAATACTTTTAGATCGTAAAAGTTCTTTAGATAAACTTACTGATTTAGGTCTTACTAATTAACCCATAGATAGCCGAGAAGAGATAGATATATATTTTCCCCAATGGTATTTGCGTTTAATTGAACGTAACGAACCTGAATGGAATTGGGATTAGATTTCCAATTCCGAGCCGTTATCCGTTATATTCCTCTCACATCTAGGACCAGGTATTCTCAAGTGGTCACCCATCTAGTTATTAATCAATCTCGACGTTGCTTAACTTTGGTGGTCGTACGAGATACCTGTGCTTCAATGTGATATCACCGTAAGCCGAGTGCGGCAGGAAACATAGAACAATTAAATATCCAAGGAATCATTGGAACAGTCTAGATGAGTGGATCATTAAAGTTTCATAAATATCTCAAAGTATTTTTACAAAATATTGCTCAACTAATCTCAAGGAAAGAAAAATAAAATATTGGGATTAATTATTGTTCAATATTTCTTATCTGGAGAAATAGAGAACAGCTTAGCCCTGTAAAAAATTAAAGCGTAATGGAATAGGAAGTGTGTAGATCAAAGGTTAGTTAGTGAATCTGATCTGAACATTTGCCATAGAAATAGCGAAAGAGAAGCAATAGTCTTGCAGTCTTACATTTGTGTGAATATCTGTCAGTTGGCAAATAAGTTGTCTCCTTTTAAACTCTATCTAAGCTGGAAAGTGTAGACAGAGCAGTTCCAGTTCAGACATGGTAGCAATGTTCAATTTTTGGTCTTAAAACAGGAAAGAACTATAGAAGAAAGGTTTATTCTCTCATTTGTATTTCCCCCATTATGGGCATTACTATATCAGTGATATAATAACACTATATTTCATGTATGGGATAGAATGGCTGAAAGGAAAAGGAATGACATACATCCTTTGTTCTCAGAGAGACTTTTATACCACTAGGATATAGAAAAAACTACATATACTCCTGTGACGTCAAAGAACACTTGTTGCCACTTTTGTAATGCCAACGAATACTCATTGTCACTTTCGTAATGCTTAGCCCAGTAAAAATTTACAGGGTAATGGAATAGGAAGTGTGTAGATCAAAGGTTAGTTGGTAGCGATATGAAAACCGGAAATCTGCTTTTTTGTGCCACCTTTATATGTTATTCAGAGCTGAAATGCAAATAGAATTATTGTTTAGTTGCTATCTATATGTATTCATTACATCTATGATTGATTATTAATTCGGCGATTTCCAAAGTATAGATTATTAGCACACAAAATGTTAATTTACGGTTTTCCAGGTGATAATGACAACTTAGAAATATTTTTGTTCTGACGATATAATAACCAACCTAAGTATATTAAGTTGTAAATTAGTTTCCACACGCAAATTGTAATAACCGTAAGTACAATTCCAGCTTACATAATTGCCTTCCTAACCACTTTGAAAGTGCAAATTTGTCTGTAGACGCTTCGAGGAGGGTATATAAGTTCTCATGCACCGACGAGACAAGTGAATCAAAGTGAATATGGCCTCATGGGAATGTAGCAGGGTAATGTTGGTAGAATATGGAAAATGTATTCGCAGAGTAACGGCGACGTTTTACGGAAATGAAAACAAATTATAATTATATTTAGAATACGAAATAGTCATTGTTATTTCAAGGGCAGATAATGAGGAAAGATGGTTTGGAGAATTAAAAACTCATAGGATATATTGAAGTCAAGAGAAGCAGAGAAAAGCAGCCAAAACCCAATCTAACGAGATAATGTAAATGCTTGAAAGGACAGGGATTAAACGACATAGCAAATGGACGAATAGCGACAATAAAGAAGGTGACAAGAAGGTTTGAAAAGCCACGATAGAAGTAAGTCGTAAGCAGGAAGTTTAGAACAATTAAATATCAGAGGAATCATTAGAATAGACCAGATGACAGTATTATTAATGTCGCATAAATATGTCACAAAATATTTTAAAAACAAGAAAAAAGAAATATGCAGAAGACTAGAAAACATAAAATTATCGAAAGATTAACTGAAGGGACACGATTGGTATTAAATAATTAACGAGTTTAATAATTGTGCTATTTTTATGTATCTTAATCAGAGAAAAAACGATTAACTAGTCAAAATCAGGGAGGTGGGCAGTAATAAAGAAATAAAGCAAACATTAAACAAGCCAAACTTTGTTGTCCTTGCGAGCAATAATATAAAGGTGTAAGTTACAGAAAATCCGTCTCGGCATTGACATGGTGTTGATGACGTTTTAAAATACAAATGTTCGTGAAAAAGGGCATGAATATTTACGTCTGTTGCATAGTTAATAAGATCATTTAATTAATCAGTTCAGTATAAACTCCTCGAAATCTCTCGTCATTAATTTCATCCCCCCCCCAAGGCAAGATGTAAGTAGTTTGAATATGCAACTATCCTCGTGCGTTTTTAAGCGTTATATTTAATCTTAGTAACTAATCAACTAATGGAAAACCTCAACTTCATCCTGATTAAGATATTCAGGTTTTAGTTCCATATCATTCATTTTCAGTTGCATGCATTTCATTCGTTTTGACACGTTGATTACGAGTACAGACAGTACAAATAGTTTTTTTTCGTACTTGTATGTAATTTTATACATAACATGTAGAATATAGACATACTGTCGAAATATTGTTAATCATTATTAAATGTTTTTTTTCCTTTTCTTTTAGTTTTCTTAAATTGTACTCTTCTCTAAGTGTGAAAAAGAAGAAGGGGACGACGACGAAGAAGAAGAGGAGGAGGACGACGACGAAGAAGAAGAAGAAGAAGAAGAAGAGGAGGAGAAGGGGGGCGACGACGAAGAAGAAGAAGAAGAAGAAGAAGAAAGAGATGATGATGAAGAAAAAGAGGACGACGACGACTATAAAGAAGGAGAAGAAGAAGAAGAAGAAGAAGAAGAAGAAGAAGAAGAAGAAGAAGAAAGAGATGATGATGAAGAAAAAGAGGACGACGACGACTATAAAGAAGGAGGAGGAGGAAGAAGAAGAAGAAGAAGAAGAATAAGAAGAAGAGGAAGAAGAAGAAGAAGAAAGAGATGATGATGAAGAAAAAGAGGACGACGACGACTATAAAGAAGGAGGAGGAGAAGAAGAAGAAGAAGAAGAAGAAGAAGAAGAAAGAGATGATGATGAAGAAAAAGAGGACGACGACGACTATAAAGAAGGAGGAGGAGAAGAAGAAGAAGAAGAAGAAGAAGAATTTAAGATATGAATTCAACTGCTGAAAGTCCATAATTAACTCTTTTAATAACAGTCATAAGTTTATGAATTATGTCAGATAAAATTGTACTTTTAATATTTCTCTTAATGAAATCGAGATTGGCAACAGATTGCCGTCCAGTGACAAACACCAGGCTTCTCTCGAGATAAAACAGAGGCACGCGACAAAAACAATTCCAAAAACATAATAACGATAAGAAAACAATAATAGTAACTGGCAGGTCTAACATTATTTCAACAACGTCCTTCACTCTACAGTTTTACTGTAATAATAATAATAATAATAATAATAATAATATGCCCGCCGAACATCATCATCATTAAGCCTGGTTATCCATCATAATAATAATTACGAGGTGGATGATAATTCTTGTCATTCAATCTCCAGCGATAAAAAAAGCAAATATCTGATATGACCATGCCAATAAACAACAACGACCACAACAGCAACATGAAGCAATACTTCTATTACTATTATTATTACTACTACGACTACTACTAAACTTACTACTACTACTAATAATAATATTGAGGACCTACCTAACCAGAATTCAGATACAAGATTACAACAATTTGAATTAACTAATAGCTAAAGCTTGTTTACTAATATGAATCCAGCTAAAATCAACGTCCAGTTATAAAGACGTAATGGTAATATTAACTGTTTCCTTAGGAGGAAGCACTTATTGATCAGTGCTACATTCTGTTAAGTTTATGAAAAATTTCACTTGAAATATTTTTTCAGGAAAATATATTTCTCAGGTTTAGTAAGTGACATTTGACGTTCCAGTATTTTTATTATTGGTCGTTCCCTTCCTAACCTTTTGCTTGGAGCAATGGAGAATATCAACATCTTGATTATACCATTATTGTCTCTTTGTGTTACATGTGCTAACCGTTTTAGTTCTTGTTTCTGTTGGTGTTGTTGTTGATAATCCTCAATTTAATTGAGATGTAGAACTACACAAAGAAGATGGAATAGAAATTGAACAACCAAAATTAGAAGACTGAAAATATAAAACCATAAGCAGATAAACAAAACTAAGACGAAAACGCATCGGAAGAAAACAAAAACGCAAGCACCATAGACTGATGTTGACAAAATCAGACAAACCTCTGGTTGGAGTTCTGAGGATTTAAACCATATAAAAATGGATATATCCGCTCCGTTGAAGACCAACAACGAACAAGATACTTCCGAAAGCAATGTCCAATGAATTGAACAGAAAGGAAATGACCTTTTATTCATATCCTGAGTAAACTTTTGACTATCAAAAGTCTAGGTGCCCTATCCTAACCCCAAATTAATTTAAATATACACATAACAGAGGATGAAAATACCTGCATTGGAATTTATTTACACATTATAATCATCTATTTTAAGGACATTATGAACACAAACCACTATATATATCGACAGCGGTATAAATATCAAAACGATAATAATAAAAATAATAATAGTTATTAGAGACCGCAAATAAAACAAAATACCAACGTATTGATATGGCAGTCCCCGCAGACTGCAATCTATCTTCAAAAAGTTATCAACATACGAAGCAAAAGTCATAAGTGGCGACTCAGAGACATTAGATAAAGAATTGGTCAGTATAAATAGTACCCTATAACGTA
The DNA here is from genome assembly GCA_903632075.3 of Acanthosepion pharaonis. Lineage (NCBI taxonomy): Eukaryota > Metazoa > Mollusca > Cephalopoda > Sepiida > Sepiidae > Acanthosepion > Acanthosepion pharaonis. Next base: position 351,776 of record CAHIKZ030000626.1, read on the forward strand.
ACAACTACCCTGCAGCCACCCCCCCCAAAAAAAAAAAACTCGGATAGGCGGGTACAATAGGAGGCCAACAACACTCAGAAAACAGTCTGCCTTCCACATGTGAAGGGGTTATCAGAGAAAATACAAAGGATCTGCTGTCAATATAACATCAGGACAACCTTCAAAAGCTGAACGACACTTCGCAGATATCTCTCCCTATTAAGACATGCCATAGAGGAGAACATGATTAAAGACTGTGTGTATGCCTTCCCGTGCAGCTGCGGAAAGAAATATAAAGGGGATACAGGCCACCCCCTTAGGATAAGGCTTCAAGAACACCAGAAAGCTGTAACACGAGTGGAAGTAGAAAAATCAGGCGTGGCTGACCACATATGGAAAGAAAAGGGGGATCACAGCCCTCTGTAGGATCAGGTTGAGATCATAGACAAAGAACACCATTGGAAAATTCGTAAACTCAAGGAATCAGCACATATGCAAAGCCACAAAAATCTCCTGAGCCGACCAAGCATAGAAATAAATACAATATGGGAACCAGTAATAAGGTGTGCCATGGAAAAGCGATAATAACAAGAAAAATTGCAATATGAGCTCTGGTAAAAACACGTATGATAACAGCAAAAATTGCAATATGAGACTGGTAAAAAATGATGCTGTAGACATTAGGTTTACAATACCCAGAAATTCATACACAGATGTCCTCATGAACACATGGATAAAGGCGTTAGTTAGATCTAGTGACAGGACCCAAACAGTGTGAGTTCAATACCCGATTAAGGCAGTGGAGAACTTGGAGGGAGGAAATTAACAGGAGATGACTGATAACTGACATCCATTAACAACATGGCACGTGGAACTAGAACAGTAAGCGAAATAAAGCATTCAGTTCGGCGTTCCAACAATGTGAAGAAGGTCGGAGACCTGTAGAAGGCCAAAGCGTACAACGGCCGAAACGTTGTAATAAATATGGCGACAAAGATAATGTAAATAGTGTGCATAATACCTCATCTCAGAAATAGAGACAGAGACAGAATAAACAGTAACTAAAGAGTAAACTCTAAATATCTGCCCACAACAACTTCAAAGCAAAAATTTATTTCAAACACATGATCGAAATAGAAATAAAAGTATAGATTATGTCAAGGGAAAAACCGCTCAAACTTATAGTAAATGAATATTGTGAATTCGCTGGTTAATAATTCAAGACATTGGCATGAATTGTCATAAATGTAATTCAAAAGCGACAATTAATACAAAATCATTTTGACGATAAAAGCCAAATTAGTCCGCATTGACTGGAGTCTCTCTAATTATGGGACTTTGAAAATCATACAAATCACCCAACTCCGGCCATAAAATGGGATTTAACCAACATTTACAAAGGGAAGAAATATGTGGATTATAAATTGAAAAAAAAAGAGAGGAAAAATTGTCCTCGGCTTTACCAATAATTCCAAAACCAGGCATGTATAATAAAGTTCTTAGTCATTCAAGGTGACTTCAAAGCACTGAAAACGGAACTGAAAAATCTTGGGATAAGTTTGAAAGAATTGGAAATCAAAAGCATTCCTTCCATTCAAGTGGTAAAGAACATAGATGCCAATAGTGCTGGAATATCGAAGAGAATTCTGACTCACTCCCCAGCAGATAAAGATCGACATCTCATTTGCACATCAGTCAGTCAGTTATATGCCATGCCTGATACACGCTTAGGCGATCATGTATCTTTCGATACATGACTGACGAGGCAGATTGTTTCCCGCAGTTGGTTGCCATTTCTTTCTGCGGTAGACCATTTGCCATCCAAGGCTATAGAACTATTTATCCATGGATGGGGGGAGAAGAACAGGAGTCGTACCTTTCCCAGTGGTATTAGCACGTAAATGAATGTAATGGATTCGACTGGAATTCGAATTCGGCTCTCCGATTCCTCAATCCAAACTGCTATCCATTACTCCACCGTTTGCACATACTGAATCAAAAAGAGTCAGTTGAAACAGGTTGGCCAAATGAGTAGGAATGATGTTACAGATGAATTAATATTTACTGAATATAATGAAGACAAGAGAAGCAAGGAAAAATCAACTACTTAAGAAATATTGTGATGCTAGAAGAGAGGAAGAAATCGATAGTAAATGTTATTTAAATTACATCTACAAATAAAAAAAATATATTTAGAAAGACTTGATCGCCGACGTCCTGAACAGGAAGACATTTTGAAAAATCGTCTATGCAGACAAAAAGAATATTAGTATCGATTGTTATGAGAATATAAGGAAAGACTGTTCTTCAAAACTAGAAAACCGATACAATTACAATCTAGGGAAAAATGCCAACACCAATTAAATGTATTAATTATTTGTCAAACCATAAGAAAAAAAAAAAATTAGCGAACAAAAATTTCCCTTAGAAAAATTAAATTAAAGCTGGTGTTGAAATCTATTAAATTTGCGGTAGACATTTTTTAACAAGCACGAATTTCATATTGGTTTGAACGTTTTCGATTGGAAAATCGTTATTGCTTTATAAAAATGACATTTCATTTAATTCATTTAATACCGTCATCACTGTGCAGTGTAAGTTCTGAACTTCAACCATTTTTAAAATGATTATTTTTTTTTTAATTTCTTTTGAATTCAACTATTATTGTGAACAGTAGTTACAGCAACACAATTTACAAGGATAAAAATACAAAGCTATATTGTGCATCTATAACTTCATTTTGTAACATCCAGTTTCGAAATAATATTTAGTCATATTTTAATTAAACGCTTCCCAAACCATGTACGCTGTGAAAAAATAAATATATTACAACCTATTAATTCTCTTCTATTTAATAATAATAATAATAATAGTAATAATAATAATAAAGACCACAAACAAAAACGGTGCCTCCTTATTGATATGGCAGTCCCTGCTGACTGCAATGTATCTTTGAAGATATTCAAAAAGCTATCAAAATACAAGGACCTTGAAATAGAAATCTCGAAAATGTGGCATATGGGAACATCAACAATCCCTGTTGTAGTTGGAGCCCTAGGACTGGTTGGAAAAGATTGCAGTAGACTAATTGAAGGGATTCCTGGAAGTCCATGCCTCAAGGTGATAGAAAAAATTGTTCTGACAAGTATAGCCCACACTTTACGAAGGGCTTTATCTATGTATTTTTTTTTTTTTGTCAGTGGAAAGTGTCATGATGCCATTTCTAACCTTAAGTCCCTGGGCGGGACACGGAAAGAAATGTGTAAACGCCAGAAATCTAAGAAAATAATAATAATAATAATAAGTTTCAAATAAAAGTAAAGCAGAATATACCGAGTGATGCTGCAAAGTTAAGAAAAAGAAAGCAAAAGTAAATGCAACCGACCAACTACAGAAACAATAACAACATAAATCACTTCATAGCCAATAGCCTCCACTTACCAAAGAAGCTGATGTAGACAAACCCCTTACCCCTCAGTGGCCATGTAGTGCAGGGTTAAAAGCTGAAACCAAAAGTTTAACCCTTGCTGCATATGACCAATGCTTGTTAACTAGAAATTATCAAATACACATAATAAAATATTGTGTTAGCCAAAAACAATCGATCATCTTGTATCAGGTTGCACGGTATTGACATCCACTAAATATAAAACCCGGCATGACAGTGTTGGCCAATATCTGCACTGGAAAATCTTCAAAAGCTACGGAAAGGAAATTGAAAGAAATTGGTAGGAACACCACCCAGATCCGGTTACGGAGATAGGACCTGTTACAATTTTATGGGACTACATAATACTCACAGACAGTACAATCAAAGTTAATCGCCCAGACTTACAGACCCAAATCAAAAATATATCTTTGAAGATTTTCAAAAAGTTGTCAAAATGCAAAGACCCTGAAATCGAAATTTCAAAAATGTGACACATGGGAACATCTACAATCCCTATTGTAGTTGGATCCCTCGGATTGTTTGAAAAAGATTCAAGTAGACTAATTGAAGGAATTCCTGGAAACCAATGCCTTAAGGAAATACAAAATACTTTTCTCGAGTAAAGCCCACACTTTACAAAGGGCTTTATCTATGAAAAAAATATGTGTGTTTTTTAATTGGACAGTGGAAAATGTCATGATACCATTTCTAAACTTATGTCTCGGGGCGGCTGCTGCAAAGAAATGTGTATACACCAGCAATAAAAGCAAATAATAATAATAATAATAATAATAATAATAATAATAATAATAATAATCAGGTTGTACGGTGTTGGCACCCACTGAATATAAAACCCGACATGACAGAGTGGGCCAATATCTGCACTGGAAAATCTGCAACTTCTACGGGAAGGAAACTGAAAAAAAACTGGTATGAACACCACCCAGACCCGGTTACGGTGATAGGACCTGTTACAATTCTATGGGATTACACAATACACACTGACAGAACAATCAAGGCCAACCGGCCAGATATTGTTATTAAAGACCACAAACAAAGACGATGCCTCCTTATTGATATGGCAGTCTCTGCTGACTGCAATATATCTTTAAAGATATTCAAAAAGTTGTCAAAGTACAAGGACCTTGAAATAGAAATCTCGAAAATGAGGCATATGGGAACATCGACAACTTGTAGTTTAAGCCCTAGGACTGGTTGGAAAAGATGTCAGTAGACTAATTGAAGGGATTCCTGGAAGTCCATGCCTCAAGGAGATACAAAAAATTGTTCTGACAAGTACAGCCCACACCTTACGAAGGGCTTTATCTATGTAATTTAATTATTTTTTTTTGTCAGTGGAAAGTGTCATGACGCCATTTCTAACCTTAGGTCCCTGGGCGGGACCCGGAAAGAAATGTGTAAACGCCAGAAATCAAAGAAAATAAAAAAAAAAAAATAATAATAATAGTTTAGACTCCGAGGAGACAGGACGTTTTTTTTCGAAGCTCCGTAGAAACGTAAAATGTATAACGGATTTAATGTAAATATTTCAGCGTTATTTTTTTTTCTTTTTTTGTCCCTATTGAATTTACCTATTTTTTTATGAATTTTATGTAATTATTTATATTTCTTTTTTATATTAATTGAATTGTTTTCGTAATATTGTGTTTATTTTGTGCAATTGTGTTTTGTTTTATTTTCAGAAATATATACTTCAACGTAAATATAACTCAATATAAATATACATTTCATTTTAATTTAAATCTATGGGTCTATAAATCATATTTATTTAAATTATTACTTAAAAAAATGGAATAAACCTATAATGAAAGAGAATATATTTCTTGAAAATGTATTTAATGTATAAGCAGATATATATTAATTTGCTCATTACTGCAAATTATATTTTTAAACTAATGATATTTTAATCTTAAAGACATTTTATTAAGTTATTATACCATTCAGAGGTGACAAATGGGTTATTATTATCATTGCTATTGTAGTTGGCATCATTTGTGTTTAAAGGTTTTTCAATATTTTATGTCTTTCTCTTAACTTGTTTGAATTACAAAATCGTCTCTTTCTTCTAGCAGCCAGTTAAGCAAACTGCTGAAAGTTACAAGACATATACTGCTGAAAGGAAGAAGAAATGAAGCAGAATGCAATAATAATAATAATAATAATAATAATAATAATAATGTGCATGTATGTATGTATGAAGGAGGTACGGTGAGGAATCGGATAGTCGAATTCGAATTCCAATTGAATCCATTAGATTCACTTACGTCTTAATATCCTTGGGAAAGATATTAATCCTTTTCTTCTCCCTCCAACTATGGGTAAATAGCAGAACAGGCTGGGTTCTATAGTGTTGAATGGCAACTGGTCTACCGCAGAAGGACAACTCTGAGTTCAAAACCTCCGGAGGGTCGTTTGGGGACCTTGTAGAGAGTAGTGCACCGCTTTATTCGGCACTTTAAATAGTGTTGTTAATTCTGCACAAAACCTTCACCACTATATTCAAATCATATGTGCTGGTGTCTAGATGTGGGGTCCTAGGAACTGAGATTCTTGACCCTCATACGTCGAATACACATATATATATATATATATATATATATATATATATATATATATATATATATATATATATATATATATATATATATATGAATGCTGGTTAGTATCAAGACGCAAATTAAATTTTAGAGTAATAATACTTTATATTTTAGAGACTTGTTACTATGTTATATTATTTGTTGATGTACCGAATATATAATCTTTCCCTAATAGTTTTTTTTTTTAATTTTTAGATCTTAATTTTTTTTACGTGATTCGTGCAGAACATTAGATTTTATTACCGGCTAGACGAGACATAAACCGTTGGGTCACTGACGGTTCAAGTTATAAAATATTGAAGCTGATTTCAACATAAAAAAAGAACTGGTCTGTTTGAAGAAATTTGAAATAAGAATATTTAATGTATAAGCAACTCGTATTTTTAAATCTTATTTACTTACAATGATTTTTTTTTTAATCAGTTTTCTTTAATATACCCAAAATATTTTAAAATCATATTCACTGGAAAATATTTTTGCATAAAAATAGGACAATATATATATATATATATATATATATATATATATATATATATATGTGTGTGTGTGTGTGTTTGTTTGAGTTTATATATATATATATATATATATATATTATATAAAGTGTTATTTATATGTGTGTTATAATTATGTTATATATATATGTGGGTATGGGTGTTATATATATATATATATATATATATATATATATATATATATAATTTTCTTGTTCTTTTAAATTTTTTTATTTAAAGAAAGCTGAAATATAAAAAAAGCACACACGCAATCAGAGAGAGATGGAAAGAGAGAGGTGGAAAGAGGAAGAAAGAGAGAGGTGGAAACAAACTTAAATCATGCGCACGATTCACAGACATTTCGTATTAGATAGATAGATAGATAGATAGATAACAGGAAGAAGAAAGAGAAAGAAGAGGAATGCAGTGGTGTTGGCCGTAGTGATAATGGTGGTGATTGTGGTGCTATTGACTTGTCAGTTATAATTAAATGTTTTATTATTTTTTTATTACTAATTTATATACGTTTTTATAGGCAATGCAATACAAAATCTTATTATAAACATTTCTTTAAATATTATTAGTAACTATATATTAATTGTATTTATGTAAAAATATATATATACGTGTAATAACAGGATTAAAAAGATTTCAGTATTGTTTCATATTATTGAATATAAACAAGAAAAATTCAATGAGCTTTTTAGTCTTGGTAGACAATTGTTATAAAGCTGGTAAATTTAACAAAATTACCACTTGGCGGTCAAATAATAAAAAGCAAATAATTACAAATCTCAATGATTACAAACAAATCTTCACGCCGGATCGGTCGGCATCCGGGTTAACAAGGGCCGCGTACCTCACAGAGGAAAGATTCTGGGGCCGACAAATCTATCACTTGAAGAAAAAAAAAAACTTTCCTAGCAACGAAGAGTCATTTAGTCACCAAATCCAGACTATTTCTAAACCTGGACAAATTGACTCAATTCGAAATCAACTAATAAAAAGAAAGAGAACGAAATGTTCACACGAAGAGGATCAAGAATGGGTTACATCTTTTTCACCGCACTCAAAAATCCATAAAAAAACGCCACAAACCAGACATACCAAATATAGAGAACTATGGGATAAAGGGTAATAAGCCCCCATCTCAACCCAAACAAGCTTGCCAATGACTGAAGGGACATCGTGCGAAAGAAAAGTCTCTCAAATGCATAAATAGATACAATGAAACGGCATATAAGATAGAAGAAATAACCCATCACTGAAACAGTAAAGAGACGAGGGTAAAAAAAAAGTAATATGACAGAGGATGAGGTAAAAACTATTATAAAGTTGATAAAATAATAATCTCCCAGAAAATAAGGCCGAAGATTCTACCCGTGATATAACATGCAGTTATCCAGACTGAAGATGAGCTCAACTACATTAGGGTATAATTCCTTGAAACCCACAGACATTAAATCATCGAAGCGAAAAACCACATCAGCCAAGTACTCAGTAGAGTAACTCATACAAAGGTTAAATAGAGACCGGCTCCCAAAAATTCATATAATAAAGTCCAATAAGCACAATGCACATATATACAACGGTTGAAACACAGATAACGAACAAAACATCATAAAAGTTAAGAACATCATATACGCAATAGCCGTAGTTGCTACTGGGAATCTTGGATTCAAAACAATGAACATATCAAGCAACAGACTAAGAGAGCCAGTCTGGAAGGCAAAACTGATGCGAGAAATCAAGGAAATCAGATGTGAGATTTCGATATTAGATGAAACTCACTAGACGCCCAAATGTCTCAAAACCCAAATGCAGGATGATCAAGCGGAAATATAAAATTAAATCACTAAATGAAATTCCATCAATCAAGAAAAGGCTAAACCTCAATTAAAGAGAGAACACGTTGGGTTGTATCGCCAAAAGAAAATATTCCATTTTCCAAGAAATTTTACAGCGAAACTAGAAAAGCACTTATAAATTTCAAAATGCCACTGTCAAAGTGTCGAAATGCATAAACTTTGGGAGAATATTTGAAGAACTCAAATGAATATAACTTCAAAGCAGAATTGATTCAACGTGAAGAAGAAAGAATGCTGGATAAACTTCTGCAAGGGTGGAAGATTTTAACCAGGAATAATGTTAGAAAACCTCTAAAGAAATCACAAAAATGGAAATCCCAGGAAATAACAAGGTTCCAAGTTTCTGCTTCTCTCATCACGCATCAATCCATAAAACCATGAAACAAACTCTGTCAATGCTTATTAAAAATCCTGGAATGGATCACTGAAGGTATTACATATCTCATGCCAAATACAAGTGAAGCGGAGAACCCGAAAAATTATAGGCCAATAACATGTTTGCCCACTACGTATAAATTGATTACGTCTGTCCTGACGAACCATACTTACTGTTTTCTTGAAACAGAGAACATGCTTCCACTGAAACAAAAGGGATACCGGAAAGGTTCATATAGTTGCTGAGATCTGTTAAGCAAAATGATCCTGGATAATTTCAGAAGACGATGTAGAAATCTGAACACAGAATGGATAGATTACCGTAAAGCCTTTGATAGTGTGCTACATTCTTGGATAGTGGAGATTTTGGAAATGTGCAAAGTCTTCCCCTTGACAGTAAATTTCTTTAAACACAGCATGGGAATGTGGAAAACCACATCATGCCCAAATCACACCAGATGCCCTGACATCTCCAACCGACTGAATATCTGAAGCTTTTCAAGAGTTTGAGATCATACATATAGAGTAAGTGATTGAATACTTTCTTGTTTAGTTTGTAACCATAGCTATTATTGTTTATTTCTTTCGTATGGGGATTAAGGACAGACAAATCTGAATTAGTGACAAACTCTTTGCCAAAGACGACAATGAGATGAAGGGTCTCCTCAATATTGTGAAATGTTTCAGTGACGCCATAGGTATGAATTTCGGATTAGATAAATTTGTAAAAGAAAAGTACAAGAAAGAGAGAATTACAGAAACCTACTCATTAATATCTTTAGATTTTGACACAGATTAGGGAATTGGAACAAGAAGAAGCATATAAGTACCAAGGAATTAGCCAAGGAGATGGAATACAGCATACACAAATGAATGGGGAGGTAAAAATGGAGTACAACATGCGTGTGCGTCAGGTACTGAATACAGAGCTGAATTCAAAAAGCAGAATATCAGCCATAAATAACTTGGCTGTCCCTGTAGTGGAATACAACTTGAACATCCTTAACTGGACCATAGGTGACATTAAGCGAATGGACACTAAAACGAAAATGCTTCTCATATGCCACCGCATGCATCATCCCAAGGCTGATGTTGATCGTCTGTATGTTCCCAGATCCGAAAGAGGCAGAGGATTAGTTCAATAAAACTACGCATTTGGTCTTCAAAGATACCCAGGAACCTCAGAAGACTAGATGATCTGTGATATACATGAAAGTAAGCGTCTTTATTCAGTAATAAAGAAAGCCAGCAAATTTAAAATGGAGTTTCCTATGTTTGACGAAATACAAGTAAAACATAGTGCACCGACTGAAGCGGCATTTTTTATTATTATTATTTTGTTAAAGCAATTCACCACGAGCAAGGCGAGAGAGTCACTAGCAAGCAAGAATTGACAGAGGATTGAGAATAAGTTTAAAGAGGATTGTTTGAGGAAATGATACAGAGAAGGACGAGGAACAAGCTCAGGGTGTCAGATATTGATTGACATTGCATTTGAATATTTGAAGATGATAGTCATCGGAGAGGACAATAAGGTGAAGGGAGTTGCACAGACGGAAAGTGCGAGATAAGAAGCTGTTTGAGTCGAAGAGATGATTACATTTAACTGTTTTGACAGTGAAATGGTGGCACCGAGATGCCAACCTGGTAGATTGCTTAAATTCATGCAGTCGGAACAGTTGCAGTAAGAATACTCGTAGAAGAGACAGAGGGGAGGTACTTCAAGTCTGTGGAATAACAATTGTAGATTAGATGCCAGATCAGGATCTTCGTTTCTGGATTTTGTCGAGGACCACGAGACGTACAGCGAGAGCACCAGACGGTATATGACAGCAATATTCCATGCATCCATCTGACACAGAGAACCAATTTTCCTTGCTGTAGATCAAGCTACTTGAGAAAAAAAGAAAAGGCAACCGTAATCGACCCGATAAAGAAACAATGACAGGATGAATTGCTTCACGTGTCAATACTCTGCCCAAATCAAACAAGCTGATGTAGACAAAGCCGTGCACATCAGTGTCTGCGTAGTGCTGGGTTAAAAGCTGAAGCCAAAGATTTTATTCATGCTGCACAGGTCCAAAGCTGGATGACTAGAGCACATATACTGAAAAACTCTGTGAGTTCAAAATACAGATTCTTTGCTAAATATCCAGAAACAATAAACACTCTTGTATCAGGCTGTGCGGTATTGGCACCCACTGAATATAAGATTGACCGATATCTGCACTGGAAAATCTTCAACACTTACGAAAAGGAAACTGTAGAAAATTGGTATGAACACATCCAGACCCAGTGACGGAGATAGAACCTACAACAATTTTATGGGACTTTACAATACACACACACAGAACAATTAAAGCTAATCATCCTGACATTGTAATTAGAAACCGCAAAAACAAAATACTCCTCATTTGTTTATGTAGCACTCCCTACAGTCTGCAATGTATCTTTGAAGATATTTTAAAAAAATATCAAAATACTCATTGAAAATACCATGATGCCATTTTCTGACTTTGAATATTCTTTCAGAATGTGCAGAGACTTATTGGAATTACAATTGGTTGTAATGATATGTTCTGCAAGCTCCGTTGATGTCACATTGTTGTGTCTAACATGATACCTGTGGATATACCCCCATATACTTCCCTAAAAACACTGTCGCTAGGGGACGCTCTTAAACCTATAAATAGGCAGTAAAATTCTCTGCATCCTCTCTTTCCTATTCCATTCACTAACGGTAAGATGTGGAGAAGGCCTTTCCCCTTCCACATTGGGGAAGCGCACACACACACGTAAGCTAGCACGTTTCATTTATTACAGTCTAGGATGCCTATTAGACAACATCTGCACCAATATCTTTACTAGTTTAAAGGCTTCACATTCATTTTTGTCGACGCAACAATCTTCTATTGTCTATGTATAACTTTGTCACTTTAATGATCACTTGTTTCTATATATAGTTTGGGATAAATTTATAAGGGGATACATGTTTTTTTTACCTCAAATACAACCAGCATAATATGATTCCATGTTCATAGGTATGTCCATTGAAACATATTTTTTTCGGTTGTGCAACCCGCATAAATCAAGTCATGTTTGGTTCATTGGGCGGCGTATATTAAATAAGAATCAACAAATTAAATAGAATTGCAACCATCTCTAGAAATCGTTATGTCTCTCTGAATTTGCGTTAGAATTAACTTGACTCTTGTACTTGCACAACGAACAGGGTTTTCCTCTTCTATGAGTTATTTCGGGAGTACAACCCTCCGAAACTCCAATGCTGTTTTGAGTGTGAACGCTTATATTTGTTAAAATTTGTCTGCATTTATTTTTTTTTGATTTTTTTGAAAGAATCTCGAGATAGGTTGGGAAAAATCACATTAAAACTCGTATATTTTTGTGCAATGTGTTTATAGCTGTCGTATAGTATTTTCGACATTCCAGCAAAAGTTCGCTGCTATTTGATGGTTAATGGGGTTCTGTAATATTTCATGGTTAATGGGGTTCTGTGCTATTTGATGGTTAATGGCATTCTGAGCTATTTGATGGTTAATGGTGCTCTGTACTATTTGATGGTTAATGAGGTTCTGTGCTATTTGGTGGTTAATGGGGTTCTGTGTAATCTGATGGTTAAAGGGGTTCTGTGCTATTTGATGGTTAATGGTGTTCTGTGTTATTTGATGGTTCATGGGGTTCTGTACTATTTGATGGTTAATGAGGTTCTGTACTATTTGATGGTTTATGGTGTTCTGTGCTATTTGATGGTTAATGAGGTTCTGTGCTATTTGATGGTTAATTGGGTTCTGTACTATTTGATGGTTAATGAGGTTCTGTGCTATTTGATGGTTAATGAGATTCTGTACTATTTGATGGTTAATGAGGTTCTGTGCTATTTGATGGTTAATGAGGTTCTGTACTATTTAATGGTTAATGTGGTTCTGTGCTTGTTGATTGTTAATGGTGTTCTGTGCTATTTAATGGTTAATGGGGTTCTGTGCTATTTAATGGTTAATGTGGTTCTGTGCTTGTTGATGGTTAATGGTGTTCTGTGCTATTTAATGGTTAATGGTGTTCTGTGTTATGTGATGGTTAATGAGGTTCTGTGCTTGTTGATGGTTAATGGTGTTCTGTGCTATTTGATGGTTAATGGGGTTCTGTGCAATCTGATGGTTAATGGGGTTCTGTGCTATTTGATGGTTAATGGTGTTCTGTGCAATTTGATGGTTAATGGGGTTCTGTGCAATGTGATGGTTAATGGGGTTCTGTGCTATTTGATGGTTAATGAGTTTCTGTGTAATTGATGGTTAATGGGTTCTGTGCTATTTGATGGTTAATGGGGTTCTGTGTTATCTGGATGGTTAATGGGGTTCTGTGCTATTTGATGGTTAATGGGGTTCTGTGCAATTTGATGGTTAATGGGGTTCTGTACAATTTGATGGTTAATGAGGTTCTGTGCTATTTGATGGTTAATGAGGTTTCTGTGAAATCTGATGGTTAATGGGGTTCTCTGCTATTTGATGGTTAATGTTGTTCTGTGTTATTGGATGGTTAATGAGGTTCCGTGCTATTTGATGGTTAATGGTGTTCTGTACTATTTGATGGTTAATGGGGTTCTGTACCATTTGATGGTTAATGAGGTTCTGTGCTATTTGATGGTTAATGAGGTTCTGTGAAATTTGATGGTTAATGGGGTTCTCTGCTATTTGATGGTTAATGTTGTTCTGTGCTATTTGATGGTTAATGACGTTCCGTGCTATTTGATGGTTAATTGGGTTCTGTGCAATTTGATGGTTAATGGGGTTCTGTGCCATTTGATGGTTAATGGGTTCTGTTATTTGATGGTTAATGGGGTTCTGTGTTATTTGATGGTTAATGGGGTTCTGTGCTATTTGATGGTTAATGAGTGTCCTGTGCTATTTGATGGTTAATGGGGTTCTGTGCAATTTGATGGTTAATGGTGTTCTGTGCTTGTTGATGGTTAATGGTGTTCTGTGCAATCTGATGGTTAATGTTGTTCTGTGCTATTTGATGGTTAATGTTGTTCTGTGCTATTTGATGGTTAATGACGTTCTGTGCTATTTGATGGTTAATGGGGTTTTGTGCTATTTGATGGTTAATGGGGTTCTGTGCAATCTGATGGTTAATGGGGCTTTGTGCAATCTGATGGTTAATGGGGTTCTGTGCAATCTGATGGTTAATGACGTTCTGTGCTATTTGATGGTTAATGGGGTTTTGTGCTATTTTATTGTTAATGGGGTTCTGTGCAATCTGATGGTTAATGGGGCTTTGTGCAATCTGATGGTTAATGGGGTTCTGTGCAATCTGATGGTTAATGGGGTTCTGTGCTATTTGATGGTTAATGAGGTTCTGTGCTATTTGATGGTTAATGGGGTTCTGTGCTATTTGATGGTTAATGGTGTTCTGTGCTTGTTGATGGTTAATGGTGTTCTGTGCAATCTGATGGTTAATGTTGTTCTGTGCTATTTGATGGTTAATGTTGTTCTGTGCTATTTGATGGTTAATGACGTTCTGTGCTATTTGATGGTTAATGGGGTTTTGTGCTATTTTATTGTTAATGGGGTTCTGTGCAATCTGATGGTTAATGGGGCTTTGTGCAATCTGATGGTTAATGGGGTTCTGTGCAATCTGATGGTTAATGGGGTTCTGTGCTATTTAATGGTTAATGTGGTTCTGTGCTTGTTGATGGTTAATGGTGTTCTGTGCTTGTTGATGGTTAATGGGGTTCTGTGCTATCTGATGGTTAATGGGGTTCTGTGCTATTTGATGGTTAATGAGGTTCTGTACTTGTTGATGGTTAATGGTGTTCTGTGCTATTTGATGGTTAATGGGGTTCTGTGCTATTTGATGGTTAATGGGGTTCTGTGCAATCTGATGGTTAATGGGGTTCTGTGCAATGTGATGGTTAATGAGGTTCTGTGCTATTTGATGGTTAATTGGTTTCTGTGTAATCTGATGGTTAATGGGGTTCTGTGCTATTTGATGGTTAATGGTGTTCTGTGTTATTGGATGGTTAATGAGGTTCTGTGCTATTTGCTGGTTAATGGTGTTCTGTGCTATTTGATGGTTAATGGGGTTCTGTACTATTTGATGGTTAATGAGGTTCTGTGCTATTTGATGGTTAATGAGGTTCTGTGAAATCTGATGGTTAATGGGGTTCTCTGCTATTTGATGGTTAATGTTGTTCTGTGCTATTTGATGGTTAATGACGTTCCGTGCTATTTGATGGTTAATTGGGTTCTGTACTATTTGATGGTTAATGGGGTTCTGTGCCATTTGATGGTTAATGAGGTTCTGTGCTATTTGATGGTTAATGGAGTTCTGTGTTATTTGATGGTTAATAAGGTTCTGTGCTTGTTGATGGTTAATGGTGTTCTGTGCTATTTGATGGTTAATGGGGTTCTGTGCAATCTGATGGTTAATGGGGTTCTGTGCTATTTGATGGTTAATGGGGTTCTGTGCAATCTGATGGTTAATGGGGTTCTGTGCAATCTGATGGTTAATGGGGTTCTGTGCTATTTGATGGTTAATGAGGTTCTGTGCTATTTGATGGTTAATGGGGTTCTGTGCTATTTGATGGTTAATGGTGTTCTGTGCTTGTTGATGGTTAATGGTGTTCTGTGCAATCTGATGGTTAATGTTGTTCTGTGCTATTTGATGGTTAATGTTGTTCTGTGCTATTTGATGGTTAATGACGTTCTGTGCTATTTGATGGTTAATGGGGTTTTGTGCTATTTTATTGTTAATGGGGTTCTGTGCAATCTGATGGTTAATGGGGCTTTGTGCAATCTGATGGTTAATGGGGTTCTGTGCAATCTGATGATTAATGGGGTTCTGTGCTATTTGATGGTTAATGAGGTTCTGTGCCATTTGATGGTTAATGGGGTTCTTTCAGATTTTTTTGTTATTGTTTTTCGCTGTTTTGACCTTGGATAAAATTATGGTAATCTACACTTTTAGCTAAAACGCTGGAAATTTCCTTCAATCTCGACTCTTGATAGCACCACTTACCATAATGCTGAATTAAATCATTATTAAACTTCGAATTGTTTTTGATATCCGTGTAAATTCGTTTTATGTGCTGACAATTGACACTTCGGGTTTAATTTTATCGTATAATAATGATGATCAGAACGGTAGTGTACATAAATATGTTATGAGGCAGGCTTTGCATAATAAGTCGTACTTGAGACGACTGTTTAAGATATTTTCTCTGAACTCTAAAAAAACAGAAATACGGAGAAACTAGATGAAATTTATATTTCATCGAAATATGTTTTATGCAAAAGATTCACAAATTTGTAAATATATTTGCAAAACTTCCTTGCGTACTGCTAATGCTATTACTACTAATAATAATTCGTGCCCAACAGATGTTACGAGCTTTTTAAAAGGACATGTCATAAGAACAAGCTTACGAGAAAAGCGAGGAATTTATATTAAATTGATTTCGATCCTCTTTAGATGCAGCACCGTAACCCCGCTCTAAGGGCAAATAAGTGAATATCGGATAACTCTACTCTCATGTACATCAACTTTAGTTTACAAATACAGTTGACAAGTATGGTGAGTTTTGAGAGCCCCTAACACTGTGTCCTTGCGCCAGATGACAAAACTAAGTTGGTTATAGTAATATGCTAATGTTTCATATATTAAAAATTACGTCCAGCCTCGTGAATATATATATATATATATATATATATATATATATATATATATATATATATATATGTATATGAGATATAAATGCAAAACCACAGACACACACACACGCGCGCACAATCACATATACATACACACACACACACGTACCCTAAACCACATATCTATATTTATATACAGTTGTGTATTTAGGGCTGCATTTCCACATTATCACATGTTTATTAAAATGACTGACAAAGAAATTCATTCGAGGTGATTTTTACGAAATACAACTATATTATTATCGTAGAAACTGTAAAAATGGGTATTATTATATAATGTTAAACAAAACTCCACATACCGAGGGATATGTGGATAATAATATATAGAAATATTAGTGTCTACCCTCTGACACAAATTATGATTACATAGACTATTATTTTTTTTTATATTTAACCTATCGGCAATACGACAGATGATAATTCGAAAAATATATATATATATATATATATATATATATATATATATATATATATATATATATATATATATATATAAAAAAAGAACGAAAAATAAAATTCAAGCGTTCAGAACATCAATTTAAAAAGGGCTCAATACCAGATTAGAGCAGCAAATATTTATAGTAAACTTGCATGTTACTACTACCAAATTTCATCTTTTGTTATGACGTTTAAACAAGTTTCATCAGGTAGTACACAATGGTGGTAATAAACGATTTATTTAAAATTACAATTTATGAAACATCACTTCTTTTTATACTTTTGGGAAAATTTTCCAAAAAAAACGCGACATTTAAAAAAAAAAAGGAACGAAAATAAGAAATCAATAAAAAAGAAAAAGAAGAGAAAAGAAAGAAAGACATAAGAAATCTTAAGAAAGATTTTATGGCATTTTTAATGAAAACACATATTCAAACAAAATTATAGATCGTATGTAAATAAAAGACACTTTACGAAGAAAAACTATACTTAACTATACCAACCTTAAATTATAAATTAGAGTACAAAATAAAGATTAAACAAAATTTTTATATATTTATTTGAAATTAAAAAATATTATTAACAACCCAAGTAAAAAAAAAATATTTCTTGCTTCCCTGATAACTACAATCTTCAAAAACTTATGTGCAACGTCAATCGGCATCATGTCTTCTTGAGCACTGGTTTGCTATCCTTTCATCAATTTGGCCCATTCTCAGTCGTCCTTTTTCATTTCTGAAGCTGTAATCCCCTCTGTTCTAGTGGCATTACCGTCATGCTTGGGGTGAAATGGTATATATATATATATATATATATATATATATATATATATATATATATAAAGAGAGAGAGAGAGAAACAGACAGAAGGACAGACAGACAGACACATAGAGAGACAGACACAGAGACTGATATGGGTATGATAAAAACATACGTATACATTAATATACATGTACCTGCATATATTTGTTTTTCTCAAATGCTATAGAAACAGTCCTCAATTTTGCATAACATAACTATTAAGTAAATATAAGTGAGTTTACTCATTGACCTTTAATCGTTAAACTTAATGGAATATTACGTATATTCACTAATATATATATACATATATATATATATATATATATATATATATATATATATATATATAGAGAGAGAGAGAGATAGAGAGAGCGAGAGACAGACAGACATATAGATGAAAAGAGAGAGCATTACTGGATATAGTTGAAAACTTGTAATTATCATGAACATGTTATTGAAATCTTATTGAATATTGAGAAGGGAGCTGGGTTATAGATGAGAATTGCCGTCACTTAATCCGAATTGGAAGGCACGAGTACCTGCTTGAATTAACTGTCGATGGATAAAGAATACCATTGATTATGTCGAATGGAAGTGAAGGCTTCTTTTTTTACCGCAATGGAATACGCTCATTTCTGGTTAAAGAAAAAAAAGTTTTAAGTTACATCACAAACATCAAGACCAGCATCCACAAAAAAATGTCTGAGAAAGCAATAGTTGCAGAATGGATAAAAGGAAGAAGAAAAATACTGAAACGAACATAGAAAAAAAAAAACAAATCAGAATAGTAGGTAATTATAAATTGAAATTTGTCAGTATGCGACGGGGAAAATTCCCACAGCATGCAGAGATCATCAACTTAATGGAAATCGGAAAATTTCTACCTGAGGAGCAAGAAGCAATGGAATGCGGTGAACAGATGGTTATTTAAATAAAGAAAAAAAAACCTTAAACAAAAAGAATAAAGCTATCAACGATAATGTTAGATAACGAAAACACTGGACATGATGCATGAAGAATATGATTTATATTCAAATAGAATCAGAAATATTTTCGAATTTGTAGCAGAGGCGATTAAATTTTCTTTTCCTTTCTTTTATTTCCAGTATTTTACACAGTTTTTAATTTATGTTTTTATCACGATTATTATATATACATATATATATATATATATATATTTATATATATATATATATATATATATATGTATATATATATAAATTTATATATCGTGGAATATATATATATATATATATATATAGACACACATATATATATATATATATATATATATATATATATATAAATTTATATATATATATATATATATATATATAATATTAGTTGTAAAATATACACATGCATATGCAAAATACATATGCATACATATATATATACAATGCAATAAATTATGACGATGGAGTGTTTAACCTTTTTTTTATATATATATATATATATATATATATATATATATATATATATATATATATATATACATTTAATGGATGTGGACTGGTGGAGTAGTCATCATCTCGAATTCCAGTCGAATCCATTTTGACTTACGTGCTAATAGCTTTGGAAAAAGGTATTCATCCTCTTTTTTCTCATTCTATCTATGTGTAAATAGGAGGACACACTGAATTCTCTAGGCTTGGATGGCAACTTGTCTAGGAGAAGAACAGCTCTAAATTCAAAATATGCTGAGGTTCTCTATCTTCGGCCCTTTAAAAAGACTGGTTGGTTCTGCAGAGAACCTTCCTCGCTAAAATCAAATCATAAGTGCTGGTGACTGGCTGCGTGTATCTAGGAACTGAGTTCTTTGACCCTCATACTTAGAATACGATGCGAGAGTCCATCATATATAGATAGATAGATATAGATGTTTATTGATTACTTTCTATTATTTAACATTTAATATAATAACTTCCTTATTATTTATTTAGTTAGCGCATTTTGCACACATGTTGCTGCCGCTCCACTCTTTCTGTTGTAGTGACATTAGAGGCAAAATTGTGCCATTGCTTTCCGTTTCCAATTGCACCAGCGATGATAAAGTAATACTCTTTGAACATCCTTCCCAGCTGGGAAAACCGTTGATCTCTAAGGCGCAGGACCTAGGACCAGGCTAGCGACTAGTTTGTGGCCGCTTGGCGCAGGTTGATTCGTCAGAGAACATTCACCGGTCAGTTCGGGAAAACCATCCGACTACCCGCACAGTGTACCCGGCAAATCGATACCGTTGACCGGTGTGCGATTGACTTAATGCCTATACTTGTATCCACCTTTTAAGCTTTGCACGTAGATCATGGAACTGTACCCTTCCGCATTCTAATTCCCCTTAGAAAGGCATGGTCGACCTCTTCGCTGAAATGTATTACCACTAATACTACACACTATACACCTATCATAATCTCATCGTAATAGTAGTAATTGGTGTATTTGATCACGATCTGTTTGATCTGACGTCCATTTAAAAATAATTTTGGAGAGTCAGATGGGATAATACCCTCACCGAAGGAATATTCTTACTCCTTTGGGAGGAACAACTCACATGGTATTACGAAAACATCAACGTCTGCGTTGATTCCCACCCAGTGCCCACCTCTTACGTGTGACTCGAAATGACTGTGTGCATACAGATGCGGTCACAACTCATTAAAGCGTTTCAACTGGCGAGTAAACCAGGTGAGGTTTTTTAATGGTTCCAAACCCTAAATAATAGACCCGCATTTATCAACCCTATTGAACCTGAAGAGTAATTACCGGCGAAGTAGTTGTATGGGATCCTCAGAGGCAAAGACCATGAAGGCAATGACAGCAAGTGCCATGTTTTGTATCAGAGCATGGACGTGACAGGGAGAAGTCCTGGCCATCGACTAGCCTGAAAATATCCGGTTGTAACGATTCTTTGTGCCACCGAACAAAGACTGCCAAAGGCGAGAGAGTGAGATTACCCCAGTGCGACTGTTTTCTCCCTATAAATACTTCTTTGCGCATTTCTATTTTGATATTATCCAGACGCACTGATGAATCGCAAAGCTAAGACTTCGAAACCGATACACAACGATTAATATACAATTATAAATGTTTCTCATGAACGAACAAGAAATTTGGTGGAGTTTGTTTTATTTTTAGAATCTTTGTTAGATTTATTTAAAACAAAAGCAAAGAATAGAAATTTATTAGCTTAAAACAGAACAAAAACACAAATGATAGATGTCGTGTTCATTCACGTCACGTTGAAAATTTGATAACTTTGGCATCCTGGAACAACAAATGGGAACAAAATTATTTGTACGTTAATATTCTTAGTTCATTCATATATTAAAATATATAGTTAATTTTCTTTATATGTTATTTAATTTCTTTTCATCATATAGTAAATTTAAAATTTCCTGTTTTTTTGTTGGGAACCCTGTATTAATCATGTCCCATCTAGAAATTGAATGTCGAGGGAATACAAAGTGCAATGTGAAGCAAGGGACAATACCTTCATCTGTCACAATAACTTTATATATTACGGGTCGAAAGGAATCAAATTGAATATTATTCTCTAGTTTCAAAGAAACAAATTGTAACAACGAAAATATTGGTGCGTATTAGTATACAAACAAAATATGTATTTCCACATGCTTATGAAGGCATCGAAATTGCAATACAGTTATTAGCGTTTAGTATTATTAGTTGCATCCTGAAATGTATTTCAGCAAATACTCTCAGGAAGACACCAAACAAACCCGTATGTTGCATTCCTTTTCTCACGAATGTCCTTGTAATAAAGTTAATTTTGATTGGCTCTGGAGCTTCTGCATTAAATAGTAGCGGTAATGTAGATTCAATAGCCCTAAGTAGCAGCTAGTCCAGTCGAACTGCAATTTTTCATCGAAAACGTTCGAGAAACCAATATGAAATCACTGCACAATATTCACTAAAAACTGATCGTAATTTACATACATCAATATAAAATGTATCTGTGAAAAGCCACAATTTCCCACACTCTGAACAAATATAACGTTTAACTCATTTTTGACGGATTAATTTTAGTTACCATAAACTATAGAATACAGTTTAAGCTGGTGTCTTCCAGCTGTATATAGGGGCCATTTTACTTTAAGTCTTGTATTTTCTCAATTCCATAAGAAACGTTAACAAAACATTTTTAAAGCATAAAAATCATGATACTTTCTCAAATATTGAGTACACTTTTAAAATCATACAAGAAAAAAAAAACAAATATATATATATATATATATCTAACAATTTGAAATTGAATATCTATTCATAATCCGCTTAAGAATGATCTCACTTGAGAATGTTAGAAGAAAAATAGAGTAAGAGAAATCATAGTTATCCGACGAATCTTTCTTCGAAGGGCGGATGAAAAAGAAACGTATTTTATAATAAGAGTATTCAAAAACAAATATTTTAGACGACAATACATCGAACAGGAAATATGAAATTGGAAGTGCGTAGAAAATGTCTGTTAGTCAGTTTATAAGATGTGTCATAATCATTTATAAAAAGGAGAAAAAGACATAAGACTGAAGTGTATGCCATTCTTTGGTAATTATGTAAACAGTCCCGAATACATAAAATTCAACCATGGCCTGTAACTGTAAGCCGGCAACACTATAGAATGAAAATACAATTAGTTAAAACATTGAAATTCAAATGTGTTTATCTATCCAGACCAGAAAAAATATGGCTTTCCTTTATAAATATAACTAGAAAATCTCAGTGCCTGCTAGATGTATGACTGTAACACAGAATAAGATACTGAAAAGGATAGAAAACCTCTGCAAATAGCAGGTCCTTGATCAGAATGAAAGCACTCGCAGAATATGAGACAATATCAGAAATGAACAAAACAATTAGAGCGACTTCTGAAAAAAAGAATGAAAGAAGACAAAATCATTGTTGAGAGTATTTAATAAAATTTTTAAAATATTTACCTTACCATTTCCATGATCATGATAATTTTCCTTGTAAAAAGAATTCAAGCGGATAAGATGAAGATTTACAAAGTTTCAAACAATATCTATAAGTTAGAAATCTGATCTACCAAACAACTTCAATCGAAGATCCTTTACCCGGCAGGCAGTTTTAATACATGATGTCACTGCTTAGACATTAAATAAAACAGTAGATTCAAAGCTTGATGGAACCTACACTCGGATGATAACAGCTATACTTAAAATTTCTTGGAGACAACATTCAATTAAATCACAGTCCTATGGACCCATCATTTCTACAATCTTACACAAATGCAGAATGCGCATTACGGGATATTGCTGGCGTGTAAAACAAGAACATGCGGGTAATCAACTGCTCTGAAAACCTAGCCATGTCGCAAGATCGGTTGGTCACTCAGCAATCACCTACATTAACCAATTATTTCATGAAAGAGACTGCCACCCTAATGACTTTCCGACGTTGATGCAAGACTTGTCGGTTGGAGTGATAGACTCAAGTATGTTCGAGCTACGGTGACTGAATAAATAAAATGCCATCTCCGAGTTACAAACAGTAAAACCTCTTTTTATACTCAGTGTTAAGCATTAACCATTTGGTAATCAATCTAATCAATTCTAAACGTAAACTAGATTTGTATGGATTGAACTACAGGAGAAAAAAAATCCACAACATTGTCATTACATATTTTGTATTATAGGAACCTGTTTTCTATTCATAATTTAATCTCAATGAATTTCCTTGTATTTACCTTATATACTCGAATATAGTACGAGCGGCTTATGGTCATCATTTATGCAAAATATAGGGGGTCGCAGTATAAACAAATTTCTTTATTAGAAGAGTTAAAATTAATGCTTAAAAATACAGGGTTCTTACTATACAGGATTTCGACTGATACACGAGTGTATACGGTCTGTTTTCTAGACTGTGTCACTCAATGCAAGGCTGTAAAGCCACTAAAACACAATAGGGCGTGAAAGAATTAGAAACAGAAAAATTAATAATGATCGGGAAGAGGAAAGAGTAATTAGGTGAACAGTAGATAGCGATTGACGTTCCTTTTAAATATTTTCACTCTAAATTTGCTTGGAAAGCATGGAACTGAAGAGAGTTCTACAAGCGAAAAGTGCAAGAAAAGAAACAGTTGTTATAGAATTTACGATTATGTCTAGTCAGCTCAATTGGAAATTGATGAGATCTCGACGCCTGTTTAGTCCTTCGCTTATATTCATAAAGTCTAGGTACCATAGCAAACAGCTCATCTGTGAAAGTATTTATAGAAAAGACACAGAGAGGCAACCTTACGGCGGTGGGAAATCGACTGAAGCCGAGCCACCAGATCAGGACCAATAATATTACTGCTTCTTCTTTGAATTTTATCAAGGAGTTTAATGTAAACAGCAGGGGCACCCGACCATATGTGGCAGCAATATTTTAAGCATGTAGATATATATGATGAATTCTGGAGAGAAGAAATTATAGTGAAAATCTAAGATCTTTCCTATAAAGGTAAAGAGAAAACGTGAAGGAATTGCATTTAGCTGTAAGTGTAGATAACACTTAAAGTATAGATACGTAAATGAAGACTACATTTGTTCCAAATCCAAAGAATTCTTCGCATTGTTTCTGTTTGATAATTGCAAAAAGTGGGCTGAATATCAACTTTGCAATTATTTCGATAGTGTTATAGTTTAATAAGAGCAAATACAAAGATCCATTTTTTTGGTCTTTGTTGTTTACGAGTTGCTCGCACTCAGCGTAAAATAATTAAATTACAACGTGGACTTATTAATTACAATAGTGTTAGATTGTTAAAATAACAACTTAGAACCAGTTTAAAATTTAGAAATATAATTATCTCTCGCCGTTCTTCCGTTTATTGATTTTGTTTTTATTCGGGGTTTCTTTAAATTTGACTTTCTTTGTTGCTGATTATTCGTTTGTGCTTTGCGACTAAAATATAATTCATTTTGCCTTATATTTTATTATGGTGCTTGTTACCGATAACTAAATTTATGTGATTGCTTTTTGGATTTTGATTTTCGTTCGGAAATGAATAAGACCGAAGAAGCATAATCAAAGTACATTCGCAAATTGAAGAGGCAAAATAATTTTATTGTTTTCTTCATATTATTTTAACCTCGAAATAACTAAATCAATAATTCGCCTCGTGCTTTAGCTGGTGGTAATTACACTTTTACTTTCTTTTCTATTTGCGATGTCTTTCTGATTGTAATAACTTACAACAGATAGATTGTGGCAATTAGGAGAGTGAATAACACTAACGACCTGCGTTTTGCAAAGGTGTATTTTAAGATACCCTTATTAAATTTAAAACACCATTACCACTATCTCTTAATCCCTATGTCTCCAACTCTCTCTGTTTTATATATATATATATATATATATATATATATATATATATATATATATATATATATATATATATATATATATATATATATATATATATATATATATATATATATTATTTATCTTATCATTTACTTACAAGGGTCAATACTCACCTGGCACAGGGCTCCGTCTTTTGCTGGTGGTATCACGGCTACGACTACCTTGGACCGGCTCTGACCAGCCTGGACCAGCTATGAGTAGCTTAGACCAACCATGTGATGCATGGACAAGCTATGACCAGCTAAGACCAGCATAGACCACCAGCATAGACCACCGGCATAGAACACTCGGGTCCCCACGTTAAAAACTGACCTTGTGTCACAACGTGACTCGGTGGGGATGGGGCCAAGTAAATGTCTATTTATAATAAGTCATGTCATGTCAGATAAGATTTTCTCAAATGATTTTATCTTCCAATGTTTTTTATAAATGTTCGTATTTACTCCTGAAATCAATTAATATATATTTTTTTATTACAAGCCTATACTGTTTTCTAAGAATATACCCCAACCTGATATAAATAAACCTATATATACTATCAATAGGTATATCTCTACTTAACTAGTTTTCCTTATTAATTACTTTTATAAAAATGCTGCCAATTCAAGATAGAAAGTGATATGTCTCGAAAAGGGATATATTTGTTCGAAGTAGCAAAGTGGTTTTGGACTACTGTAACCGGGCAGGACAATCTAGCAGGTAACTGTAATGGACTGGTCCTCGTCATAGTGGTAGGCAATAGGCGATAAAATATGTGTCCGCCACATCAGTCTGTATTTATGGCTGACACCAGCCAATCATATTACTGTGAGGGGGAACCCAGGTGTATGCATATTCATTACATCAGAAAGAAACAGTTTAAATTACTCGGATATATCATAGGGAAAAATGAATTGGAGAATGTAATAGTCAAAGGATATATTGTAATCAAGTGGGGGAAACAGCGACTAGTCTAACACATTTGTTATGAAATTTGCATTTTAACAATCCGGCGGTAGTCTTAAAACTCGTTTATCGTATTCGTTATTTATTTACCACCGCACGAAGGCGGCATGCGACACAAGGTCAGATAAATGCGGGAACACCTAACGCGTAGGTCCAAAAAATATAAAATATAGCCCAGCCCATCTATCTGTCGGTTGCGCTTAGAACTGTATTAATATCGACTCACCCGCTTTATTCCAATGATCGGGGTAATGTCGCGTGCTGTTGATACACGTGACCGAGCCCCTGTCTATTTTTTACTTTTGCTTTGCCTAAAGACAAATACAAAAGTGAATTGGGCTCTATCCGAAGACAATTAAGAAATGGTAACTGGAAATACGCAAGTCATGCAGGCAAGATTCGCGTATCATATTCGATATCTACTTGCTTCCTCGCGCAGGCAACTCATGTCATGAATAGACACGTTAGAAAAAAATAATAATTCACTTCCTCTGACGTTTCTATAACTATTTTCATTGTAAGTTTTCTAATGAGCTTTCCTTCTTGATAGCGCGACCGCATGAATTCAGACATAGTACTTGATTGGCAACTAGGTTCCTCCATTTTACTATCGTATAAACTAGATGTAAGCGCGTGTTCTTTTATTTTTTTTTTTAAAGCATTTACACCAAGTATGCTCAGTGCCCACTAGAACACAAGGGGATACAGGGAGTAAAGATAAGAGAAAAGACTGGCTGTAGGGGGGTGGATTTAGGAAAGGATGAAAAGGATAACTGTTATCAAGGCATGAGAAGATGACGATTGACGATACATTTAATTTTTTAAAGATAGTAGATATCGGGGAAGCAAGCAAGAGGAAGGGATTCCCACTGTCGGAAAGTCCGAGAGAAGAAGCTGTTGGAGTAGAAAAGGCGTCTACCTTTAACTTTTTCAAAAGTAAAAAGGTGGGACCTAGATGCGAACCTCATAGCACGCTAAAAATCTTGCATGAAAATAATTGTAGAAATGACAGGAAAAGCAGAATAACGTCTGCGAGAAATTGACTGATGATGTCTGTATGAATAGATGAAAGTACTAGCAACAAAAAGACCTTATACAAGTTGAATTTATTAAAAACAAAAATCTCAACATTCCTCTAGAGGTTCGTGGGTTTATGTAATTTTAATAAATTTGTATGCGAAGATATATTCTCGCTATTTATATCATTAACTTCACTAATCTGCTTTTTGTTTGAATGATTCACGTAATATATATATATATATATATATATATATATATGTGTGTGTGTGTGTGTGTGTGTGTGTGTGTGTGTGTGTGTGTGTGTGTTCCAAAATTCGGTTCAAGAAGAAACAGAAATAATGCTTTTCATTTAATTATATAATTAAATCTGAAATATTTAGCTTCGGATTTTGAAACATGGCAATTCCTGTGTAGCGAAGGAACCATATTTTCAAATCAGTTAATTCATAATACTTATGCTCTGTAAATTTACATTGAGCACTGTCTTGTAAAAATAAAAAAATATCAATAAGAACACCGGGTAATATATCTTACTCTTCTTTCTATTTACTATTATATATATATATATATATATATATATATATATAATAAATTTCCTAAGTAAAAATATGGTTCCATCGCTACACAGGAATAACCATGTTTCAAAAATTGAAACTAAACACTTCAAATTTAATTATAGAATTAAGTCCTGTTTCATTTTCGAGCGAATTTTGGAATAACTTATTTTGAAAGTTTACTGAGCTTTATAAGCACATACATTCAAAATATTACTTTCTAAGGATCCGGGGTAATTCAATAATATTTACACGGGGTGGTAAGGTATTTATTTTCACTGACAACTATTGTATCAAACATGAGTTACTCTCGAAAAGAGGTTAAATTATGGTAAGGTATTGGGCTTTTTCAGCGAATAAAAAGTCACCTCAACCCTACATTAACTTAACTTCTTAAGAACACCGGATCATATATCTTATTGTTTTTTTCTCTTTTATATATATATATATATATATATATATATATATATATATATATATGAATGAAGAAATATAATTTTAAGGTGTATTATATTTATGGGATAAAGTGCTCAGTCTCAGAGAAAGAGCTTATTTAAATATAAATATAAACGTGAATATTGAAGTCAATACTCAGAGACGATAGGCTGTTTTCATGCTAGACGTAATCGTCAGGCGGCCTGCCGATTGCGTCCAGCCAGAAACAGCCTGTTGACGTCAATGTTCATATATATATATATATATATATATATATATATATATATATATATATATATATATATATATATATATATTTTTTCTACCGCCAACTATAGTAAATAGTAGGAAGACTGGGTTCTATAGCCTTGGATCGCAACTGGTCTAGGAGAAGGATAACTCTGAAATTAAAACCTGAGGGGTGTCGTTTGGGCACCTTATGACACGTAGTGGACCAGGCCTTTGTGTTCCGGTGTTGCATTTTCCTTCGCCCTGTTAAACACTTCCTCGATAATTAGATTTTCTAGTCTTTCATTCGTAATTCGCATCTTGGATGGAATATACCATCTGTCTGCTACCCAATATCATCCTTCATTTAATATACAATTATTCGCGCCAACACGCTCTCCAAAGGCTGTGTTCACAACGACTTATCAGATGTTAGCATACAATTGTGCTCATTTTCATTGCCCCATAATACGCCGTTGTCAGCAAATATTAAACTTAAAATATAACCCTTACCCTGTCCTATGGCATTTGTGTCACTGTAATATATACTGTGTTCACGAGGAAATGTTAGGATAATGTAATTTAACGTAGATTAATGCAGGGCTATTTTGAGGAAGTGGAACAGTAGTATTTGAACAATAAAAAAAAATCTCCAGTCTTCCTAAATATGTCCTGCAGTGTGAGATCTGGTTAAGAGGGTTCTTTTCAATGACATATTCTTACCCAATCCATCTCTGCGTTAGATATTCCTGAAGATAAACCATCATAACTACAGAGTCAGGATTATCTTCTATGAAGGAATGGGTTCATGTTGGAAAAAGATTTCTCGTGGACAAACTTTAAAATATAATACACACACGATTTGGAAATATAAATCTCCCGATGTGTTCGTCTGACAGAATGGTAGAGTCCAAGCAAAGATTTAGACACTCCGGTCGTGTTAAATAATGATTTTGGACATCTAGACTTGTTCGGTCTAATGTAAACAGATTTAGGCAAATCTTATAAAATCCCTTTTCTTTATTGTATTAGTACTTAAATCTCTTTAAAGTAAACTGTCTTTCTTTATATTTCTATATTTTTTATCTTTGTATTTGCATAGATTTTCAAAAATCTATGCTGAGGCGTTTTACCCTTGGTAGGCTAATATCTGTGCGTTTTGCTTGTTTGATTTTTATCGATACAAAAAATTCAGATGATAGAAATATCTGCTTCTTCGACTAAAGATTCAGGCTGATGTTCATAGCAGTTTGCAATTGTTTTTTTTTTTATCCGGTGATGATGAAAGATCTTTCAGTTCTGATAATGATCTACCATGCCATGATTATTTTTATACTCAATGGGCGTGAGTATTGAGCGTTCCGTGATAAGGGGATTGGTAGTTTCAATGAACTGGTCATAGATTCTACATTTTACGTCTGTACTATTATGCAAGATATTAGATTGGTAGTTGCATGTGTGCAGCAAGAATAAATCCTTCAATTTCACCCTTTAGTCCTAGACTCCCAAGATACTGGTGGGGAGCAAATATAACTATATCACCCTTTTTGCTTCCGTAGAAGGAACCGGCTTTTCGATCCAGATATCCTCTCTGCTTTTGGTCTAGCTTTTCTTTTTTTTTTTTCCTCTTGTTTCAGGTTTCTTGCCGAAATTGTGGCCGTTGTATCTACTTCAGCATTATTTTCAATATTTAACCGAATTTCTATTTCATATTTATTGAATTCTTTTGAAACTGAGTAGAGTTTTTCTTTATTTTTTTATGCTCCATTACGTGTTTGAGTATCAAGCCTTTTATAGGTGCAAGTTATTTATAACTTTGGGCTGTGGAAATTTTGTAAGTCAAATTTAGTTGAATCATACCCTTACGCCAGTGATCGTTGAGAGATACAAATGGCCCATTTCTGCCATAGGGCGATCATTTCTCTTGCGTGTCAGTTGTTTGAGAAAATTTATTATATTGAAGCTAAAAATTACAACTAGGACATCAAGGGTATTATTATTATTATTATTATTATTATTATTATTATTATTATAAGTAGTACTTGTAGTAGCAGTAGTAGTAATAGAATTATTATTATTGTTGTTATTTAGAAATTCCTCAGTAGTCACGACATCCCTATTTCTGATATCATAGGAATATTTATTATTATTATTATTATTATTATTATTATTAGTGTATGTTAGGTTTTCTGCTTTGTATCCTGTAGAGCCGGGTCCAAACTATGGTCCTTAGACATTGTAGGAGAATTTTCATTTAAATGATAGCATTTTTCTTAGTACATGGGATGTTCCTAGTAGGGAGATTTGGGCAAGCATACACTTCCAGAAATTCCACGTCTTTCATGATAATATCAGTTCTGTTGGCTTTTAATTCCCTGTCACTTTGAATTGGCATGTCCAAGGCGATAGTTACATCGTTATTTTGGGTAAAAGCGTCTGGTTGGTGCTCATAACATCTCAGAGCGGTTTCGATTTTGTGCTTCTTGTATATCTTCATGTGCACATATTTCGCGACCTTATTATATTTGTGGGTATATTCATTTTTTGCCAGTTCCAGACATCCTGGGATAATATGGTCGACAGTTTCATCATATTTTCCGCAGATACTGCATTTCGGGTTAGCTCCATCTTTGATTAGGTGACAGTGATATGATTTGGTTGCGTGGCTTTGGTCCTGACCTGCAATAATTAGGCCTCCTGTTTGAGTTTTCAGCCCGGTGGTACTCAGCCACTGATGTGTTTTCTGTTGGTCCATATTCTTTTTATGTATTTGCAATTAAAAGCCTTGTCCTCGCAGGTTTTTTCTTTTTTTGTAACATCAATTGGCCAAGTTGTTTTGCTTTCTGCTTTACTCGTTTGGCGTAGATGGTATTCAATTCGCTTTTTGTTAGTAGGGTTCAGCTATATTAAGCTGTTTCTTGAAGAGTGCAGCTTCTTTGCTGATAGAATGATTTTGTGGTTTTACTATTTGAAGAAAAGTGTCACTGGATTTTATGAGGTAGGCTTCCAAACCGATTGTTGTAGATTTTAGACTTAGTTCACGTGCGATCAGACCTCAGCCTCCTACATATCTTAGTACATATAGCCTATCAACATTTCGTGGTGCATCATCATTTGGGCAAGCTTTTTTCTTTCAATCTTCTTCATCATCAGCATCTTCTTCTTCTTCTTCTTCTTATTATTATTATTATTAGTAGTAGTAGTAGTAGTAGTAGTAGATTTTACACATACCAAAGATTTAATACACAATTTAAGATAGTGTGTCATCGGTTGTCCAGTTGATATAATAATAGATTAATACCATTACTACTCTTTCCTTGAAAGGATTAGTATACATTGATGATAGTACATATGAATATTTACTTATACTTACTATAGGTTGAGTTTTGATTTATTTTGCTGAGATGATCCATATGTGCAAAGTCAGCATATATATATATATATATATATATATATATATATATATGCTGACTTACACAATATTACACAACTACATGCTTATCCAGAGGCCTTACGTTACACCTATCTAATCAGAGTTCCATCAGAACTCATTTAAACACACGTACAAACTTATCAGCCTCCATTAGAAACATGCTAGTAGAAAACACAAATGTAATAAATGCATCCATCTGTAAAAAAAGATTAAAAATAATAGAAGCTTTAATAATAAAAATGAAAACGCCAACTTTTAACAATATTAACTACGAACAGGGCCACAATGTGCTAACGGTATTTGGAAATTAAAACATCCCCACAGCACACTAAAACATACACATTTTCACTTATAGACAAAAACACACACGCATACACATAATGCACACACTCAATTAAGCTGAAAAATGGAATCATCCTTGATAATGGCTAAAGGTATAGACGAAAGCGCTTGGAACTATAAAATATTTGAACAGATTTTACAAACACTTTGTCCAGAAAAGAAAGCTCTTGTTCGAACACAAAACAAATTAAATAAAAAGCTTAACCATTGTACCTTTTTAATGAAACATGCACACACACATAAGCACACACACACACACACACACATATATATATATATATATATATATATATATATATATATATATATATATATAATAAAAAGGCTTAAACACTAATATTCCATGGTCATAATTTATTCCATTGGAATCGTAAATACGATCCAAATCATCAGACCTACAAATTCAAAATGAAAACAAAAAAACAACTCCGGAAATCAAAACAGAATTTAGAGAAAGTGTAAGTATGAGGATGAGTGACAGAGAGAATTTTTGGAGATGTGGGTGGGGTGGATTTAAAAAGAGGAGAGAAAGAAAGTCGACGGATGTCTAATACATAAATTTTACCCTTCTATTTCGGAGGAACTATTAATTAATAGCCTCAATTTCGCCAAAGGATTTACCAAAATAACGGATATTGATCTGAACATTATTTTAGCGTCTAGAAGATCAATACTTACATACAATGACGCTACTTGGGTAAAAAAGAATAATGGTAATTTCGATGTACCTATGGGTGCCTTTGATTCTGCCCAAATTGCAGATCTGGTGGGCATATATATTCTTGACACCTTTGAGTAGAATAGTTGACCTTAACCAAGTCGGAATTTATAGAGATGACGGCTTAATCATTGTCCCAAATAGCAATGGTCCCTTAACTTCCAGCTTACATAAGAAGATTATTAGGGCCTTCAAATACTTAGACCTTTAAAATTGAAATATCTTCCAACCTGAAAATAGTCAACTTTTTAGATATTACACTCAATCTATCGAATAATACCTTTAAACCCTTCCATAAAGTTGATCAAACACCCCTATACATCAACGTCCACTCTAACCACCCTAAACATGTGATAGATCACATCCCCAAAACTGTGAATACGAGAATAAATAAGCTATCTTCTAGCCAGAAAATATTTAATGATAATAAATTTA